>JABXJD010000054.1:1845000-2325000 GCA_013375575.1 Percina caprodes | reverse complement strand
CATGCTGTTCCACAAAACACAGCGTCTGCCTCTTAACAAGAAAATCATGTTACGGTGCCAGGCAATCCTACCGAGAGCTGTCCTAGCAAAGCCAAAAAAAAATCCACACACTTAATGTGAAACTTCTCACTCAATTTGAAACTCAAAAGTTTCCTGATGATTGGTGAGTGTTCCAAGCTAGTGAGTCTGAATTGCTTTAGCATTTACATTTTTCCATAAAAGTAGTGGGTAAAGAAATCCCAATCCTGTCCACTTCGTTTCATTCAGCCCCCTCATTTATTTCTGTGCCTGACTTTTTGGTTGGACAATCATTTTCTTAATAAAAGAGGTTACTAAATGTTGCGGCATACACAAAAATAAGGCTGTTTGCCATCTTTTCAGCAACAACAAAAGAAAATGGGACGAAGAAGCAAGAGCAGCTTTCAAAAGCGTTGAACTCACTAAAAATAACAGACCCAAACACACCAACGTGCATTCACACATACACGACACACCGAACACACTATCACAACATATTGTTTACAAGTGGAGCTCCAATGGACAGGTAGTAATTAGACAAAACAAAGGAACCACCTCTGCAAATCTGCCAGCCTGCAGTTTACTGCTCTGTTTCTCCTGTGTTTCTCCTGTGTTTCCATGTGTGTGTGTGTGTGTGTGTGTGTGTGTGTGTGTGTGTGTGTGTGTGTGTGTGTGTGTGTGTTCGTAAGCATTTTCCTCTTACACATATAGCGGGTGGCTCAGATGTACTCACAGGTCCTTCCATGACTCTCAAGAGGCAGCCTAAAAAGCCTCAACTCAGGGATGCATGAATGGAGCTTTTACAAAAAAAGAGACTACACTTATGAAATATAGAAAGCAATCACTAATAGCTTTCCAGTATGGTGCCATTAATGTACTGGCATATAAAAAAAAAAAGTGTAATCTGTGACCTCCAGTTTGGGATCATCACAGGCAAACAAGCAACAGAAAATAGAAAGAAAGCATTCATATACAGTGTGTGCTTAATTTCCTTTAAACCTCACTCACAGTTTGACAGTTTTGACAGTTTTGTCAAGTTGTGGTTTTACGGGGACGATGTGTATGTTCAGTGTATGCATGCTAGCTTCATATTTAGCATGCAGACACACGTGTGGCATCTATTTTTTCATCTTACTCAGCAAGTAAAGCTATTCCTTCAATAAAGGACTAGTTTCAATTTATATTATTTTAGTTAGTTTGATGTAAATTTGAAGGCCCATTTTGTGCTTTAGCCTTATTTGGTCTGGTTTGACCATTAGCCTACGGTGGCTAATGTTAGCAAACTCTAGGTAAGTATATATTCTAACGCAAACTTTCCAGCATGACTGTATGACTTTTCTCAAGTTGTACTACGGTTACGTCGATTTAGCATTTTAGATAAATTTACCACCATTCCATTATTGTCACTTGTAGTCAGAGTGGCTGCTGTTCACCAAAAGTCTCAAGTCAAAAACTTGAGTTATGGCAGCTTTTATATGCAGCGGAGCCACTCAGCCATTAACATGCCCAATGTTTTTACCATCACTATGAAATAAATCTGACCGGTACCCTCTGACCGCTGGTGCTAAGGAGGGCAAAGTGGAGGAGGAATAATGTGGTTGGGGAACACTTAATAACCCCAGATGAGCTGTCAGTGCTTCAGCAGATAGAGTCTTCAGACCACAGAGGACAGAGGAGAGTCTGTTAGACCAACACTGTCCACTTAAACTGATCAAAAATAACATCAAAACGCTTTCATACTAATGTCCGCTATTGCTCTTCTGTGCTCTCTGATGTGAATGATGTACTACGGCCTTCACCACTAGATCTCAACCCAGCTGAACACCTATGGTTCATTTTTAAATGAATGTGATACGATCAAAACTTCAGAACAGCTACTTAATTAATCTTGAGATGAGAATGTCATCCAAATCATCCAAATCTTATCTCAGTTACTGTTGTGATATCCTAAATTTTAACTTTTGGGAATATTTACTGGCAAATTGCAAAAGTGTAAAGCATTTCATTCTGCACTCCGCCTTATATGTTGCTCATATTTGCCTTTTCTCTCTGTATAATGATGGTAGTGCAAATGATGAACTGACTACAGATTATTCAACATATTTACATCACCTTTACCTGAATCGCATCATGCAAGTTTTAAAAACCCTAAAACTACGCCAAACTTTTTATTTTATTTTGCAACCCAGGGACATCATTTCCTCATCACGCTTTCAGAAAGGAGCATTCAATTCTGGGCTGTCAATCATCCTGGCAGAGCAGCTGTCCACCTTTTTTTCCCTCCAAGTGGTGTGTCAATCTCATTTCTAAAATAAAACACTTCAGCAGAAGATTGGTTTCTTACATTTGCTTGAACACACACACAAAAAAACTTTAAATCTGTTTATCCAACCGAGGTCCACTCTACTCTGGAGCTCCCTGCTTGCAATGTGCCGCCATGTAAAATTTACATCTCTATCTCTGCCACAGGGCCCCAGCAGAGAAGCCCGGCCAAGGGAGGGACAGAAATTGCAAGAGGGAGAGAGCAAGAGAGGGGAAAAGATTTCAGGACATTTCATCACTTAGACTGGAAGGCGTCTTGGAGATGAGATGCGGGGGTGGGTGGGATGTAGTTGTAGGGTCAGACTGTCAGGTAGATCCAGCTTACTGTTTGACCTCGTCAGAGCATCTGCAGAGGCCACAGGTGACATGGTTTCCTAATCAGCGCAGAGCGAGGAGAAAAGGCACAGTACTACCCCCTCTTATCTCGGCAGAGCTGCTTTAATTCAATTAAAGCTGTGACACAGAGGTGAAGACAATTGATGCCAGATACTGGAGTAACACCACGTCAGATTAATTACACCCTCATCGCCATGGTTAAACGGCTTTTAAACTGTAATCTGCCTGAAATCATAATAATACCATTGGTAATCGAACACAAAAGGGAAAGCCCGGGATCCATTTCCATCTGCGCCGGATTAATAATGGTTCATTAGTAATAGTATCAATTACAACATGTCTACTGTAGGACAGTGAGGTATAAGGAAAGAGAGTCAGAGGAGAGAGAAACAGCAACAAGAAACGGAGCCTTCCCTGCATCTCGTCATGTTTGCTTTGCTGCTTTAATTCCTGCGTAATGCAACTTTAATCAGAAAGGTGTGTGAGCACTTGTAATGTTGTATTGAGCTCATTAAAGTCTGTTTACGCAGGCATGTGAGGGCATCAATTTGATTTCACCTAGGCTTTGTGTGCACATTTGAGACTATCAGATGTATTTAAATACATACAAACTCCTTGATTAAAGCTAGTATTGATTAGCTGTTCATAGTGGTAAAGCAGTGCTGCCATGCAGAGTAATTAATCAGTGCTATAGGTGCATTTCAACAGGTGAGAATTCTGAAATCATGCAGAAGCAGATGTATAAGACTCAAGGATGGACATTTTAACTGACATAACGCATTCAAGACTAGTTTTAACACCCTCTTGATTGATCCTGAATAAAGCTGTTACAGTAACGCCACATTCGCTGCAGTGAATTTTTTAGCCAAGAGATTCCCTGCGTACAACCACCAGCTTTGTTCTGCAATAAAAACACTATTTTATCTTTGGCAAACTATCAGAAAAACAAATCATTCCTAACAGCACTGCATACATACACAGAGAGCACAAACTGACACTGAGTGCAGCCACATCACATACAGATGAGCACATTATGCACACATATTCACACACACACAACCAAGCCAGCTTTGTAATCCACATCAAAGATGCAAACGATGAAGCAGTACCTTCCGCTCACACAGAGCTTCATCCTGGAGACCGAGAGATAACAATCCTGGTGCCTGAGCCTCGCCGGGGAAATGGAGAAAACCCCACTCTATATTCTATCTGGATTGGCTTACCCAGCTCTCCCTTAAAGCTCAGAGAAACCCCACCACATGCACCACTTCAACACCACTGCTGCCACCTCCAACACCACCACGCCACTCCAACAGCAGCAGCAGAGCCAGGAGGGAAGACAGGGGGAGTGAGGG
Organism: Percina caprodes; assembly: GCA_013375575.1. Taxonomy (NCBI): domain Eukaryota; kingdom Metazoa; phylum Chordata; class Actinopteri; order Perciformes; family Percidae; genus Percina; species Percina caprodes. Next base: position 2,320,969 of record JABXJD010000054.1, on the reverse strand, counting down.
AGAGGGACTGCAAGAGTGGAAAGACAGAGAGGAAGAGTGGGAGGGAAGGAGCTTAAAGGAAGAAGACAGGGAGAAAGCGGGGGCGTGTTGATGGAGCGCTGAAAGATATGTGCAGAGAGAGAGAAAGAGAAAGAGAGAGAAGCTCACCTGATAGTGTCTCTGTTGTTCATATCTTCGTCGGGCACCTAAAGGAAATGACAGCATGTTAATGGAGGGGACCCATAAAACTGGTCCTGGAGCTGCCAAGTAGAGCATCGCTGCAGCACTAACAGAAACACAACATACATATTCAGTAGGCACGCTCTCTGTTTCCCCCTCTGTTGTTGTTTATGTCCCCCCCCTCTCTCATCCCTGCTCCCTCATATGCTCCTCTCCCTCCACTCCATCTCTGCTCGTGAGAAAGCCCTCATCGGGCTGTCTGCACTACATCTGCGCTTCCTAGAGGTGAGAAGAGAACAATCATATCATAGCAAGAGTGTGAGAGGAGAGAGTGAGAAAGAGAGGAGAAGAAAGGAAGCAGGGGAGGGGAGGAAGTGCGGAAACCTCCATTGCAGCCAGACTGCAGATACATGGCAAGCCCCCCCACCCACCCCCCACGAGGGATACTGGCAGCAACTCAATATCTTTGTCTTGGTGCTGAATCGGAAAAAGAAAGTAGAAAGAGGGAGAGATAGAGAAGAGGAGGGGGTGTGGAAAGAGATAGAGAAAGGAGGGAGAGAAGTGGGGGAGGTGAGGGGGAACAGGTGGTCCAATCTGTTGAATCCTATATTCTCCCTAACAGTCCCTTGCTGTTAGGGAGAATATGTTTTATATGTCCGCGGCTGGCCCTTTTTCTGAAGGCAATGCATTATGCATAATTCACCCAGTATTCTCATCTTCATTCAGATTTAGGGTGCAGGCCTGCTCGAGTGTGGCATCCATGCTGCTAAGTTATCATGTTTCATAATTTTCTTTCTTTTGGGGGGTTAACCATCAGTAGTTAGGGCAGGTATTCATGCACATCCACTAGTGTCATTAATTAAGAGAGCAAGCATTGCAAAGACATCATTTGATGCAGATCTCCATTGGGAAATATAACCGTGTCAGAATGCCAACAAAAACATGCTTTTAAGCCGGAGTTTGAGTCCGAGTTTGCATCTTCAGCGAAAGCACAGCTGAAGGTTGCGTGCCTGTGAAGAATGTTTTGTTACTGGGTTTGTACAAGTACAAGGACTCCTGTAAGGGAATGAAACTTTGCAGCTACAGGCACAAATACACACACACACACACACACACACACACACACACACACACACACAAACAGGTTTACATGCCTGCCTCTCTCAGCCCCCACGCCGCCCACCTTTTTTCAAGCAGTTGCTAAGGTGACGGCAAAGGCTGAATTTTAATCTGACAATAAATTAAGGCAATGTGATCTTCTGCTTTATTATTAAATGGCAGCGGTGCCACTTTCGGAAATCTGTCAAGTATGTTTTGGCTTCGGAGAGAAACACTGACAGACAAATTAAAACTCTTCGTAAACAGTGCAATCACTTGTTTAGAGATTGTCCAGGAAATGCAAATATATATATATATATATATATATATATATATATATATATATATATATATATATATATATATATATATATATATGCCTTTTATGCTTCTTAGTAACTAAAATAATACGTTTTCAAAATAAGGGGATAGCCAGATGGATTATCATCTACCACTGAGATGAATGTCATGCTGAGCCTGCAAATACATTCACTTCTGATGCAGTTATTTCTAAATGAGGCTTTAGGCCTGTCTTCTTATGACACGCTGCTGGAAGTCTGGGGAAACCACCGGTTGCTATTACTGAAGAAACAGTTGTTTAAACAGGTTCTTTGCATCCACAGCAATTTTAGCAAGGTTATGTCTCAAGTTTAGTAAGTGATGGATGTCACCCAATAAATGCTGGTGAGGGGGCTGAGTCAGTAAATGACTGCATTGTTCAGTTCAATTGTGTGGAGGAGCTGCTGATGGGCAGAATGCTAATGAACACGCGCCCATAAAAGCCTGTTCAGTGGTCAGCAGAAAGCCCCGCTCCTATGCATCTTTATCATTATCATATATATATATATATATATATATATATATATATATATATATATATATAATAAGTTAAAATTTGTTTTGTGTTGTCATAAAGACAAATAGGGGACATACAATAAAAAAAAACTTACTTTTTGTTTGTTTTTTTGGTTATCTGGAGTGCCAACCAGGTAAGAAAACATGGGATTTAAAAAGCCAATCGGATTTGGCTCGCCTTTTAATGTCACATAATATACTGCCACCCATTTGACCCGTGTCTAAACCAACGGCTTGACAACTACCTTTGCAAAGGTGTGCCATGTTTTTCTTGCAAGCCAGTTAGAGCTGACTGGGGTTTTTGGTAGATTAGCTTAAAGAGACTAAAATGGAGCTTTTAGCCAGAGATTAGTCAATATCCACGACGTTCCACTTCCGGGATTTTCGGTGCCGCAGGAAGTTCCGCCGGATGCATGTCTTTTTGCCAATGTCCGTTTCCTTCCGCTTTCTTTATGTAGTAATTTTAAACTCCGGTGGATTTATGAGGACTATGATTAACTGCTCCTCAGATCTCTGCAAGGTAAATCCAGACAGCTAGCTAGACTATCTGTCCAATCTGAGTTTTCTGTTGCACGACCAAAACAACTTTTGAACGTACACATTATCCGCCAAAGTTCCTTCCCGAGGCTATTTTGCAGTCGTTCCATGGGGAGCCCATGACGATTGGGATTGGTTTAAAGAAATGCCAATAAACCACAGCACATTTTTCTCCCATCCCAGAATGCTGTGTGGACTAGCCAGACCTCCACAGCATGTGGAGGAGGGTCTGGCAAATGAGACTACTAGACAGAGAAGAAATGCAGGTATATTTAGACATGAGAATAAATAATGTGTTTTCAACATTAAAGCATGTAAACATTTTCTAATAGAACCCCAAAATACAAGTATGAACCTGAAAATGAGCTGACCTGATACATTATTAATTCTTAAGCAAACTTACTCCAAACTATGTAAAATAATTAAAATGGCCATATATAATTTTGGAAATTTTGAAAATCAGCTGTAAACACAACCTTTTAACTAGTTGCCCATTTACTGATCCAGTCCACATACATGATGATTTCTCCTAAACACCAAAACAGTATTCTCCCACTACAAGAGAATTATTTTGGCTCCTCTGAATACTATTGTGAAAGTACTTTTAAAACTTTGATAAATTCTCTTAGTACTAGAAATGATCTTTCTTTCCTTGATATTAATTTTTGCAGTGTGTCCAAAAACTTTGTGGGTTTATCCACTTGCCTTGAAAATCTGAATTATACCTTTAATGTGATAGGGCTACAGCTGGGAATTTTCACCTAGAAGATTACAAACATATTTTCAGATGTATAGAGGGAAGGGGGGGTGGACGGGTTTCTCCATTTTATCAATTCTAGGTTTTTCGGCAATTGTCCATCACATCTTTTTGTGAAACATATAACACTGTTTTAATGTTTTTGTTGTGAAAATAAAATAAATCAAATAAGACACAGAGCAACATTAGCATTCATTTGGAGTTGTTTTTCCAGCTACCTAACAAATGCACGTCCAATAATCACACTCCTTTTAGCTCTATTTTATTGGACATGCTCCGCTATGTTCACCAGCTTGTACATGTGTGCATACAATTAGGGAGGTAAAGGCTTGATAAAGTGTATGTGTAAGATAATGTGTATGTGTGATTTGTCAACCGTATTTGTTGTATGTAAATGTGTGCAAATGTTATCATTTTTTTTTATTTTCATGTATATATCATGTATATATATACTGTTTATACAGCATATGTATATCTTTGTCTGTATCACTTTTTAAATTAATTTGTGTTATTGATGTATGGATTATTTATTGTATGATGTTGTTAAAATCTTGATGAAAACAAAACCTCATAAACTGCATTAGACAAAGAACTATTAGCTTAAATGCTTATTTGCCCATTTTGTCCTGTACCTCTTTAAACTCTGAATATCAGAACCGAAAAACCCTAGAAAACCCAAGAACAACTGACTCAAATCATCTAAAGACTTGATTTATTTAGGCATCACTTCAAACTCTGTGAGAAACAATTTCCTCTCCAATCATAGCATATGTTCCATGGCCTGGCTTTGATTAAAGACTGGGATGACTTTTGATCACTCACCATGTTGATGCCCCTGGGCGGAGAGGCAGATTTGTAGGGGTATCTGGGGAAATCACAATGTAACTCCGGAAAGGGACTTCTCATTTCAAACCCTTGGCAGAACTGTGGAGGAGGTGGAATCATGCCTTTCTCCAGCTGTAGCGATGTCTGTACTTTTATCTCCGGGTCCTGTCGCTCATCACCTCTTCTCGCAATAGTTTCCATCTCCAGATTCTCTGCCGGGTCAAGGGGTGTCTGCTCTTCTTGGGTCTTCTTCTGCTTGAGTAAAGAGCCGTGCTGTTGGGCCAGTGAGCAGGGCGGCCTGGGGCTCCACTGTGTCACCTCTTGAATATCGTCTTCAGGCAGAGGTGGGGTTGTGGTGGTGAAGCTGGAGGGAGAGACTGGTTTCCCAAATACCTGCAGGCTGTTTGGGTCAAGCACGTTGGAGGTCACCTCATTCAGGAACTGTGAAAACTTCGCTTTGGCTTGGATCTTTTTCTCCAGCAGACACTGTAGTTGTACACTTTTAGCACTGGTGTGGGTCTGTGCAGAGCCCCTCCTCTGACCCAGGCCACCCCTCTCTGGCCAGGCATGGTGTTTGTTGTGATCTTTGCCTCCACCCTGCTCCGCCTGTGGATGAGCTCTGCCATGAGGCCCTCTGGAAGGACATTCTGCAAACTTCCCCCACCTTCTCTCCTCTCTCTGTGGAGTTTCAAACGCTTCCTGGCTTTGGTTGTTGATCGAGCTGGGCAGGAGGCAGGTCACCCCTGAGCTCCAGCTGTACAAGCTGCCAGTGCCATTGCTGATGGGACTGCTGCCTCCTGGGCTGCTGTTGGGGGCACTTGGGAAGGATGGCTTGCTAAGGGAGGACTGGCTATATGAGGTGCCTATCAGCTCTTCCAGCCAGACCTCATCGCTGTTAAACATGAGAGCTCCGGAGGGGGCCCATGATTTTGGCGATGGCTGGCCCTGCTTTGCTCTGCCTCCCTGGGAGAGGATACAGGCTGTGGTGCTTGTCTCGTCCATCAGCTACGTGGATGTGTTCTTTCTCTAATTGTTGCAACTGGCAGATGATCCATGGTCCAGTGGACAGCCCCAAATTTAAAGAGTTCTACCCCAATCCTGTCTCATTATTGTGCAAGCCTGACCTAGAAGAGAGCCAATACATTTCACTCTAGGCGGAACAGATGGCCTCCTTTAGTGCCAGAATAACTCCATTCTATGCCAGGCAAGGACATACATGACTTAAAATTTAAAGCAGATAATTAAGGAGACATCTTATTAGGCCAGTCTAACAAAACTATCACTAATTGTTTCAATATTTTCCCAGACACACCATAATATCCTCTTTGTTGGGACATTCTGAAGCCAAAGATGGGGAATATAACAGTTTATCTGCTGTTAATCTGCAGAAGCTTCAGGTTTGGGTTTAGTGAAAGGGATAGCACAATTGTAGCAAGTGTCTGAGCAGAACTATTAGAACTAATTAGACTGTCTATTAATAGCAGAGCAGGCAACACTTTTTCAGCTTTTTCCAGGTCAGTGGTTGTAGAAGAGCATTGATCCAACAGAGCACACGGGTGCTGACACACAGCCTAATGGACGGACTTGTTTAGTAATGGATTACGGTAATCTTATTTTATCAATATCTCTCATTAACAGAATGGTGGTGCTGTACTGTATGTTTGTAATGGACTTTCTATTGTGGAATAATGGTTAGCTCTCTCCCCCCCATCTCCAGTATTTATGCTAAGCTAAGCGCTGCCTGGCTTTAGTTACATACTTAAAGCAAAAACATACTTAATGCAAACGAAGGTTTTCCCAAAATGTAATTTATTTATGGAAACAAGGTATTAAATAAGATATTAATTAATATATATTCATGTTCTCATTGATAATTCCACAATCTAAAATATCTTTCTATTTCAAACATACAGTGTATTTTTTTTCATAAGCATGACTATTTTGTTAATGAAAGATATTGATACAATCACCATAATCCCTTATTCAACCAGACTGCTAAGATAATTACCTCCTGGCTGCAGGTCCATACTTGGTATGGATCTTCTCAATCTAACTCTCAATGAAAAAGTGAATAAGCATATTTCCCAAAATTTCAAACTATTCTTTTAAACTACAGACATTGAATACATTTGTTTTAATTCAGTATCATAGTAATACTTTTCTTTCCTTTTGTAGTTAGCTTTGGTATCTTCTCCTAATTCTTATCTCTCTCTTTCTCTCTCTCTCTATTTAATAATTTCCTAATACGCATGCAATCTGTATCATGAAGACGACTTTTACATACAGAAGTATGTATTCATATGTGCATACCGTAGCTCAAATGTTCATCAATATTCAGGTGGTTGCATAATTGACAACACCTGTGCTAGACTTTACACAGGAGGAGTGAAAGAGAGTGGGATTGGCAAGTAAGGGAAACCAGTTTGACAGAAATGAAATGCCACATCCCACACCAGGTCAGGTAGAGTCTCCTTAATGTAAGACCCTTATCAAAAGCATATGTTAAAAAGGAAGCTTGTACACAATATGAACTGGAAATTGACGGCCCATTAGTCTTCTAGAATATGCAACATTCAGCATTTTAACTTGTGATGTGTGTAACAATGAACAATAGTATTTTCTGCATTAGTCCACTACAAAAAAAACACTGCGAAGATGTATTAACCCGAATATGTTTAACATTCCAAGCCATTATGATCTATTTAGATTTATGAGCATAAGACCACAGTCTACTTACAGTCTTTCACTTGGACCAGACAACGTTAATATGCTGTAGGCTATAGTGCATCTTGTCATGCATGAGCCAGACTGTTTCCATTCTCAGGGGTATTATTACCGCTGCATAGTTTTGAGCCATTACTGGGTAGCCTGCTTTGCGCATGCGTTTCTCTAGACTTGAACCCCACACCATGACTGCATTGGCCCAGCATGCTCACAGGACACCCAAGGGTCCACCCTGTATGGTACCAGGGAGGAGCACCAAGCCTTCAGCACATCTCTATATAATTCTCTCTCCACTCCATCCTGTTTCCGCTCTTTCTTCATGCCCTCTTCATCGTGCTACCATTTCTTACCATTTTCACACTTTCCAGACAGGCCCAGGTCTCTTCTATGATGAATGTCTTTAATAATCTCTTTTCAATCTCAGGAGGAGGTGAGGGGTGGGAGCCAATTTAGAACTATCACCCTGACGGGAGAGACTGTCAGCCCATGGCTACCCAGAGGTAATGGTGCTGAAATGTATTCCTGCTACAAGCGCAGAGGTGGAGATAATTGGTGATGCTTGCTTGTTCAGTGGTTGTGTTGAGATTTCCCTCACCAGCTAGTTGTGTCCCTGTCTGTCTGGGCTGAGCCTCTGCAGGAGCCACAGTTTCTGCATCCCTTACTAAGCCTTCAGAGAAAACATAATGCCACAGCTGATCAGCTCTGGCCATGAAGAAGTATGGCCGCTCAGCTGTTACTATGGCAGTGTGTTTTGTCTCTGCTGGCCCTGCCCTTCTCATCAGATCAGCTCTTCACCTGTTGATACAGATCATACTGAACACTGGATGGACAGGAGGTCAGTTTGATGCGCCTCAAAATTACCAAATCCACTTTAACTAAACTAAACCAAATGAATTACAGCAAAAAACCTAGCATGGAACATACATTAAAGATGGCAGTGACAGAGAGCAGGCCGATCCCTTCCACACAGGGCAGATACATCTAAAAACACTGGAAGAAAAAGTAATTTTCTATTTCCACTCTGCACCATTTATTGTTTTTACCCTACAACACTGATACAATGTGTCAATGAATAAATAGCTTGAATGAGCAGACCAGAAAGCCAGACCTTAAACTTAAGAGCAACATGCTATCAGCAGGAACACTGCCTCTCTCTGCTGCTCGCTGTTTAAAGCAACACGCAAAGAAGCAATTGATTTCAGATTGTTGGAAGCATTTTCAGAGAATCACTTAACCTGTTTCCATCCTTAGGTCTGCATATTGGATATTTGAGTATGGAGCTTACTAACTGTGCCTCGTACCTTAGCCAAGCCTGTCAATAACAGCTAACAGGTGCAAGGTGTGAAAAGCCAAGATGAGGAAACAGCGTCTCATCAGATGCAGCATCAGTAATTCATCTCATGCAGAGACACTGTCTTGTCAATGACCTGTGGGGTCGCTTTCAGAGAACCACACTGTGCAATCAAATGAGAATGGGCTAAATTGAATAAAGGCCAGCTCATTCTGGAGGTGTAGAGAGGTTTCCTGGGATCCCTGCAGAACACACAGTAAGGTCTGCAATAACATCAGTCAGACAGCAACAGAAGGGCATAATGCATACCATAAGGGTGATGAGCGTCTGTTTCAAAAAGGCTTCAAAACCATATATCATGGCAATTCATCCAATAGTATATGACAACATATCTTCTTGGACACAGTGTATATCTGTTGTATTTCAGTTGTTGAGACAAAATGTTATGTGGCGCTAAAAGTTGTTGAGATATTTCAGTATGGATGGAAGTGGTGGAAGAACAAACCAATAGTGCCATAGAGTCACACCACCAGCATGACTAAAAACAACCTGAGCCTGTCCTCCATGTGAGCAACTGGCAAAGCTTCTGTACATCCAGGTGTAAAGCTACAGTTTATTAAAAAGACATACATTTACATTTAATAAATGTTCCCTAGATATTCAATATGCGGGTATCCAGACACCCACCAAGGTAATGTTGGCCCACATAAATTCCTTGCACAAAACATCTACCTACAAGTTTCTGGCCGCCAACCAAAGAAACATATTTAGAGCAAATTGCTTGTCAAGAAGATAAATGCAGCAGCAAAGTATGAGAGTACTGTTTCCACACTTATGTTTCTGTAACTTTTCTTGTGGAGTCCGTCTTCATGCACACACACACACACACACACACACACACACACACACACACACACACACACACACACAGAAGGTGCCAATTATAGTAACTGTGTGATGAGGTTTGTCATACTGAGCCCCATGCTACCTTAGCCTCTAATCCTTTGTTATTAATTATATCTTCAACAAGCCTACACAGTTCTACTGGTGTCAGCACCCAGTATCCATGGCAACAGCCAGTTGGTCCCGGCTCTTAGGGATGCATACACACACTCTGCTGCCTGACAAAAACGTGCCTCGCTGAAAAGATACTCTACTGACAAGATGAATAACTCAACTGTAAAAAACATCATAAAAATATAATGAAGCCTGCCCCTGCTTCTCTTCCTCATAGTCTCAAGGCAGGAAACAATATTCACTACTATAGTAACCAAATTGTTTAAAGTGCCTTGTGCTGAAAGATTTTATTTTTTTTTTTTTTTTGGGGGGGGGGGACCTGTGACGCATCACAGAAACAAACAGCAAACTCTAATGTAAAGATACTTCAATTTAATTGGCTGATGCAGACATGCACAACTCATGTTACATTTTAAATAAATATAACAGTAATATATTTGTTAAAAGTTGTAATTGCAATGAAAATCAAGTGCCTGTTGCTAAATCCAAACATTTCACCAATCCAAATGACACAAGTTAAAGAATAAAGAAGGCAAGGCATACAGTATATACCCAGAATGCAGTGGTGGATTTTAACTCAAGTACTGTACTTAAATAAAACTTTGAGGTATTTTATCACTTCATATTTCTAATCCACCACATAAGGAAATATTGTACTTTTGACACACTACATTTTTGATAGATATAGTTACTTTTAACGTTTCAAGGGGGTCCACATAGACACTGCTTTTGAAAAAGCCCATGATATGGTTTTAGATGTAAAAATCTACTAAATGTGACATTATGAATGTATTGAATTAGAAAGAAGTGCGCTTACCAGACCTCTGTTGCCTGCTCCTTCTCTCTCCCGTTAAGAAATAATAAGTAAGTCCATGACAAGTCCCTAGCGGCTCCGGGCACAATTAAATGCTACTAGCATAAAATCAAAACACCAGAATCTCTGAGCTGTTTGAGTTGCATTGTGGGCAATGTAGGCGACTGGTTTCGACAAGGAAGCCAAATGTGGGGATTTGCTGCATCAAATTCTTTTTTAAACTGTTTTTTTTTGTGAGAATAGGACTGATATTAAATCAATAGAGTAGCCTACTTTTTTAGTTACATTGCAAAGGCTTTAACTTGTAATGGAGTACAAAATGGTATTTTAGTAAATAATCTTTACTTACTCGAGTCAGAAATAGCAATATTGTAAGGAAGATTTTCCTTATAATATTGCCATTTCCGCTCTAAGGCTATAGGCTTATATAATGCAATATTATTTAAGCCCAAGAAGCATAAAGCTCAGATATTAATAATATCATATTTTCTGGGACCACAGGATAGCTCATTAACTTCCAATTAGGCCTAATGTTAGTTCAGTGAATGCATAGTGATTTGCATTTTATTCTTGCTGTGCTTTGCAGTGATGTTTTGGGACCTGAAAAAATAGGTCGGGAGGGAGCTTAGTTATTAAAAAAGGAGGAAATATAGGCTACCTCAAAGCATTGTACACTGTGTAGGACGTATAATTGACTTGTTTTATGGCGGGGATTTCAGGTTGCATGAAATGTATTTTTACACTCTACTTTGCATTCACTTTGAGGTCTAAAACGATCTTTCCATTCTTCTGTAGACTATACTTTAGAAAACGTTGGACTAATCAAAAAATGGGGCTTCCTTGGGTGTTCCTCCGGTCTGGAAAATCCCAATCTACTGTGGTTAAACAGGAGCTCCCCCGTGTGGCTTCTTTCATCACGTGCAGGAGGAGAGTCGCTCTTCATCAGCTGAGGTTGGACTGACACTGAGGAACACATTGAGGTTTATTGACAGCAGTGGTAGAATGTGACTAAGTACATTTACTCAAGTACTGTTCTTAAGTACACATTTGAGGTACTTGTATTTTACTTGATTCTTTTCTTTTCATACCACTTTCTACTCCACTACATTTCAGAGAGAAATATAGTAGCCTACTTTTTACTCCACTAAATTAATCTGACCGCTTTAGTTACTAGTTGATTTACAAATTAAGATTTTTTGCACACAAAACACATGTAGTTAGTAAAGGATCTGAATACTTCTTTCACCACTGATTGACAGGACAGATCCGTCCCAAGGTAAGCTTCTGAAGTGACTTTGCAAACAAGCAGTTTAAAGCATTAAAAGCATATTTCCCTCTGAAATGTTGTGAAGTAGAAGTATCATGTAGAATAAAATTAAAGTAAACTACATTATTTTGAAATTGTATGCATAAGTACATATACTTTCAACAAAAAAATAAAAAATGAAGTAGACAAGCCACTGGGATTCTTCCACATTCCTTTACTCCTCTACACTCACTTAAAAGCAAGATAGTAATCAGATTATAGAAAAGTGAATTGGTGCAAACATATTGTGTACTTAAGTACAACCAATGCAAAACATTGCATGAACCTGTACAGAGAAACTTTACCATACATGATATAAAAATATACCGACAAGTGTAACTGTAGAACTCTTTGACAGTATTTAGTTATGAACATGAAATACATAAAATGCAATCTGCAAACAATTACAGTATATGTAGTCAGTCCTATATAAAAGACTACAATGTGATAGAAAAGTGTAGTTACAGTGTGCTGCCTGTCTGATACCCAGACACTTTAAGTGTAAACTTGCAGAACATTAGTATAAAAGTTGGAGGAAAAATATAAAATTGTATACAGTTTGTGCACAACAGCAAAAACAGTAAGAAAAACAGCATCACTGTTCCCTGCAAGCCATCGACATTCAACCCTTATCAATGTCCCTTTAAAACGAATTGCTGATATCAATGTCCCGTTAAATGTGCAAATTAATCCCAAAAACGTTTATTCTATAGAAGTGTAAAGATTGACAAATCCAAACGTGAATAACAAAAGTAATCTCAAAACAGTTAAATGAAAACGGTGATAAATGATGAAAACAGTGATAATGAAAACCGTATCAAGTGAAATAGTTTAACTCTGAAAATATATATTAAAAAAACTCTAGCTAGCCTAAAGAAAACCAAAAATATTTTATAATATCCCAAAAAGGACATTTTGTAGACGCCATTACCAATTAATTTGCTAAATTTTCCAAAAACTGTTATTCTTTTAACAGATCATTTTCATTATATGCAGGTGACAACATGGTGCATATTTAATTCTGCAACCATTTTTAGGTTACTCCTTTTTCGCAGGCTGCTCAATGAGTTTCCCCTTGTGGTACTTCTGTCCGATTCCGTAGGGGACGTGTGCAGATATGGTGCCCATTTCATTGGCCCCCTGAATGTGGAACATCTGGTCGTCAAAGAAGATGTGTGGTTTTATTTTCTGCAGCAGGGGCCCTTTAGGTGCCCCGGCCAGGAAGAGAGCCTCGTCGATCTCCAGGCCCCAGCTGCGGAGAGTCTTCAGGACGCGAGCCCCGGAGCTGGCAGCACTGCGGGCTGTCACCAGGTAGGTTCGGATGGGACAGTTCATGCGCTCGTTCTTGGCGTAGAATTTTCTCTGAAGCTTCCCCAGAGCCTCCAGGAAACACTTTAAGGGACCCTGGAAGAGCCAAAGAATTGAGTTAACTTAAAAAAAAAAGTTTTAAAATAAAAGGAACACAGGTAAATATAGAGATAAGAGGAACATAATGCAAAAACACACAAAAGAGCACACATGGACAAAAAGGAAGCCCCAGTTGATTTAAAACTTACAGCCAGTAGAGAAAGTTCCTCACCTCGGCAGTCAGTTTCCAGAGCCTTGTATCACCCATTCAGGTGATGGTCATGCTTGACGACTGGAGACCATTTTCAAGTTCCCAATTTGTGTTTTTATTAACAAAAAATAGATCAGGTACTGCCAACTTTAATATTTATACATAAATGTGCACTCACTACAATAGGCACCCCAAATATTATAAACATATCATCTACTACAGACCTATTACCTATTGTTCTTAACCTTGCCCAGCCCCTCCCTTCAGAAAAGACCTCATGAGGTAAACCTGTATCCACTCTCCCTGATTAAGGTGGTGAACAGCCAAGCTACCCCCCCCCCCACAACGCAGGCAGAACCATAGCAAAATGCTATGAACCCATAAAACCTGCTGAACAGGCCTATGTCAAATAATAAAGTAACAAACTAAAACAATAATCTACAACATTCCAGTGAAATTAAGAACTAAGCAGGACCCAAACAATCTTAATATTGGGAACAGGGCCTAGTGAAAAGGGAGAAAGGCAGCCTTTTCACAGTGGTGTTGTAACAGCCAATAGATTTGGTGAACTCTTCTGTACATTTTGTTTGCTTCTTAGTGTGATTAATTTCTTTGTATTTCACTGAATCATATTTTATCATGTTAAGTGGTGGAGGTCCATAAGTCTCTAACTTCTTGAACTTTCCTATCACATGGCGTTTATTTGTAATCTGGTTTTATGCTGATGTATATATTTGCATAAAAGAAACTAAACTATTCACATTAGACAAGGCCCCCTGGGAAATCTATTAGGACTTGATCAACTAAAGGGAGATACATTTGGATGGAAAACAATGATCTGCAGTACTTTCCATTTATTTTGGGTTTGTTCTTGTCAAGGTTGAAAAACTAGCGAAACAGTAATTCAGCCATCGGAAGCACAATGAATACATTACTACGATCTACTGAAAACCCAGACTGAGGAACTTGTTTAACCCTCGCGTGGCCCTCCCCGGTCAAAACTGAAAATCAGCTTTTTAAAACATTTTTATAAACATATTTTTTTTTACTTTTTAAAAAACATTTTAATTGTACTTGCAAACAGCGTTTAATGTAACCATCCAGTGCAATTTTCTTGAAAGAAACCCATAGTTCTGATATAAAAAAAATTGAAAATGGGTCAAACATGACCCAGGGAAAACAGGAGGATTAAGAATGTAAATGGCGGAGTGAACCACTAGATCTACCATATATTATGACGATGTAACTAAGAAGAAAACTCAACAATCCGAAAAAAAATCAAAATGATTTTTGAAAGAATGTTTCTGTAGCTGCGATTAGAGAGGAAGGATCCACACTAGATAACCCGTCCGTAAAAAAACATAAAGATCAATGTAAGGCTATATTGTATACAAGCCTGTTCAGGACATACAGTCTGCACACAGTGATGTTGAAGTAAATGGACACAAGCATCCGTTACCTGAGCGAGAGGTTTGTTCTCAAACTCTTTCTCGTGCTCAAAGAAAGTGTCCAGGCCGTGTTGCTTCACGATTATCTCCGACTCATCCGAGAAGAGGACAGCGTCGCCATCAAACGCCACTCTCAGCTGAGTTTCACTCAAAGTCTCCGTTTGTGTCATAAACATTGTGGCTGCAGCAATGCCTGAAAGAGGGGAGGGCTGGTTACAAATATGCTTTTTGGAATGTGCATCCATTGCTATGTCTAATGGAGAAAATGTGATACCTCCCAGCTGCAGGCTTCTTTAACTTCCTATTTTATTAACAATGTTTTAACTGCCATGTTAGGTTTGATTATTGATACCTCTGTGTTTCAATGAAGACATTAAAATGTTATATCTACACAGTTCAGCCAACGCAATCGCACAGCTACCACAACATTAAAAAAGAAAAATTCTGAAAGATTTCTGATTTCCTACCCAAAAGACACTGCTTTGTCTGGGAATCAGTTATAGATGTAACACTAAAGTCTTCACATTACTGACGCACGATCTATCTTTAAGAGGGATTTTTTAAGATTTGTTAGTATGGAAACAGAATCAAACATATGCCTCCTTCGGTGATTAAAGGTTCACCGTTGTCACAAAAATGTTTTTATAAAAACTTAAAAAAACAAAAAAACTTTCCCATCACAATTTCTTGGAGCCAAGCAATGTCTACAAATACCTTGTTTCGAACAACCAACAAGCAAAAACACAAAGATACAAAATGTACATATAAAAAGCAGTAAATCGTCAAAATTCCGAAGCTAGAACCTGCAAATGTTTAGCAATTTTACTTGATGAGCGACTGTTATTGATTATCAACATATTCTGTTAAACACACATCACATTTAAATGTTATTGTCGTTTCATATCTGTTTGTTTTGTGTGTATTTAGACGACAGGGAGCCATAAATCACATGCTGTCTTCAACCAGCTCTGTCTTCCGGCACAGCGTGGGGTCAAGGTTTCCTTAACAGTGTGGATGAGTCACACACCAGTCAACGTGCAAGTGAGTAAATATCAGATACATCCTGAGGCTGCTGAAAGTAATATTAGGAAAGTTATAGAAATCAGGGTTATAACCCAACAGCAACATCACTTACCTTCCTCTATGGCCTCTGTGACTTTCTCTGAGTCCTTGGAAAGGTAAAGGTTTGTCATGTAGGCCTTCAGGTAGCCTATAGGACTTTTCCCTCCGGTCATACAGAATCTCTCTATAGTCAAATCTGAAAATATAAAAGCAAGTTGGAGATGTGTGGAGAAAGAAGTCCCACTCTAATTACACTAGAACAGCTCTTCTTCATTTCTAGTATGTAATGAGACTCAGTGCTGCTCTTGATTATTCCTGTTGCTGCAGCGGGTGAGCCGCCGTGCTAAACAATTAGCAACGTCTGCTTAAGCGTACCGTAGTGATTAATGCTGTTTATGAGGCGAACTCCAACCTGGGCATGGTTGTTAGTCATTAAGACAATGTCAAACAGCTCCTCGCTGTCTGGGTACAGCTTTCTCAGTCGAGAGTTGACATTCATCAGCGCCTGTGTTAGAGAATGGAAAGCTTTAAATCAGAAGCCAGGATGTTACATCACAGCATTCAACACAAGGTTACAACACAAACATTACAACAACGCACCACAGATTTCTTTTAGTTAAAGAGAACATCAAGGCATTAACACAACACTGAAACAAAGAAATGTGTTTCATCAACCACCAACATCAGGGTGTTTGGTAAGTCTTTGTTTGGACATGCATTACACAGATGACTAAAGCCAGACTGTTAAATTGGCCAGGCTGACAAATGGCACGGTGTTAGCTTATCACAGATATATTGGTATTGGTGTATAAATCTGCTATATAAGTAACAAGATATTAGAGAACAGATATGCTGAGGATATGTTTGAGGTAGATTCTGATGCCTTGAGACAATTTGTCCACACAGAGCACTGATAAGTTTATTTTTCATGTGTACAATATGTTGTTATCTCTTACATATCTCAAATTCAACAGCACCACAAATTAAAGCTTTTCAAATGGACATAAAGTTGAATCAACACGTCTTTAAAACAGTTTAAATAAAACCTTTACAACCTTCATGAAAGTAGGATTTATTACAGGACTGTTGTATTAGACTTCACTTGTTTTAGCTAGGTGTATCTAATAAACCGGCAACTGAGCGTATATCCACAATTTGAAGAAATTACAACTGCTATACTGTTAATTTTGCAAAAGAATAATTTTAAAAATGCATGCCAGCTTTTAACAATTTATTTGATATTGTCAAAATCCCTCATGCAAGGTAATAGGGCTGTGTATCAGTCAAAGGTTTTCTATACCGGTACTGGTACCAATACCACAACTGCAATACCAGTTCCTTAACTTTTTTGATGCCAATTTTATAAAACAAATAACAACACTGTGATATCTGGGAATTGACGGGTCCAATAAATTTAGATTAAATGCAGCTTTATTCAATTATTGAACAAGGAAGATAACCGTGGGTACCCAAAGTCTCTCCGAACATCAGAATAACTCCTCTTTTATACTTTTCTTCTAGTCCTCACACATGTCAGTTTATCTATTTCTGTGATACAGTGTTACGTTCAAACCACTCCTTATTTGTAAGACCCTTCTAATAGATTGACACATTCCAATCTATTCCGATCTATTCTCAACTGTGGGATCGGGTTGCTTCAAACTAAGCCTTCTGTGGATGATCCTTAGAATATATGAAATACAGTTGAAAAACTATATGTTTAAATATTCCACCTATCACATTGTTACATGTCTGCCATTAAGAAACTGCTGGTTGAGTAAAAAAGGAGCGATGGTGTGATGGAAATAATTAACATGCTCCAGTGAGTCATTGATCACTCTATATACAACATCCAGGCAGGTTTACGTTTTGAGAACAGCCAAACGATGACTGGGACAGCTGTGGTAGAAGGTCACCGAGTAGCTGGATAACAGCCGAGGATAACAAGATTGTTTACAGTAATAAGGTGAAATTGCTCTTCTACTGATGTTCCTCTATCCGGGGCGATAAGGCCAGTAACAAGTTGCTAAACACATTTAAGAGTGACCTGATGAACACCTGGCCTGCACAATCACACAATTACAAGGTAGGAACTCATAATTATGAGATCTTTTCTCAAAATTATGAAATCAAGATCTCGCAATTACGAGATGTTTTCTCAATATTATGAGTTATTTTCTCAATATTACGAGATAAGGTGTCTACATCTCCGGTGAATGTAATACGCTTCTGTAAAAATCTGTATCAGCAGGTCTAACTCAATGAAAAATCAGAATCGGCCTAGAAAATTGTAATCGGTGAATCTTTAATAGGGATTTTCCTTATTTTGTCTCGACATTATACATATTAAGCAGCAGGGGGAAGTCTGGATCAGTTTGTCTTTAAATGAGGAATTTAATAAGTCAGTGAGGAAGCTCCATTATATCAGAGGAGGATGATATCTGACATTAAAAAGATTGAATAAACAGATCATTAAGATGTGTGAAAATAAGGTGAGAAATACACTTCATGATTGTACTGGATCATTGCACTGTACTGGAACACTTGCCTTTACATGACTTTTTGAGGTTTGGCTTCAGGTTTAACAACACAAAAAACTAGAGATGTGTGTGTGTATGTGGCGTGGAGTCCAGACACCACCGTAGGTTTTTGCAAAGCAAGTTTTTCCTGTAGGCATTGAGATTTAGCAATACATTTCAGCCACCACCACACCCTGCAAATACAGATGATAGACACTAGCGGGATTCAGGCCTACCTTGACGAAGGGGAAAGCAACTCCTGGCAACAGAGGATCGTTTTCATGCTCCACCTGATAAGCCGCGTACTTCTCTAAACCTTCGTCCTCATAGATTTTCCTTTCTGCCACCATGTCGAAGAGGGTGCGAGACGAGACGGCGATGGTGACAGCATACTGGGGTTTGGGCTGTTAAGTAGATGGAAAACATGAAATGTACGTCATGCTACGCTTGTCTAGCACTTATGAAGAACGTATGTGAAGCTAAGACACACGCTTAACGTTATGGGAACATAACTTCTCAGGGAAATACTTACAGGTCTCGGTTTGTTTGATTTGAGGTTGTCAAAAAACGCTTTGGTAGCAGCCCAGTCTTTTTCCGCTCCGCTGTCTTCAGTTGGAGCTGAATTGTTTGGTTTGACTTCACACATTTTAGAAACGTTTGTAATTTACGTCGTAAACCGGTAATAAGCCGCAATTGAATGCAAGGCAGATGCAGCTTGTAACCAAACTTGCGGAAATGTATTTGTTTAACGCCAGTGGGCATGTCCCTAAGCAGTGACGTAGGCAGGAGATGGCTCCACTTGAACTTGGCTGGTGGCCACAGACTGTACAGACTATAGACGTATACCCATAGACTAGACCATAAACTGTAGACCATAGACTAGACCATAGACTGTATCTTTATTGACGGATCCCTTGGCTACATTCTTGTGTCATTTTGGTTTTTTGTGCTAGGCATCGTCCTCTAATTAAGAAAAGTCTCAATGCTACAGCATAATACTATGTCAGACAATACTGTGCTTCCCTTATTTTCGTGATTAAAAAAACGTTATTTCATCTTTGTAAGAAAACAAAATATATATCTGTTGTGTCTCCCATTCTAACTTCTGAAATAAGTAGTCTGAAGTTTTATATATATATATATATATATACACTGTAGGCTAAACTTCACAACACTTCACCTTGTGACATGGTATGATTGATGCACCTAGTCAGGAATATGTAAACAGCGTAGCCTACCTGAAATATAATATATGATGTGGTGACAGTAGGCTATAACATATTAACATACCAGTAGTGTAGGGATGTGCGATATACTACTACTACTACTACTACTACTACAACTACTACAATGTCCTACATAATGCCCCTGTTACTGAAATAGCAAATGCTTATACAATCTCTCTCTCTCTCTCTCTCTCACACTCACTCACTCACACTCACACACACACACACACACACACACACACATACACACACACACACACACACACACCGTCCACTGGCACATGAATGAATGACCTCCCTCCACCCATCATCCCCCCACACACACACACCGCCCCGCGCCCCCACAGTTGGTAGAGTCCGGGACGGAGCATCATGGCGATTGACGGTAAGTACTCGGTCTCAGGTGTCCTGCGGGGCTCGTGTAAAACTTTACTCGAGACAGAATGAGAACGTTATTTAAAAAAAAAAAACGTTTTATATCACAGAAGTCTGTAATTAAAAAAAACAACAACAAAAAACAGTTTCTGGATTAAATCACGACGTGGGTACCGCAGTGCTCCGGAGCTGGGACAGCTAGCGGCACGAGGCTGACGCTGATGCAGGAATGTTGTGATCCCTTCATGGGATGCGCGCGTGCTCTCTCGGCCGGGTGAAGTGATGCTAAAGTGGACACAGATAGCCCCGGTGCTTTGATTGACAAAGTCACGTTTGTGCAAAAATATTCGATTAAGACAGCCTGTTGTGACAGCGATTAATAGCCTAATTTATTCTTCCTTTTGCTATAACCGAAAATCACAGCAGGCTAGCATCACATGAAAACTACTTTGTTTTTGCTACTGTGAAAGAACTATATCGACTGGCGGATTAATATGTTGTAATGTTATAGATATATAAGAACGGTTTGAGTTCAACCACTGTTGTCAAACCGTTATTTGTGTGGATGCACGTGCTGTTGATATTCTCCCTAAGCTCTATGGACATTGTGTACAACGTCGATGGATAGGCTACATCTATGGTGGATAAGTGTCTCTTCAAGGTTTTAGTGAAAGTGACCGGAACACATGACACCTAGCAGCGACACAAAAAGATGCAGAGAGTAGGCGCGTGCCTTACCCTGTCCCATAATGGGCACTGTTCTTATTGTGTCACGTGCAGTCATGCGTGCACCCGTGTTTGTTGATACACCACACGAGAAAGAAAAAGTGGGGGTAAGGTTTCATAAAGACATATCATTCAGCAGTGACTCACCAGTCAAATAATCTTAAAAATTCAATTATACTATATATATATATATATATATATATATATACACACAGTATAATCAATTATATAATCATATATATAATTGATTGTTTATAGCCTATATATATATATATATATATATATATATATATATATATATATATATATATATATATATATAGTATATTATTAGAATCAGGTCTACAATGTCTTAAAACGTATTTACATCAATCAATTCAACCTAGATGACAGAAGGATGTTCCACAATGGTGTTGCACTTCATTGGACTACATGCGGTGTTACTGTTTTTAGCCGATTGTCAAACATCTTAAAGTAATCAGAAATCACTTTTTGAAAAATCACATCAGAATAGATTTTTCTCTGAACCGATTTGATTTGCTTTATGGCATTTTAGAAGACCAAACTTACTCCAAAAACAGACAGAGCAGCTATTGTTGTATTACTACAAAACATACTTTAATCTGCAAGTGCTGTTTTACTTTAAAATCATCAGTAAATTGTCATTGTGATGATGGTTTTAAAATAAAACAGCCTTTGTCCTTTTTTGCTCAAGGCTACTCTAAAAATATATCCAGACTTCTTATAGTATATCTTGGCAATCCTCTGTTTAACTCTTTGCCCTCATTGATGTGAATATGCTGTCGAAGTGTTGCCTCCTGCCATGTGGAGTATCCACTGCTTTAAGAGCAGCATAACTTATTTTTGTAATACTTTTGTAACAAGAAGACACTCAAAATAGAGTCTTCTCCTCTACCTTTGCTCTAGCTTTTTGTCTCTGCAGAGTGATATTCTATAACAGAGCGTCTGTTTGCTGTCCGACAGAAGACAAGTCAGCCTCAGACCTTTCTCTATGCTGTGGCTTTGAGTTGTCACCTCAGACTATTTTCAGCGTTCAATCCTTGATGTGAGGGAAGTGATACAGGAACTCTATAGATAATTTGTTTAAATTTGACAAGTGGAGTTCAGGGGAGGGAAACATTGTTTTTCAAAATCAAGATGCTGACACAATTTTGTAATTTAGACCCAAATTTCATATGTTACTAAGCCGAGATCTGTTTCTGCCACACTGTAGATACCTGAATCAATAAATACAGCAGTCGAGCCAAGAGAGAGACGTGTGAATAAATGTGTGTGTACTGTATGTGCATAAGCCTGTGGGTGTGTGAATGTGTGTGAGGGTTATACAAGTGTCAGTATCCTTCATTAAATAAAGCCTCAGAGGGATTGTGGAGGAGACTGTGGAAGGGAAAATAGTTAAACCTTAACATGTCCAGATAATGTAAAAAGATAATAATAATTGGTGATAATTATGTCACAAAGGTCATGGCCTCAGTCATTTCAATCTGATAATTTCATGTTTTTTAGCAATCAGGGGGAGAGTTTTCATTAACCCCACACATTGTGAATGTTTTATACTATGATTTCACCATTTCAAAAGTCTTTGTAATTAAATTTGACTACTTTTAGACTAATAAATACATAAATAAGGAATTCATCCCTAGTCAGACAGCATTTAAGCCTTCATGTTTGAAAACACAATTACTACTAAATGATTACTTTAGATCTTATGACAGATTCATTGAAGTAATAATTGCTGCATTTACTATGAATAATGTATTACATTGATAGGCTTTAGCACAATTTTGACCCATTTAGAGAGAGAAATAAAAGAGTTAAAAGTTATTTCTGCTTTAGAGATGGTTACAGATGGCTTACAGTGTTACGTTTGTATTTATTTAGAGTTATGTTCAGTACTCTATCCCTGAATGTACACCATATTTTGAAGGAATACCTCAACATTTTTGGAAATGCACTTATTTGCTTTCTCTGCCAAGAGTTGAATGAGAAGTTATGTGGAAAATGACTCATTTGATTGTGAGTTTTTTTTCTCTCAGTTGGTTCCAGCTAATCAGTTTAATATTTGTTGGCATAACCATCTGCCAGCTCTCCTAAAACCTGAGGCCTGGACATATGTTTCTACAGTACATGGAATCATATTTATAACATCTGACTCCCAACTTTTCATCTCTCTCTCTTTCTCTCTCTCTCTCTCTCTCTCTCTCTCTCTCTCTCTCTCTCTCTCTCTCCCAGGAGGGAGGAACTGTGGTGTTCATGAGCTCATCTGTGCCAGACGAG
This sequence comes from Percina caprodes, assembly GCA_013375575.1. Classification (NCBI taxonomy): domain Eukaryota; kingdom Metazoa; phylum Chordata; class Actinopteri; order Perciformes; family Percidae; genus Percina; species Percina caprodes. The sequence continues at coordinate 2,298,374 of JABXJD010000054.1, read as the reverse complement.
GTAAGGCCTTGTTACAACCGAGCACTGCACTTGTGTGTCTGTAGAGCATATTTTTGTGTGTGTTATTATTCATCTTGAGTGTAATAGCTTATATGTTTGGCTGTACTCCATAACATTACTTTAAATTTAAAGCGCAAAGATGGCTACATCCAAATATTTAGTGCTCAACTTCGCTTATTCCTGTGAATTTTCTCTGGAGTTTGGTGTATAGAACGTTTCTCTATATGGACTTCAAAATGTCTGAATGAATTATACATGGTGTATCAAGTTTTGGTTCACTTCAGTAAAAGAAGGCAGCTGTATGTTCATGATTTATTCAACATGGAGGTTTTGTTTCGTATCAGAAGCCCATGTGTAAGCAACATTTCCAGATTGCCTGCCTACTTTTTAAACAAGCATGCCCTATAACTATAGCCAAGTTAGGTATGCACTGGCCTTAAAGCTTAAAAATGCATAACTTATTATGTAAATAAATTATGAAGGCTAATGTTCACACTGAAGATATTTGACATAATTTGTATTGCAAATATGCAGAAACACAGCAGAATAATTTGTTTCCCTTGTTTTTATGTCACAAAAACATTTCATCTAAATGAGCTGAAGTTTTCCCGAGGTTATTATTAATTTGCTGTTTGCACATTGAATGGTTCAGGAGCTGCAATTTCATGTTTTATTGTTAGCTTGCTGAAGTAATTACCTTGAAAAAAAGAAAAGCAGATTGAATCCTGAGGCTCAGTTTAGAGTACTGAGTTCACACGCAGTAAAAAAATAAATAAAAGAAAAATGATTTATTCTGTTATATTTTCTTGTTTATCCTGTTCAGACACACAATTTCTACATGCACACACTCAGAGAGGATGGGATAGGATGAAAGAGGAGCAGAGAAAGAGAACGCAAAGTGGCTAAGAAAGAAAAAAAATCCCTTTAATCTTTTCTGCGGTTAAGAGAAATATTCTTGGTATGCTGGGTATTATATCAAAAACTAACTGATAGCAGGGTGAGCTGTTTCAAAGGCTGGCTTGCAACCGCTCCATTTTCCAGTGTACATTGACGGAGGCATCAGGTTACCTCAGGTGTCTAAATTATTCAGCCGTCGTTGACATTTACAGACCAGGGCCATGTATGAAGTGTCGTCACAGTGCCGGGGCACAGGGCCATAAACTGTTCATTTTGACAGGCAGCTGCTGTGCCTGATGGCTACAGAGGTCATTCTGGCACAATCAACACAACTGTCGGCTGTGAGAGTTGATACGTAAGCCTGAGACTTTCTGGCCCAGACTAAGTGTAAGGGATTTATTACATGTCAGATTACTTCTCAGAGCAGGACAACTTTGTTTTTCCCTCTTCTTAGATCATTTACTATCTATAGCAGCAGAAGTACTGCTAGTGCCTTTTTTTGGGAACAGCTGGTTTTAAAGAGGATATTCATTTAGAGAAGGTAAGCCTCTGCCGCCACATCGCCTCTCTTATCTCTCTCCTACTTTCTCTTGCCTTTCTTGGGAATTACGCATTCATCACTTTGGCAGTATGCAGCAGGCAGCAGCGCTAGATGTCGGGCTGCAGTGGTCTCTGCCTGTTGCCATGGTGAAACAAGTCTGCCCATAAGTTCAGTCTGTGGTCAGGAGGATTTGAGAAACTATGCCTCTATTTTTCTGTTCTCCTCATTAGTGCTCTCAGGATGATGCCAGAGCACCAGCTACAAAACACATGCTACAACATTTGGGCTGTGTCTGTTACACCAGACGCATGGGCCTGACATGCAACACCATTTTATTTATTTTCTACTCTATTTATAGGGCTGCAACTAACACACATGTTTATTAGTCTGTCGTATATATTTTCTCAATTGATCTATTAACTGTATCTATAAAATGTTGTAAAATGGTGAAAAATGCTCCAGTTTCTACATCCAAGTACTACATCAAATAGCTTTCATTAACAGCCTAAACCCCCACATTATCAATTTCTTGTATCACACAAGACAAAGAGAAACAGCAAAGCCTCACAACTGAGAAGCTGGAACTTGGGAATATTTGGTATTTTTGCTTGAAAAAATAATCTATTGTCAAAATAGTTCATTTTCTGTCAATCAACTAATCGACTGACTAATCGATTCAGCTGTAATTGTATTCATTTAACAATGAATGCCAAATTGTGATCAAAAATATCACACCCCCAAACAAACCTCAAGTGGTTCCTAAAAGCTGCACTAATCAATGTTTTCATAGTGACAGTGACTCAAAGGACTGAGTTACGGTAAAGGGGTTGCTCGTAGTGTTGAATCCACAGAGAATTATCACCCAATTCTACAGTTAATCAGATCTACAAAGCGTTTTAACATCTTTCAGCTCATTGTTTTGGTTTTTGGGCCCACCACTTTATTGTTGTGGTTCAATCCTAAACATGGATAGCATCCAATACATAGTGAGAAAATATGACACAATGGATATGCTAACCGTGAACAGAGGTTTGTCTAATAACCACACAAGCTAATGGATATAACGATGTAGTTGTAGTAAGTTAGCCAGACATGCTTACTTTTGCAGCTCATTTTAAAGCAATAAAACACATGCTTTAATCCCTTCATTAACATTAACAACAACTCTTTAAATGCATGGTTGCTAAGCTACAATTGGACAATCTTTTATCAGAGTAGGGGTTAAACAGTCAGTTGAAAACAATTGTGTAGGCATGCAAAGCCGCTAAGATTGGTGTCTCATTGGTGAATCATTGTCCAGAGGATCAAAAAACTGTATTATGTGGCTCAAGTAACTTAAAGGTCCCATGGCATGAAAATTTCATGTTATGAGTTTTTTTATTAATATGAGTTCCCCCAGCCTGCCTATGGTCCCTATGGTGATAGGTGTAAACCGAGCCCTGGGTATCCTGCTCTGCCTTTGAGAAAATAAAAGCACAGATGGGCCGATCTGGAATTTTGCCCCTTATGAGGTCATAAGGGCAAGGTTACCTCCCCTTTCTCTGCTTTGCCCGCCCAAAGAATTTGGCCCACCCATGAGAGAGAGAGAGACATCATGGCTTTCAAACGAGCAAAGTGTCAGCTGGTCAACCCCCCCCTCTCCTCCTCAAAAGCTACACACTCAGAAATGGCACATACTAAGGAAAGCTCATTGTGGGACTAGCTCTGGTGGCTGCACCAAGGCTGAATTTTGGGAAAGAGACTTCAAGTATAATATAGTAAGTAAGTAAGTGAAGTTTATTTATGTAGCACCTTTCACAGATAAAAATCACAAAGTGCTCCACAATAAAATCTGATATAATACAACAATTTAAAATACAAGAACATTTAAATACAAAATAGAAAACACAACAAAAACCATAAAAACCCTAACTAAAAGCCTGCTTGAACAGCAGAGTCTTCAATTGCTTTTTAAAAGATTCCACAGAATTCTCACAACGTAGAGAGGGAGGCAAGTCATTCCATAGCCTAGGAGCCACTGCTTGAAATGATTGATCCCCTCTAATTTTAAAATGATTGCGGGGGACCACTAAAAGCCTCTAACTTAATGACCTCAGACTACGGGTGGGAGTATGAAGCTGTATCAAGTCAGAGATGTATGGAGGAACTTGACCGTGCAGGGCTCTAAGAGTAAGGACCAGGATTTTGAATTGAATTCTATACTGGACTGGTAACCAGTGAAGTGCTGCTAAAACAGGCATGATGTGTGCTCTTTCATTAATGTGGGTTAAAAGCCTAACATCAGAGTTCTGAACAGCCTGGAGACAGTAAAGCTCCTTTTTATTCAAACAGGTAAAAAGGCTGTTGCAGTAATCCAAGCATGAAGAAGTAAAAGCATGAATGATCATCTCTAACTTTCCCTTAGTTACAAGTGTTCTTAATTTGGAAATATTCCTCAGTTGGAAGAAACAGTTCCTGTCCTATCTGTCGTAGAGGCAATATACAAGAGGAACAGAATAGGTCCCAAAACAGAACCCTGAGGTACTCCACATATCAACTCTCTCCAGTTTCAGACATGATGTGATTCACATAAACACTGAAACTTCTACCAGAAAGGTAGGATGAAAACTGAAGTGATGAAAATTGTAAAACTGATCCAGACATCCCAACCAGATCACAAAGTCTATTTATTATAATGTTATGATCAATTGTGTCAAAAGCAGAGGAAAGGTCCAATAGGACCAAAACTGTATATTCCTTAGAGTCAGCTGACATCATAATATCACTAAAAACTTTAAGTAGTGCAGTTTTCGTAGAATGCTTTTTACGGAAACCAGACTGGAATTTGTCAAAAAACTTGTGATTCTCTAGAAAAAGGGTGAGTTGCTCTGCTACAACGTTTTGTAAAATTTTTGTCATGAATGGAAGTTTAGATATTGGCCTCTTAGATTGTGGTGCATCCAAACCAGGCTTTTTAAGGACCTTTAAGATCCAGACACAGCACATCAGAGAGGGTCGCTTGCAGTGTGCTTAATTTTTACAAGCGGCCCGTTCCACTGAGACATTTGGTCTTTAGAAAGACCATTTATGCTTTATTGTCCACAAATGTCCCCTTTTTTACATCCATTACACTGCGGTGTGTCTGTATTGCAGCCTATTAATTGCAGGCCCAGTGCGGTTTTGGCTGGTTTACCGAGTGTATGTATCAGTTAGACACAGCTCCTTTGAGGCTCTCATAAAAATAGCACATCAGCAGTGCAGAGCTGCATGGTAACATGAAGTATGGTTGGCCTACATACACTGCTGTAGATTGTATCTGGTTTGTCTTTGCCGTGGAACAACCACAGACTGTTTAAAAGCACAATAGCTAATGCTCCCCCGACAAGGCAACATTAGAGGAGTTTGATTCCAACATAAGATGCGTATCATCAAATAGAGCTATTTGTGGTATCAGCGTGGGGGTTACTTACAGCCTTAAAAGCATTTAGTTAAAAATAGCTTTTTTTAGCTTGTAGCCATTTGTGTTCATTTTTATTTATAGCCATTTTGTCTTAAAAATTAAAGACTTGGTTACTGTTACATACATCTATAATCAGAATTATGTTTGTCTTAGTCTAATTATTTTGTTTTCTCTTTTTCTGTCTGTCTTTCCTTTTCCTCCCCCGTCTCGCTTCTTCCCTCCCTCTTTATGTCTGTTCTTCTCCTCCTCAGTCTCTCCTGAGCTTCTGGGTGTCCTGTCTTCCATTGCAGCCTTCATGGCGTTGATGGCTCTGTTTTTTCTTTACCTCAGCAACAAGCTGTCAGTGGAGAGTCCTGCCGATCTGTCACAACTTAGTGGCTATGAGAACAACCAGCCAGGTACTCAACACACATGAAGATCTACACCACACACACACACACACACACACACACACACACAAGTTTGTATTGGGGGGATAAACATAAAGGATGAGAATGAAATGTGTAAAATGTTAGGTAGAGGCTGAACTTGTGACTAAACTGAGACTAAAACAGTTTTTACATTTTCTTCTGTTTTTGAGTGCTTCTATTCCAGTTCATAAATTAATGTACATTTTTATTTTGGTTGCTTTCTAAACCCCTAGTATAATGTCTGAACATGAGATAATAAAAACACTGTTTTACAAAACATCTATCATAATCTTTACTATTGCCATATGGTTTGTATGCCTGTGTTGAGCTCAGCACGCACTGTGATGCTGGCATGGCATTCTGCTAACACCCACATGTCCATGTCAGAGCCTCTGATGAGCTAATCTAGCGGTCAGCGTGGTGACGGGATCCCCGGCCGAGAGATGTCCTTCTTTAAGAGCTTCCAGCAGAACCTTCCATCTGTCAACATTTCCTCCCTCTTGGACACAGTCACCAGCCGTGTGGACGACCTGGCCAACGCTGTCAGCGACGCCACATACGCCGTCAGCGACCAGCTGACCGAGCAGGTCACCACTATCATCAGCAAGGTGCAAGATGAGGAAGATGTGGAAAACAGTGGCCAGGATTCTGGTCAGACTTCCACAGCACAGGAAGGAGGAAGCAAGGCCAGCAACGCAGTGTCAAAGACCAACCAGTCCAGTGTTACTAAAGAGGCTGAGTGTGCTCCGAGCCAGCAGGAGTGGGAATGGAGGGACGGATGCTGGCGAGTTAAAAAGACAGAAGCTGAGTTAGAAGAGGAAAAGAAGAGGAAGAAAGAGGAGATGGAGCTGCAGGAGAAGAAAGAGCAGAGGAGAAAAGAAAGAAGAGAAAAGCAGCTGGAGAAAGAAGCCAAAGCACAGAAGAACAAAGAAGAATCCCCAGATGGAGAGCAAGAGGAGGAAGCTGATGCTTTAGAGAACACCACCACCAGTAGTGGACCGGGCAGAAAGGCAAGTGACAGCGGAGACCACTCCACCACTCAGCAAAGAGGCGATGATGACTGTGTCGAACCTCCTCCATCACCTGGTCCTGAGACTGAAAGCAGGTTATCAAAACAGAAAAAGCAAAAAGAAGAGGAAGAGGTGGCAAACAGCCTTGAGAGAGAAGGAGATGACGAGGAAGAGGCTGAGCTTTCTAGATCTTCCTCAACAATGAAAAAGAAAATGTCAGACAAGAAGAAGAGGAAAGGAGAAAAGGAGGGTTCGAAGAAATCGGAGGAAGCCTCAGACGTGGAGAAAAAGAAGGAGAAAGGGAAGAAAAGCAAGAAGAAAAAGAAAGGAAACCAAGGTTAGATGGTGTGGTGTGCTGCTTCCATTTGACTGCCTGGGTCTCTTCTTTTTCTCCTCTGGTTTTCAAACTCCTCAAATATTACCCTTGCCCTGAACTTCCCCTTTTGAGAGTGCTGTGTGCACGTTTCTGCATCTGCATCTTGGTTCTTGTCATTTATTCAACCCTTGTGTTTGCTTCCTGATGACTATGAACTTGTTGTCCTTCCAGGTCAAACTTAATGTTTAATTTTTTTAAACAATCAGTTTTGGCCTTTTTTTTAACAGGACAGATGAAAACATGAAAGTGGAGAGAGAGGGGGAATGACATGCAGCAAAGGGCCGCAGGTCAAAGTCAAACCCCGGCCCGCTGGGTTGAATAGTAGCTAAACCTTTTTATATGGGCACCCGCTCTACCAATTGAGCTACCTGGGCGCCCTTTCCTGATGTTTTTTTCCCCCACTTTGTATGCTTTATTAAATGTTTTTGTCACTTTTTTCAACGTTTTTTTTTTTTAATTCATGGTGAATTAACCTACTTTAAACCTAGATTTTTACCTATTTTGAGTTTACAAAAAAGCAGAAATTATTTTGACTAATTGGTAAGATCAGAGGATTTTCTTTTTTGGGGGATTCTTTAATGGACAGGTCAGCTAGGTGAGAACGGGGGAAGACATGAAGGAAATTGTCTCAGGTCAAACTCAAACCGTGGACCTCTGCGTCGAGCCATAAACCTCTCAGTATATGTGCGCCTACTTTACCCTCTGAGCCAACCCGGCCACTAGCTCAGAGGATGTTGAGTGAATCACCGTTTATGTCAAAGTTTAATCAGGAGACGTTTTAAAACCATTTTCTTTTTTAAATGATATAAAATTTAATAAATCACCCAAAATTCAATAGACGCAATCATTAAAGCTTTAGTGCGTAACTTTTTGATATTATTGAACGTCCGTTACATTCAGGCAATGAGTTGCTACAAAGCTAATTAAGACAGCTTCAGCTCCACACAACGCTCTCTGTATTTCTCAGTATGGCTGTGTTCAGAAGATTGTGGCGTCCGGTGACTTTGCCGCGCAGAAACTCAAGTGAAGATAATTACCTCTACTGAAGAGTGCACCATGTTTTTTAATCCTCCGTGTTGTCTTTGGCTACTAGCAGCTGCGTGGAAGAGGCGTGTGGGCGGGTGCTCAATCATGGAAGCCTTGTATCATGTGGACGCGCTGACAGTTTTGTTGTCATTACTTAGAATTCCTCATGGGGGTGACAGAAGCTACGCACCATAGCTTTAATTTTAGCTGAATTTTGGGCTTCCATACAATGCACATCCATGCATCAAAGTTATTTTTGGGCAATTTAGTTATAAGAAACACATATTTCTGACATGAAATACGATGAAAATGGGTCATATTTGACCCATGGACAACACAAGGGTTAAGCACTTACCATATTATGTTTGTAAGATGAATGTAATGTTAGAACAAGTGTCTCCTTGTGTTCTGTCCAGAGGGAGTTTTATCAGGCAGCGAGGAGGACACAGGGCCCGGGGCCGTGGCCCAGCAGAACCCAACTTCTGCGTGGAGAAACAAACGCAAACAGTCCACTGAGCAGGGCGGCTACAGCAGCGAAGCCTCCAGCGAACAGGGTGAGAATGAGAATTTTATAAGAACATATACACTGTAGATCATAAAACATAAAGGTTACAAGCACATTGATAATGAATTAGATAAAATATGAAGAATATAGTTCCGTACGGATCACAAAACGCATTACCTAAAAAGATAGTGTGAAGTGTTGATACAACTACAGCAATAATATACCATAACATAAAAACAGATGAACTGTAGAACAACAAAGATTCTTACGAGTAAATACATAACATGTTTTATGGAGCTATGTAGAGGTATACATACACATGTAAAAACTATGATTTAATAATAATAATAAGTTCTACATTGTAACTTGTGTGTACAAAGTACCATAGTTTGTTTAGTTAAACTTTCTACACTTCAAACTTTGATTGATGTTGCACCACAATGACATAATCAGTTAGATATTTTTACATGTTACAATTCCTGGAACTCTATGTCCCTATAATATTTTTATATGATATTCCTGAAGGAGGTTCTATTGAGTCTCTATTGAGCCCACATGTAACTTTAAAGTCATGTTTAAGAAGCTACTAAAAGTGAGAACTGCACTTAATGTCCCAGGCTACCTTGTGCCTTCAGTGTGTTTTTAGTAATTTAGGATTTTTTTTTTTTTACTTCTGTAAAGAGTCTTTAAGTATCTTGAAAAGTGCTCTTATTTATATATTTCTTTTCCATGTGGGGAGTTTCAGTTGAATGTTTTTATCTAAGCTTTTTTGAATGACTGATTCACCCCCAAAATGTAATCTTAACTTTTGACATTATGGTAAATACACTTATTCAAGATGTTGTAGGGAGTTAGATGAAAAGATTGATACCTTCCACTCCCACATCATGGAGCACTATTGTCTCATCCAAGCAAACAAGCATAGTTCCCAAAATGTGGAACTATTCTTTTAATTCAATTTAAAATGACTACACTGTACAACAATATACAGTTACTTATTCTCTTGGTGACTTTTTTCCGACACTTCATTGAACCTACATAATGATTAATTACACACAGTCAAGTAGACTTGTGAGTCTGATTAACTCTAGGCATTTGTGTTTTTGTTTAAAAGGATGGACTCACCTGTGGGTCCGGCACAGTTTAAGAGGTTAACATGACTCATGACATGTGGTCGGCTGTATGTGTATGTTGCATAGATAATGAGTATTTCTGCAGAGCACAGTATGTCTCCAGTAACACACCTCTCGTATTACATTACTCTCTGTATCCCTCTCTGTCACTCTGGTGAAAGCAGCCAGCAGCATCCAGAGAATAAAGAAGAATTCGTCCCTCACTGATCCCCAGCCTCCTCCGTACCAGGACGAGGGCTCGGCGCCGCGCGTGTCCTCTCATTCCCGCTCGGAGCGAGGGGTCCGGAGGGGGTCGTCCCCACAGCACTGCGACAGCCCCCGATGCTCCAGTGAGGCCAGTGTGGACCAGGACACTGAGAGCTACCTAAACAAAGGCTGTGGGGAGGACATTCCCAGTGATAGCACCGCTGTGCTGGGACCAGAGGTGAGAAACTTAAACTTGTTTAAGAGGAAAACAAATGTACCAGCATCTGGGAATTCATTGGGTGACTATTATTTAACATAAAGAACAGGTAACGTCTGATTTACAGTCATTTTTTTATTTAAAGATTATTTTTTTCCAGGCTTTTTCCCCTTTATTTGATAGTGACAGTGGATAGACAGGCAAGGGGGAGAGAAAGAGAGGATGAAACATAGCAAAGGGCCGCAGGTCGGATTTAAACCCGGGCTGCAGCAAAGGACTCAGCCTCCATGGGGTGCATGCTCTACTGGGTGAGTTAGCTAGAGGACGCCCCATTCTACAGTGACTGTAGCTTAATAATGTATTTTTTTTATCTCTTTTTATTGTTAAAAACATTCTCTGACCTGTCTTTGTCACAAGTGCTAAACAAATATTTTTTGCCCGATGTTTGTCAGGGTTTTCCCAGGCTACTTTAGATTCCCTTCTCTTATTTTTAGGGCATTTTAGGCCTTCAATTGACAGGACAGCTGAAGACATGAGAGGGGAGAGAGGTGGAATGACATGCAGCAAAGGGCCACAGGTCGGAGTTGAACCCCGGCCCACTACGTTGAGGAGTAAACCTCTATATATGGGTGCCCATTTTACCTACTGAGCTATCCGGGCGCCCTCAGATTCCCTTCCCTTTTAAACCCAGCTTTTTGTCTTCCTTCACCACTCCTCTGATTCTCTCTTTTCTCCCACAGGACGGCTTTGGTTCTCAGCTCCCTACAGCCTACGAGCCAGAGCCATTTGCCAAATACGGGACTCTGGACGTCGCCTTCGAGTACGACTCCGGTGAGCAGTGGTTGGCCGTCACAGTCACTGCGGCAACAGACATCCCTGCTCTCAAACAGACGGGCAACATTGCGTGGCAGGTCCACCTGGTCCTGCTGCCCACCAAGAAGCAACGGGCCAAGACCGGCGTGCAGAAGGGTCCATGTCCAGTCTTCACGGAAACATTCAAGTTTTCCAGGGTGGAACAGGAGGCCCTGGGGGACTATGCTGTTCGCTTCCGCCTGTACAGTATCAGGCGGATGAAAAAGGAGAAGGTCCTGGGTGAGAAGGTGTTCTACCTGACTAAGCTCAACCTGCAGGGCAAGATCGCTCTGCCTGTCACCCTGGAGCAGGGCTCTGAACTTACAGTGAGAGCACTTTGTGAATTTCTACATTGCGCTGTGCATAGTTTCATCTGAAGCACTGAGATATTGGTGTGACAATAGTCTCGCATTGCCAGACCTTCCTCCACAGCATTACGGAGGAGGATCTGGCAAGTCCCCATAGCATTCCGGGGTGGGAGAAAAACATGCTCTGATTTATTGGCATTTCTTTAAACCAATCACAATTGTCATGGTTGGCACCAAGGGCCGGACAAAGCCATGGTGCCGCTGCAAAATAGCCTCAGGAAGTAACTTGTTTTGGTGGAAGGTGTTTTAGTCCTGCAACAGAAATCAGATTGGACAGATAGTCTAGCTGTCTGGATTTACCCTGCTGAGGTCTGAGGAGCAGTTAACCATGGAGTTCATAAATCCAATGTGGAGGAAGGTCTGGCAATGCGAGATTATCCTGGATGGAACATGAATATCTGGAAATGTTATGGCAATGCAACCAGTAGTTTGAAAAGCCACATGTCAACCTCATGGTGATGCTGGAGAAAAAGTCAGAGGATTACCAAAACCAGTAGGGTCCGTCCTCTGGGGAACACGAAATTCTGTGCAAAATGTTTAAAGGCAATCCATCTAATTTGTATTGAGATATTTCAGTATGAACGTAAATGGAGGATTGACTTCACTAGAGCCAAAAAGTTTTTATTTCAATTTTATTTTAATGTAAGTCGGTTACCTGATTCTCTCTAGATGAAGAACCACATTGGAATGCCTTAGTTTTTGGTTGTGGCCTAAAACCAAATACTTTGTACAATCTGTAAAAAATCCCACTGAAGATTTCTCTCTTCTTTGAGTAACCCCCTGTGTTTCATCTTGCCAGGGTTGCGGCTCTGTAGTGAGCGTGTCTCGCAGTGCAGGAGCTCTGTCCTGTCGCTCTACTGAAGACTCTTCCTTGCCAGAGATCCTCCTGGGTCTCCTCTACAACTCTGCCACGGGACAGTTATCTGCTGAGGTCATCCAGGGAAGCCACTTCAAATCCACAGCGTCTGATAAACCCGTCAGTATGTACAAAAGCTTCCATGTTAAATCCTTTTATTCTTGGGTTTTATGCCAGCTTGGAATGAGATGCTGAGTGACAATGCAAACTTTCAGTGAAAGTCTCCCTTATAATGATGTGCTGATAGACTGAGCAATTGTTTTGGCAAAACAGAGGGGCAAGACTTCCAGTAGTATCTAACAAAAACTAATCGTGCACCCATACATTTAAATGTTTCCCGGCAACCAGTACCAGCTTTTTTTTAATAACGTAAGTGATTAGATCCATAATGCTAAAGCAATTGCTGCTTATCAGAGTTCCCATGAAAGCTGATCTTCTGGTGTGTATCTTCAAACTGTTTCCTCTGTCTCTTCTTTCCGACTTTGTGTGCCATGGTGTGTGCCACAGATGGTCTGTTCTGTTGTATAAAACACTTCGTAGGGGGGCAGCTTTATATCATGAGAGGTAAGTGAGCAGTGAATTACGTGTAATCTAATCAGTGTAGGAAGAATTTGAAATATGTGAACAGTATGTTTTGAGGTTTGGGCCCAAAACATGCACATATTTGGTTCATTGGATACAGTTTTATCAGTGCATAAATAAAAAATAAAAATTAAATATTTTCTTACTTACCTTTTGTATGCCACAAAGTTTTGGTTTTATTTGTCCCGTTTGTGGTGCTCTCAGCACTGACAAATTCCATTTCCTTAAAAAAATTGTTTAAAATTGGGGAAATGATATTTTTTTTTTTTTGCCTTCTTGCATAGGAGGCACTCATGTAAATATGAAGCTATGGCCTGGAGACAGAAAACAGCTAGCCTGGCTCTGTCCAAAGGTAAAGAAATAAATGACTTGACATGTTTAGGTAAGTTGTTGTACAGATATTAAAAAAATACAGGTAATATAAGCAACTATAATGTATGACATGTTAATCCGGGAGCTTTAGAGGAGCGAATAGGCAGATTTTTCACCTTTGGACAGAGTCATGCTGGTTGTTTCCAGTCTAAACTAAGCTGACCTTCTACAGCCTGTAGCTTTAAATTGAACGGAATTATTACTCTGAATTATCCAGACCTCATTGTGAACAGATTTTAGGACTTGAAAATTATCCACAATCATTTTTAATGCTGTAAGCACCACAAATGAAACACAAAATCTCAGAGACAGACATCTGAAAAAAACTGGGCAAATAAAACTTAAACTATCTTCATTGCTAGATACCAGTAGGGATAATTGAGAAAAAATATTTTTTTGGGGATCTGACCTTTTAAAAATGTACACTACTTAATGTAAAGTACTGGTCTTCCCTAACTTCTGATTTACTTCCATACACTAACTCTGCTTCCAGGGTTTAAATTGTTCTTTCATTAGAGAAGAAAGATGTACACTTACTTAAAAGCTCTGCTGCAGTTAGTTGCATTACTGATATCCCGCCACTTGATGGCACTCTCTCACCGTCCCCCCCCACAACCTTCTTTCAGACACCTACGTGAAGCTGACCATGCTGGATTCCAAGGGGAAAGAGATGTCCAAGTGTAAGACAGCTGTGTGCCGCGGCCAGCCCAACCCCACCTACAAGGAGACGTTTTTGTTCCAGGTGGCGCTCTTCCAGCTGTCCGAGGTGTCCCTGGTGCTGTCTGTGTTCTGCCGCCGGAGCAGCATGAGGCCCAGGGAGAGGCTGGGCTGGGTGTCCCTGGGCCTCAACTGCACCGGCGAGGAGCAGCAGGCCCACTGGACAGAGATGAAAGAGGCGGAGGGACAGCAGGTCTGCCACTGGCACACACTTACCGACACATAGGAGGACGATTAATGCAGAGTGACATTAACAACATTCCCTATGTGTGTGTTTGTGTGTATGTGTGTTGCATACAGGTGTGAGGGCAGGCATGGGTTTCCTGCCTTCACTGCCAGAGACTGCATAAATACCCTTTAATCTGCCACTTCTCTCTGAGGGAGACAGACTGACTATATAGGTGGAGGTGTAAGCTCCAGCACCAGCCTTTAAAAAGCCAGTGGCAGACTGAAAATGAATGACATTATAATTACTGAACTAAGAACACAAGGAGGTTTTTCAGTAATTCTGCCTACAGTAAGATCTGCATGTACACTGACTGTTTACAGGACAATGTTTTCTGTTTTTGAATCTTGGACCAAAGAGCTTGGTCCATGACTAGCGGACTCCTCCCTGTCTCTTCTGGGCTTCTCTGGACTTCAGCTGCCACCAGCATACCAGACATTTCTCTATCAGTCATAGCCATTGACACAAGAGAAGGCAATGAAAAGACTGTTACAAAAGGGCCTACAACATGCTGCAACTATGCTTACAAGCTATGCTTTGTACAGTTTGTTTACATGTAAATGGCATTATGCAAGATCCATTCATAGGTTTCCCCTTTTATGTTTTTGGATTATCTGTCAAATGGTTTACCAGATTTATGGTAGTTTCTCTGGGGTATGTAAGACAGCTTTTTTTGTTTTTTTATAAATGTGGTCTTGCATAACTTGGTACACTATGCATCTGACGCCACTTTAAACGAGAGGAATGAAATGCTGTTTTGCGCTCGCTGAGTCTTACAGAATTGGACACAGCTCTGCATACCACTGGTATCAAAGAGCAGCTTCCTTTCCTGTGTAATACAGATTGAGCCAGTTTCACCATTCAGCCTTCTGACAACTCAGCCATGTTCATTCATGCAGAAACACGGTGCTTCCCGCTAAGGAGGAATATGCAAAAGCCTGCGCAGTCCAATAATCCTGGCTGCTTCTCTGAGGCCGAGAGAGCAGTGTAGGCTGTGAAGTGAGTTGGAGTGGCAAAATGAAATTACTGTACAAAAAACAAGTAAATAATATTTTCTGATGACAAGTGAATGGATGAGGGATTATTAAATACAAGCTAAAATAAAAGAATACACTGTCCCGAAGTTTGAGAAATCTGGTATCTGCGCTGTTTTAATCTGGAACAAAGCCAATCTTTAACCCTCATCAGAAAAGAAAAGTTATGAGTCAGAATCATGAGATGAATAAAAACCAGATGTCTAGTATTCCTGCCAGATAAACAATTGGCTTTTGTTTAGAATGGGGAATATTAGCAAATGGAGTGCATTCATCCCAATTTTGGCTTACATTTTGCACAATTTGTGCATTCCCAGCATTTACAATCATTGGAGGAATATTTGGACATTTTGGGAAAAGACTAATACCGCTATCATATCTTTCTGAAAATATGAAGCTCTGACAGTTAGCTTATAGACTGCAGCCAGCTAGTTTAGCATGAAGACAGGAAAGAGTAAACAGCTACCCTGGACTTTGTCAAAATCCACCTACCAGCATCTCTAAGGTCACATTGTATCTTGTTTGTCGTTTTTACATTTCGGTTGCTATGGATTGAATAATTTGTCGTTGCACAGGGAGTTAACAGTAATGTACTAAACTATTTCTCAGTCTGGACCACTAAAGCCTGGCAGTTTCTGCTGGTTCCTGTCCAAGAAATAGTCTGGCCCATAAGCCCCCCCATAAAAGGGCTAATTGCACACATCAGTTTTAAATGGATTAAATATAATGTGTTATTTTATGAGCTTAAGAGGTGCTGGTAGGCGGTTTTGTTTCCTTTAGACAGAGCCATTTACCAGTGTGTCAAATCTTAATGCTAAGCTGTCTAGCTGTAGCTTCATTTTCACAACGCAGAAGTCACAATCTTCTCATCAAGCAAACTCTGTTGAAAAAAATAAAAGCAAATAAAACCTGTTTTCCAAAAGGTAGAACAAATTCTAAAGCTTTGACTTTACTTATTTCGAGCCATTATCAAATAGTCAAAGTGTGCAGGAATGTGTTTTGTAAATATGGAGCAAATAATGAGGCCATAAATCAGATATTGTTTGATCAATGTTTTTATTTCCATTAATCTGGCCTTCAACGGTATGTTTGACACTGTCATCAGTCATCGTCGTCACTCCGGCACAGCGCGAGCAGCGTTGCAGGTGGCTGGAGCCTCGCACAAAGACCCAGGAGCACAAAGTTTCACAACTCCTAACACCTAGCAGAGTGACTGCGGCCTTCCAGGGAAATGGATCCTGATCTGAGCCATGGGAAACCAGCTGCGCCACACACCCTAGAGGGGACCAGGGCCTGGAGGCGTGGGAGGTTCTGACTTCCAAAATACCAGCTGATCCCATTTATGCCCCAGGAGAAGTTTCATCAGCCAGGTAATTACGAGGCCCTGGAGCTCCCATAAAGGTGTTCAGGTGTGATGAGGTTAGGAGGTTAGGTTTTTCCAAATCTGGTGCAGCAGGACTGGAAATTTGGATTTCTTTTAGCTGTAATGCTATTTTACACCAGTGTAATTAGCAATTTGGCTCATCATTTGTCCCTTTTAGCTAAACATGCTGAACAAATATTATATTTCACTGGAGGGGCCTGAGAGCAGCAACAGCAGCAGCCACCTGGAGCAGGTAGAGATTTGTCTTTAAAGACAAGACTTCACTGCGTGTCCACTGACTGTTGCACAAGCTCAGTTTATGACATTCTGCTACAGATGGAGATTTTTAAGAACCAGGTCATCTGCTGAGCGCTGCTCTCAGGTCAGTCAAGCATTCAGTGGCACAAGCTAGTTTTCCTTGGCAATGAAATAAGCTGACTGCTCTATCAGGTTGGGACCTCTTTGCGATAAGGAATAATAAACTACAATGTCTTGTCATTTTATTGAATGTCATTTTATTGAATGTGTCATTATCAGTTTAAAAAAATCTTTTTTTCAATAATATATTCAATAAATATACAGGAACCATGGACTTATGAGAGTTTTTTCATAAAAGCATCCTCACAGTTTTTCTAGGTCACACCTTTTTAGGCCAATCTTTTGTTCAAATTACAGGAATTAAAGTCTGGTCAAATAAAGGATGTTGGATTCATCATACATGAGGGGAAGGGCTTGAATAATCAACTCTTAAATAACTAAGTACCATGCAGAGTGGATATGGGTGCGCCAATCTGCATCCCTTTAGCAACCACTCCCACTGTGCACCCAGCAAATGATGCTGTAAAGCAGCAGACATTGTACCTATTTGGCAAAGAAAACATTCAAGCAATTGTAAAAAAAACAAAAAACAAAGTGAAACCAATATGGCAACACTGTAAAGTGACATTTCTGTCTGAGCTGGGGAAGTTTTATACAGGGGGTTGACATGAACATGGCGGGACACATCCAATACTTCTGTCACACAGTCACAGCTGGCAATACAGTATATAAAAGAAGAATTGAAATGTTGGCAAACATGCTTATTTGCCTTCTGGTGGAGAGTTAGATAAGAATATCTATTCATTAAATATAAGGCTAAATGTTACAGCCTGCAGACAGTTAGCTTAGCACAAAGACTGGAAACAGGGAAAAGCTTTTCATTTTTAAACATTGTTTTTGTTCGGAATAAACAAACAAGATGGTAATTAGTGAGCTTCAGAGGTGACGACAGGCAGATTTTGGTACATTTGGACAGAGCCAGGCTAGCTGTTTTTTTCAGTCTAACCAGACAGATTGAAGAGAGAGGTAACGGTAGGGCTTAGTATTGCATGTTTTACCGATAAAAAATAGAGTACTTCATTTGAAATAATACTTCTGCATTTTATGCTTTTATTTTGATCAGATGCCACAGGCATGTACTGGTGCTATAAGCATACTTTTGGACGTTTTAATGGCATCTCGGCCAGCTGAACAACACTGTATGGGCTGCAGCTGCTGCGGTAGTGGGCCTGTTGCATTAAGTCAAAGAACGCTTGCCAACAAAAACCTACAAAGTCTTTCTTATCTATATCTGGGTAAAGAATCAAATGCAGGTATTGTTTGGAGGAGTTTCCATACCACTTGGTACTGGGTTATTGTGGTCATTGAGTGTCGATACACAGCACTAGGTATACATCTTCTCATCTAACTCCCCGCCTGAAAGCAAATAACTGCATTTCCTAAAATGTCAAGCTATTCCCTCTAAACATTTGTTTTTTTTTTTTAAACCAATCCTAATAGTACACTTATTTTCTTTATTATTACAACCTTAATTAGACATCCAAACATGTTTTTGTTGATTTTGGCAGCTGTGATTATTGAGTTTGTTGCACTTCAGATAGGGACATTGTAACCGTTGATTGGTTAATTGTATTACATTTAAACATGACTACTTCAACCTTAGACCAATTTTACAAACATTAGTAAACACCCTATAGCATAAAAAACAGGCCATTTTAAACACTTATCAAAGAGTGCAGATCCTGTAAGCATAACAAAATGGTGAATGGGTTTTGTGACAGATTTGAGGCATTATGGTGACCGCTGAAGTAAATTCCTTCTTGAACACGTAACACTACTAAACATGATTGGGCCGACCTGTTTAACTCTTCAGTCGAGGTCCTGTCTCTATCTCAGACTAATGAGTCTGTGTTTGATCTTCCACAGGCAGAGCTTCACTGACATAGAGATTTACACATTTAAATGACATTTAAAAAAAATTGTTCGGTAAAATACTTCTAACCATCAGTGCTTCTCTTACAGTACATACATGTACAAGAAGTACAGTTTGTTACTGTTGAATGAAATGCAAACACAAAAGCAAAGTGGCAGCCATGTGACGTTGCCACTTCTGCTCTCCCAGCTGAAACTGTCCAACGGCTGCTGGGCCAAACGCAGCCCGACATCAGTCTGACAGTGATTCAGTAACAGATAGCTCCATTGTCAGGTAGAGTTTATCGTGGAAGAGTTTCTGTACACTGTGTACAACCCTACTCTTTTTTCAGCAGGCCGTTAAGAGGTGCAAATGACATCTGTAGTGGTTGATGATGGAGCATGATTGAAAAACATTTAAAAAAAAAAAAAGAGAAGTGACATCCACTAAAAAAGGCTTTTTTGTTGGCAGTGGTCCCTTTCAGCTTCCACTCTTCAAATATTCAGTAGAGTTGTGGATTAGTCCACCAAGTCAACGGCTTTTAAGGTTAACTTGTCCCCCCTCCCCGCCCCCGGGCAAAATCCTAACCCCAAACTTTCCTTCTGTGCTTTTCTCTAGCAGTCCATCCATCGTCATCACTGCTCGCAGAGGGAGCTGCTGTTCTTTTAAATACTTCCAGTCCTTCAGTCTTCTCTTCTTTTGGCTCTTTGCCGGGCCACTCAGCCAGAAGCTAGATGAACTTGAAGCACTTGGTCTTGTCATGGGGCAAACGAGTCTTAAACAGCACAGAGTCTACGCGAAACTGTGTGTACAGCAGTGGCATGTAGCCGTACACCTTGACGAAGAAGTTGATGCACTTGTGGCGTTCGTGGAAATGCGAGTCATCGTGTGAAAGGGCCTGAGGACAGCCGGGACAGCGGAAAGTCCAACGCGATGTTACCTAAGATGGACAGAGAGACAGTCTTTATTTCATTTGTGCGTGTGGTACTTCAGGTACTGTAGGATGAATGACGTTTGTTTTACGAATCAACCAGTCGCTAAGCTACTGAACAGCAATTGTCCCATCGTATCTTAGCAACTGCAACTAGGCACAGAAGTTCCATCAAGCGTCCACATAATAAGAGCGCTACTTGGCATTTACAAAATTAGGAGGGTGGTGTCTTTATTTTGGCCTTTTCAAAACCAAAAACACGAGATAACGTGTAGGGAAGGAATCAAACGGTTTGTCTGCAGCAATTGTTAGCATGTCCAGCTAACTAGCTTATTTTACCTACAGTAGTAACCAATCATCACTTCCAAGAGCACGGAGCATTTCATTAGCGAATTACATTAGTTTGCAGGGTTTATAGCTTAGCTCTTTTCCATGTAGCATTTCCTCACTGTGTGGAAGCTGGGATATTAGCAGCTCTTTATTGGATTTGGGGAAGTTTATACTTTGGCAACACAAGCCAAACCCATTATCAGAGATAGCGTTAGGTTTGCTGAAACACATCGGCTAGTCCTCGTCCTAAAAGCTTTTTCTCTTACACCGCTAAAAGTCCGAACATACCGTTTAAAAATGTGAACAAGCTAAGCATATTTTATTTTATAATTATATAACAGTCTGATCTTACATATTATTTATAATACTAACACTAACTCTACAAAAAAATGCTGTTTCTTTATTTCATTGATCATCAACTGGTGAGAACTTCTTGCCTGGGACCATTTAGCACGATATCATGTATGTAGCCATCAAGTGCGTAATTTAGACCCACTTTACAAGATTCTTCTATAAAAAAAAACAATAAAAATAACTGAGTCAGTCGGAGGTGGTTTCAAACCAACTCAGGGAGCTAACAAAAACTTTGTTAGTTACACAGCTACAGCTGATAAAATCTGCTAGCAACAGTTGTCATGCTTTTTTTTAACCACTGTGTAAAATCAAAAAGTTTAATTATTTCAAGTTGTAATTCTGCCACCAATATCATGCAATCATATATGGCATACTGTATGAGTCTTGCAAAGGGGGTGGTGCTTAGCAAATGGTCAATAAAAAAATAATAAAAATCCCTAAAACTGTTTGAATGTTTTCAATTCATCACCAGTGATCCATCCTGTTTCGTCTTATTTGGACTAGAAACAGAAATATGGTCCCTCTCCATTTGGGACTCCACGTTCAAACTTGCCCCAAATTCATTATTCACAAGGCTTATTCCTAGCTGCAAATTGCTGTACACCCTCCATCAAAGCTGTCCTTAATTCCCCTCTGAAACACCTCTGAATATTAACACCCTACTAAATCAAAAAAGAACTTTAACTCTGGGAGCGCAATAACATTTCTGCTCCAACAACTTCCATGGCTTGATTGCTAGAATTATTTGTCTAGCCATAAATATGCACTCCGGTAATAAATGTCCTTCCGATGAAAATCCAGTGAAAGAAATCAAGCATAACGCACCAATTCGATCTGTTTTTGATTATCATTTCTGTGGAATATTGGAAATGTCAGTTTGAGTTATGGCACGACTAAGTGGACAAAATATAAATACACAGGTCCTGAGGGAGACACAAAGCTTACGGATGCTGAGCAGGGCACAGCCGGACTGCACGCTCTGTCACTGACCTTGATGGGTGGTTTGCGGGTGATGTGAGAGACCAGGAAGTTCATGGCAATGTCCTCGCAGTTTATGTACTCGTCCACCATGTCTCTGATGGCTTGGGGCATCACGTAGGAGTACAGGTAGGCATAGTACTACAACAATATGCAGGGGAACAAGTGAATGGTATGGTTACGAGACAGCAAAGAAGAATTTTTGGCTGAATGTTGTATGTTTTTTTTTTTTTGTAGGTACAAGTTCTGACCTTATGGAAGAAAGCAGCTCCTGTCAGGACCATGGAGAGCTCACAGGAGTAGTTGGAGTTGTACAGCCAGGACTGATGGTTCACGTCCCATGCATGATACCTCCCGGGAAAACCCACGATGCGATCTCTGGCCTCCCGCCACACTCTGAGAGACACCACCAAACACAAAGTCAACAGTATTCCTCTTTTTCAATCAATTAAAACTTGACTGGGCAGAATTAATACATGTTTTACGGCTGAATATTTTTTGTTGTTAATCGTCACTTTTTTTATGATCATTATTTTGGTTTCCAAGCGTCTGTTCCTGCATATGCAACCCTTTTGCATCCATCTGTTTCAACTCATCTATATAAGCAATCTGACAACTATTTGCCTCTCGAGAACAATTAAGTAACCATTCTGTTGTCTTTGATTATAGTATATTGAAAACAAAAATATCACTCTTGGCTCATTTGTACACATACAGTAGCCCAGTAACTACAGGAAAGTCTTGGACAAAATTAGCAGTTTCAGTTTATCAGATTAGATAAACTTGGAATACCTTTCTACAGACACTGAATATGCGAGAAATCTCAAAAATCTACTACAATCTACTGCCTCAAATGAGCTCATGTCAGACTACTTAAATGTGTAACAGCTGCTGCGTAATGTTTCCTCTTTGGCGAGAGTGGAGGCGAGGAAACATTCCTTGGTAATCCTGGCAGAGTTTGAGATAATTCATGACAAATGACCCCCTACACACATACAGCCAATTTTTGCCTGCCTGAACAAGCTGCTACAGCACCAAGTTGTAGAAGAGTCTGGAAAAAAGAGGGGTAGTACGCAAGAAAAAAAACCTTAACGTGCTCCTTTAATTGGTTTAAACATGGCCTTCACATTTGTCTTATCGAAGTACAGTATTAGCAAATGAATCATAAATACAAGGCACTGGCACCGTGTTTCTCAGTTATTTTCACTAATTTGGTGTCAAGTGCTTGGTTCAGTTTCTCCTTCTAATTCAGTGTTTTCAGGAATGTAATGTTTTTTTTTTTTTTTTTTGACATTTTCACTTCTCACTTGAGACGAAGCTTTCCCTTCTATGCTGCTGCATTTTATCCTACTTTCTTCACAGCACTTTTCCTGAGAAAAGAAGCAATTATATCTAGGGTTGCAACCCATTATTATCATCATCATCAAACTTAAATCAATTGCCTCCCAGTGCTTTTTGAAAAAGGTGAGCACTTACGCAAGTGATTGCTGTATTTGTAATTCATTTAAATTAGTAGAGATCTGTTTTTACTTTGACAATAAAGAGTATTTTTTTTAAAAAAAATCCACATTTAATCTACTTTGATTCAATTTTGAAAGATGATGAAATACTTTTGATTTTAAAAGGAAAAATGTCAAAAATTGCCTATATGTTACCAGAGCCGAAAGTGACTACACATTTTGTCTATACAGTGATTCTCTTGTATATGAATCCTCAGAGCCTTGTGCATTCTGTCACCATCACTGACCTGAACCCAAACATGATCTCATCATGGCGAAGATGAGCATCATCATCAATCGACAGAATGGCCTCGGTTTCCACGGCGTCCCAGGGAAGGAATCGGTTGTTGAGGCTGTTCTTTTCTGTGCGGACAACCTGCAGGCGCAACACAAGACTCTGCTTAGCAATATTTCTGTCAGCCATTTTTGTAAGTAGTGATACTTTTAAGAAATCCAACTACTAATAGCAACTCCAGTTAGTATAGTTAAGTACATTTTAAGTAATGCTACGTACAGAACATTTTGTACTTCTACCTGATCTTAATAACTGCATTAACCAATCTCTACTCTTTAGTAAAATTCATCTGAGCACAGATGTAAATCTATACATGGGACGGCATTCCAGCCATGTGCCATATAGAAATAGTAAACATATTATCTTAGTGCCAGATAGCACCAAAGACTTGACCAGCACAGACGATTTACAATCTATTCTTTAGTTCCTCCATTACACTTTTCCCCATCACAAACTAATGATGTGAATATGAACCACATGAATAGTTAATTTTCCAGGACTAATTCAAATGCACAAATTGTATTATTCATGGATGT
Organism: Percina caprodes; assembly: GCA_013375575.1. NCBI lineage: Eukaryota > Metazoa > Chordata > Actinopteri > Perciformes > Percidae > Percina > Percina caprodes. Next base: position 2,275,111 of record JABXJD010000054.1, on the reverse strand, counting down.
CAGACTTCTTCACATCTTTTAACTAAAGTTGCTGGTAATTTGTACGGACTCCTGCAGAGTTTCAAAGAGGCACTGATCCAAACAGCTCAATGTAATGTAGTTCAGATAACCACCACCTCTGACAGTGGTTACTTTTTTGCTCTTCAGAGAGAAAAGATGAGACGAAGATGTTTTCCTTACAAAACCAACACCATGTAGCTGAATATGTGTGCATTTGTTGAATTGGAGGATTTTTCTTAAGGAGCACTCACCACAATTGGCAAACCAATGTCTGGCCACAGCAGGTCATCTGAAGGAGGCTTGGGTGAGTTCCACACCACCACTACCTTGTTGAGGTACGGCAGTCCATTGAGCCTCTCCAGAGAGTTCATCAGCACCTCCTCCCTCTCATAAGTCAGCATGACCACAGTGAATTGTTCTCGGGGCACATTCCCTCCAAGAGCTGCCTGAAACTCCTTCCCCGAGCCTCCCGTACCTCCACCAATAGGCCTGAAACCAGTACCCGAGCCAAGGAATTTGGCTTCAGAGGGCAGCACAGGGTCCAGAGGAGTGTGAGGGAAGAGATGGAAAGGCCCTGGGGCCTGGTTCCATGCTCTATAGGTGTCTGCAGCTGTGTATGTGAAGTTGCGGAGAAAGCGCGGAGAGGCGTAGGGGGGCTCTGTCTCCACAGGACCCAAATCCAGATCACCGTTGTCAGCCAGGTTGGCGTCAGTTCCTGCCAGCTTCCCTGCTTTGTGGGGAATCTCATGGGCAGGCTCTTCTTTGATGGGTGCAGCAGGAACCTGGATGCTGGTTCTGATGCTGGCCAGGAGGGTGTTAAGAACATTCTCTGAGGTGGAAAAGTAGGTCTCCCACAGAAAGCGGCCCTGCCGCCTCATAGCCAACATGTCATTGTCTGATAGGCTGCGCAGCAGGAAGTGTAGCTCTGTGACACGAGGCTTGGGGACTATAATGGCAGCTTCACTCCATCGAATAAACTGGTGATATGGAAGTCTGGAGTGATCCCCCAATACGACTGGGATGGTCCCTACCTCTAGGGCCTCAAACAGCCTCATCCCACAGCCCGCTGAGGCCACCAGCTGTCCATCCCCTGGAGCAATCACCAAGCCAAACGTTGAAACCTTGAGCACCTCCAGCCTGTCCTCCCTCTCTCCACAAAGAGCCCACTCAGTTGGCAAACTTGGCCGTGGGTTCTTGCAAGTAAACTCCACTAGCACCTGATCCAAGTGGCTGTCCTGCACCGCCTTTAAAGTACCGATGATGCGATCATCGTAGTCGGCTGGTGGGTCTCCTTCCATTTCCTCCTCGAAAGACTGAGGGGGTGCCTCCTGTAAGCTGCTCCTCAGTGACTCCACTCTCTCGCCCTGGAAGGTGAAGAGGTATTTCCTCTTTACAGGAACTTGAGGAGGCACTTCCAAAAAGTTTGGTTCTGTGAGGGCATGAACCAGTGGGGACACAACAAAGTCAAAGCCCTCACGGTACTGCTGCTCCAGAAAGGTTGACTGAGCGACTGCCGCCCGTCCTGTGCTCACATTATACAGGAAGTTCTGTGTCATGGACTTTCTAGAGAGATGCACCAACACATGATTGTGTCCATCAGATCTCCAGTAAGCGAGAGCTTTTAGTTGCTTCTCCAGCTCTGAAGGAGATGGCAGTGGGGTGACGGACTCCTGCAGCTCCCCTACCAGCACCAAATACAGACAGGCAATGCTGGGGTTGTCAGTTATATAAATGTTGTTCTTAACTGATGCTGCAAAAGCCTGCTTCACCAGGGGATCAAGATAGTCCGCCCATGGATAGGAGCCTGTGTCGTAGACATACACAGGAAACCCAGACGTAAGAGGGCAGCGTGCATAGTCAAAGCAGGAGCGTAGGCGGCAGGAGCGCCCAGACTTGGGTGGTGGCAGTCCTGGGTCCTCTTTGTCTGGCAGCAGCCTGACCGGCAGGGATAGCTTGGGCTGGTTCTGGGCCATTAGTTCTTTATAGGAATGCTCTGTCTGGCTAATAACATTCTTCAGCTGCAGCAGATCCTGCTTGGCGCTGTCAATGCTACGCTTGCAGGCTTCAATGCGCAGGTTGAGTCGGGCAATCTCCCCATTGAGCTCCTGCCTCTTGGCCTCCAGCTGCAGCAGCTCCTCGCTGACTGACTCGCGGATTCGGCACAGATCCTGCACATGTTTGGCTTCACACAGTTCACCACCGGGTCGCGGCCCAAAGATGCGCTTATCAGGACCCCCAGCTTCGTCAATGGTAGTGAGGTAGTAGTGGGCAATGAGTGGGAAGAAGACCAGAATGAAGAAGAGCATGAAACTCAGCCAGGTGAGACGCACACGCCGTAACACCCATGGCTGGCCACCGGCACCGACCCCACCGTTACGCTGCATTGTTGACTCTCTCAGTCTGCTCCTCGCCCCACCAAGGAACCGTTGCTATGGAGATCAGCAGCAGCCATGATACGACCTTGTCAGCAAGGCAGAGGGATGGATACTAAATCATCAAAGCTGGGCTGTGGCCCCGTCCTCCTGTAAAGCTCATCTGAGGCTGTTTGCCTCCTCTTAAGAGTTCTGTGGATATTGGCTCGAGGTTCAGCCTCCCCTGTATTCTAATATGTACTCTGATGTGTTATAGCCCACACAAACTAATGCCATTTCTATTGTTAGGTTCAGCTATTCTTCCAAATCTATGTCAGAAAACAGTTCCGCAGCTGGAGAGGGGTTCCCCTCGATGGGCAATGCAGGGAGGGCATGGCTGCTCACAGGTCAGTGAGATCGCTAAGTGAACAAGTTGCTTTTATCTGGGTTGTGTTCATTTTCTGGCCTTGTCAGGAATTACTCTAGAGATGGAGGTTTCTGAAATCTGCCTCTCCTTGTCAAAACAGGCACCTGGGAGAGAATAACAGAAAAAAAAAAAAAAGATTAAATAATTTTCTGTAGCAAGATCAAAGTGACTTTAAGTATAAGAAAGAATGAGCTGCATTAAATAGATCATTTGAGGTGGAGCCCAAAAACATGCTTGTGTTGCAAATCTTCTTTTTCATGCACCTATCAAAACTTATGACTGAGAGCTGCAAGCTGCATTTAGTAAAGCAAAGGCATTAACTATGGCCAAAATATAAATGTGAATGGACTGTTCTTATATAGCGCTTTTCTAGTCTCAATACTCAGCCACTGTAAATGTTTCTTTATGAAGCAAGACCCTGCTGCTCATCTTTTTTACACTGCATTATGTGCATGATTGCCTAGTCCAGGAAAAGAAATCATCAGTGTGCTGCAGAATACCAGGGGGTATCTTTTTATTCTTTCAATTTCCTCTCTTTCCAAGTCGCACAGAATGAGCACAAACCAGGGGAGAGCCATCACTAGTAAACTACACACAGTAGGCAAGCCAACACCACCAGAAAATCTCATTAAAGGCCTCCTCCTGCATCCTGACCTCATCACTGACTCAAATTACTGAGCATCCCTGATAACGGTACATCTTAGAAAGTGATGTGGAATTATTTTCACTGGCTCAAAGGAGAAAAAGGCTCAGGCTGTCACAAAGAAAATCAGCTGCACCTTCTGATGCAGACTACTGTATTCTTGCCAGTATTACTTCAAAGTTTTCAAGATGTTTCAGAGGCCACTGGAGTTGAACTTTCAGAATATATTGGCTTATGTTTTATCTTGAGATCAATGCAAGAATATCTACAAATACAATTTCCTCTTTAGCTAATTTTTTTTACACTGTTAGGTGCTGGTTAGAAAATACAAAGTATGTAAGAAAAATGCAAGGCCTCAGGAGTTGCGTTTTCAGTTTGCAGATGTTTTGAAAAGACAGCTTGAGGCTAAAATCCACAGCAAAACTGGAAGTTGCAGGAGGTCATTCTTATCAAATCAAATACAGTGCTAAACTCAGAACACTGAGTGCGGGCCTTGAAAAAGCGGTGCGGTCAGAGTGACACAGTCACAGGGACCAGGGGCGAGAAGGAACGCAGGTGGAGTTTACCTTTTTTTTTTTACATTAACAGCTCCTCTTGATAAGGATATTATTCCCACTACTGGTGAATAAAACCTATATGGGTATGTTTTCATTACTGCCTGGTTAGATCACAACAGACTGATACCATCTTAAAAACACTGTTTTTTGCTGACGATTAAAATGTCTGTGATTTTTTTCTAAACACAAATGTATGGCTATTGTCTATTTATGATGTGATACAATACAAATGTATAAAACAAAAAAAGTAGTGAATCTCACATTTGAGGAGCAGAAGCTTTTCTTTAAGCTTTGTCAAATAAAGCTGTTAGCCAGCAGCACTAAGCATGAAGCCACCTGGATAACATTACCAAGTTACTGACCAAAGGCTGATTTGAATTATCCAATTGCCAGTTTAAATAGCAATTACAGAGCGTCAGTATGCATTAGATTCAGAAGTGGAATGAACAGTATTTTAATTGGCTACAAAAGGTGCAGCCACAGTCAAATGAGGAAACGAAGCAATCCAGGTCAACATTAGACAAGATGCTCTGCTACTACAAAGTAACTACAGGCCAGTTTGGTGTAGTTAGGAAGGAACATGTACAGTAAAACCTCCCAGGACACATGACCCTTTGGACGCTACCCATCATCTTGCTGCTCAGTGATGTGCTTGAGGTGCGGAGTGACCGAGCGGCGACTGTCACAACAGTCTGATTAATTGCTACATGACTGCCAGTGTCACAGGGGTAATGGCAGACAGATGTTGGCAAATGCTGTTGCTAGGCCTAATCTGGAGCCAAAAACATGTTGATTTAAAGCTCTGCCTGTGGCTGATTCTGGGAAACACAGCAACACACACAGATAGAAACTAAATCCCAATCTCAGTTGTAGCTTTTTAATCTGCAGAACGTCTCCTCTCCGCTGCAGTCACCTTAATCTTTCTGCTGTTTGCCTGGAAAACACACAGGAAAGCATTGATCGCTTTGGATTTACTTTGTGGGGATCAATGATAATGCCATCATTACCTACCGCTGAGCTGCTAGGCGGTTTGGTGTTAAGCACGTAAAGAGCTGCCGTTATGGCCATTTTCACTGGCAGGCTTTAGCATGCAAGACGGCTCAAGTGTAAGAGGGAGCTATAAAATATATTTGCACTCAGAGAGTTACTGACATGCCCGTCCTTGCCTTCACCTTATACAACACAGTCTGCAGTTATAATATTACATGAAGCAGCTGGGCAAAAGTCACTGTATGGCTGCAGGGAAGAAGTTACACATTACATTAAGTTATTCTTTTGATAGACTTTGCCATGTTGAATTAGGCCCTTACAGATGATGACTAATCTGAGTAATATTATAGTGTAAATATTCCATTACTAACACTGAAAATCAATGGCAATGTGTTATACAATCCAGCACTTTTTCACAAAGCTAAGTCCTGCAGCACGTACAAATCAAGCGGCCTGTAGTCTTCAAGGAAAAGTAGAAGCCAAAGCACAGCAGCCTCACTGATGACCCAGATAAAAACATTCTGCTCCACATGGTAAGCACTGAGCAAGCAATGACTTAGTCAGCAAATTACAGGTCAGACCTATGAATAACGCAGACTGAATTAGTCTAGCAGTATGTTAATTTGATTTAGGTATGGAAACTGATGCGATGCATTTAACACAAGTTTTAAAGTGCTCATATTCCGCTTTTTGGCTTTCCCCCTTTCCTTTGCTGTGTTATGTCTTTTTGAGCATGTTATAGGTTTCCAAAATGAAAAAGTCCAAAGTTCAACTCAAAGAGACTTACCATCACCAACAGAAAACACTGTTCAAAAACCGCTCTATTGTAGTCCAGCCTTTACTTCCGTGAAGAACGTGCGTCACTTTGTAACACACGTTATAATGCTCGCCTAGCTGGTAGCATGGCACACCCTCATACTCAGCTTCTGACTGGCAGGTAGTAGTCCTTACCTATCTATTGTGCATGTGCGACTCCGAAGAAAGATGGAATAGAAGTGAGTAGTAAAGTGAGCTCATTCTGTAGCTAAAACAGAGAGCTCAACACAGAGTGAAAAGAGGAGCTACAGTACAACAAAAATATGGTCTGAAAATTGTAAACCTATTCTGATTGAACCTCTAAATACAATTATGAACCTGAAATTGAGCATAATATGGGTTCTTTGCACCTGCCAGGTCAAAACGTGTGAAAGAACGTTATGTTCGCAGGCACTCAGCGATGCTTCATGTTGTGATTAATAGTAACATGCAGGTCTGGGAAGAATATCTTCATCTGAAGTCAAAATAATACAGAAGTGAGTCTTTCTCTGCACAATGGCTCTCTGAGACAGTCCTGAAATTGACAAAACAAAAAGCACAGACAGAACTGACATCTAACTATAACAGGTCTTTCCTTGAGAACAATCAGCTCAGCCCACGGTTCCATCATTTGTGGCAGAGACGGGGGGATAGCAGCTGGAGCAGTTTGTGAATGAATAAAAGTTGAGGTATGGAACAACAAACCAGAGAGAGGATGTTTTTTTGTTTTTTTTCCAGCAGTCTAGGAGACATTTGACTGAGCTTTAGACAGATAGTGAGACGAACTGAGGGATTTAAGGGATGACAGAAAGATCACACAGCTTGTATTTTTAATAAGGCCCGGGTAGCAAGGCTCCAAGACATAGCAACTGCAAGTATTCAAATATTAAGAAGATGGAACTTTGATTTGAAACAGCTAACTTCTAATGACAAGAATGACAATGATTTTCCAAACCACTTCAAACACTCTCTTCCATTGCTTTATGTATGACTCACTGCTAAATCAATCTGAAAATAAATAATACACCAAGACAAACTGTCATGAAGCAGTCTGTAATTTCTAAGACAGCCTCCTTCATAATCAATTAGTCTGGTTGGGCTTCTGGTCCAAAGTGCAAAGACTGAATTACCATTTTATTTAAATGACGACTAGACAGAGTCTACAGCTTTGTGAGACTGTACTTCGGCACAATGGGGCTTTCAGCTGAATGCTCACATCCTCATGCTAACATGCTCACAATGACTACGGTTACATGTTGATGTTAACTAACACATTTGCTAATTAGTACTTAAAACAAACTACAGATGAGGCCGATGTGAAAGTCATTAGTTTTGCCGGTATTTTGTCATCAACCAACGTATGGGATAAAGTGAAATTTTAGACGGATGATGGCGCTATTTAAAACGTCAGGAGATCAGTTATTAAAAATTCTCCTTGAGGGGGATGTGTCTGTACCAAATTTTATTGCAATCCACCCAAAAGCTGTCAAGCCAATTGAATATCTTCTGTTTTCCAAAGTCCAATGTGGCTCTTTATCAGGTAAATAAGTCTTTGAGAAGCAGAAATCACCAAGCAAAGTTTGGACTGTAACTGGACAAAAAAATATTTCAATGTCCAAGGACAAAGGAAGGACTCGTCCTACAAAGTTACAATGTTACACATGCTTCAACAATACCGGAGTATTTCTCTAAAGTCAGCCACTTCTACTGCAGCGGTAGGAAGGTTATACGTACTGTAGGGCTGGGACCATTTATTGTAAATGCAAAGAAATCAATAAGAAAAAATACTTAAATTCTTTTCTTCTGCACATGTATTAAATCACAGTAAGTGCTGAGCGCTGAGTGTTTACACTTTTCTTATGTATTTTCTTGGCAGGTCAGGGGTTTGATAAATTGTCTTTCTAATCACTCCATTCTTTCTCTAACATGGAGCTGTATTAGAACTGTCAATGAGTTGACTGAGAGGAAACTGATTGTCATTTTATACTAGAAAAAGCCAAACGCCTTCTTCTTCCAGCTTCTCTAATGTGTGGATTTACTGCTTTGCTCTGTTTATCATCATCATCATCCTCATCCTAAACTTTGGGCCTTCCAATAAGTTGGACAAAACATGACCTTGGAAAATGTCACCTCAGGTTTTGGGCAATAGTGGCATTTAAAAAGTGTTTTATATATTTTCAAGACATTTTACATGTTTTTAATTGCAACCCTATGCTGTACTTTATTTTTATTTTTTGAAAGATACTAGTAAAAACAGAAGCATGCAAGTGTTCAATCCAAATATACACAACACAAGCTTACTGCAGCAGTGAGCATAGGCCTCTGGAGGTGATGCTGCTGCACTTCAGAAACTCATCATGGCTTCTGGGACACCGGGTCATCTCGATGCATTTCTCCCCTTAAGGTGCTCTGGCACACTGTGCTTGCCGACAACCCTTCAAATAATTAATTGTGATTTCACATAGAGGATCAAGGTAGGGCACTCCTGTGGATGTGATGGGGTAGGGAGGGGGAGAAGAGAAGGTGGAAGCAGCTGCAGGGGAAAGCACAGTCAGACAGCTGTGCAAGGGGAGCAGCTGTTACAGCCATGGATCACAGCTCTTCTGCAGATGGCTGACTGAGCCATCTCAAGGACCCTTCTCACTTTTTTTTTTTATTACCAACATCACAGAAGTGCTTGTAGTAGAGCTGTGAAATGGTTCTCAAAAAAAGGTAAAAGTCAATAAATGGCTGACAAAAGGTACTTAATCACTTTTATGCAAAAAAATCGAAAAATTCCATATAAATTTGCTGCTCATTAATTGCCAACATTAGCTTATTAGTTTCCAAGCTATCAACGGTTTAGAAAAATCTCTGACAGTTGACAAATGAATAAAGTTTGTCGCTTTATATCTTTACATTGTCTACCCTAATGGGATTTATTGAAAACTATTGAATACTTTGCAATACAGGCTTTATTCAAGAAATGTTAAAGTGCTCATATTATACTCATTTCAGGTTCATAATTGTATTTAGAGGTTGTACCAGAATATGTTTATGTGGTTTAAACACAATATATGTATTGTACTGTACATTGCTCCAGCTCCTCTTTTCACGCTGTGTGTTGAGCTCTCTATTTTAGCTACAGAGTGAGGCATCTCACTTCTGTACCATCTTTGTTGGGAGTGGCAAATGCGCAGTAAGTACTGCTAACTAGTCAGAAGCAAAGTATGAGTATGTGCCACACTAGCAGCTAAGCGAGGATGGGTGATTTTGTGCTCGTCTTTACAGCCAACAACACAACACTCCGTGGTGTTTCGACATGGTGTCTCCTAAACCGGTGCTTCTGAATCAATAAACTGTCGGATATCCAATAAGTTACTGCTTTGTCACTAGTGAGTGGAGACATTGACACTGTACATATGCTCTAATGGGAGGGTGGTGGTTCAAATGTTTTGGTCGATCACGCAGACGACCCTGTTGATTTTGACACGCTCAACCGGAGACTGATGGCAGTATACATTCAGAAACCTGTATCTCACTCAAAACAGCATTGATGGATTTTGTCCAAGTTTTTATGCGTGTGGAAGCACCAGTGACACAAAATAACACCCCAAATCCCAGAAATAATATGAACACATTAAGTACAGTTATAATAACGACGGAATTAAACTTTAAGTACCACACTCTGCATCAGCATTGAAAACTTTCCAGTGATGCTGGTGAGTGCTGCTTCCTGCTGCTCCTTTTATTATATAATAATGCTGAAGAGATGACAGTAAGGCCCTTGTGATCATCAGGAGTATCGGTGTGGTGATGGCCCGGCGCAGGAGCAATTAAAATTGCCCTTCATGTAGACCACATCCTACTCAGTGCAGACTATAGCAGTGTGATGACCTTTATCTCTCAGTGTGTGCATTAAACAGTGAAAGAAGCAAAAGGAACAAATGGAGGCAGACAGGTAACCCACCCTTTAGTGTCCTGTTGTTTGGAAACAAACATCACAAGACTCGTTAGGTGATGCGTATTAACTGCGGAATACCATTATGCACGGCAAAGACAAGAAGAGATGTAGATAAACAGAAGAAGACAGAGAGAAAGAGAACTAGAGAGCGAAGGAATGAGTTCATAATGACAGATGGGCCAGGGTGCCTTCCAATCCAAAGCTCCTGCAATATGACAAAGATTACACAGGAGAGCAATTCAAAAAAAAGTTGCCCATGTCCTTGTGGGATGGCACATGTTCGACTTTTAAAAGACAATCCAAGGTGAAACAGACATAAAATGTATCCAAAATTATTCTTGACCACTTCCAAGTTGGCAACTTGACTACATCCGTCGACCAATCTGTGAGCACGTTCAGAGATGAGGCTGTGGGTTTGTAAGAGCTGGGAGAGTGATAAACAAACTGCATCACACTGGCTGTGCAGCGAGTGCTAATCTGTCACTGAAGCCTCTGCTGTAAAACTGCTGTGGCATGAGCTGCGCCCACAGGGGTGAGACGAGGAGAGACTCTCACTGTGTTGTGGAGAATGTGAAATGTGACAGCCAATACAGACAGCCGTACAGACACAAAGGACTCTCCCAACAGCTTGCACGTTTCTAATGAGCTCCAATTTCCAGTATACGTTTTTGATATTTAGTTGCCTCGTCTTTACTAGAAACTTACACAGTAGGCAAAAATGTAATTATGGGTCTAATTATGGGTCCTTGGTTTCCCAAAGTTTCTTTGTTTGCATTGTTTCTTTGCTTACAATTTGACATCATGACTTTGCATAAACAAACATGCTGACTTTCTTAAGCCAAGTGGCGTGTTATCTCTACGCATTTTCAGCTATCCATATACAGTACGCTGTATACAGGGGACGTATATCGCCACTTGGCGTGTTATTGCGAGAAGAAAGCAACGGTTGAGTATGGGAAACGCGGGACACAATCCCCAGTTGAAATAAGTTGAACTTTGAGCGCAAAGCGACAAATCTAAGCGGTGCACAACGCTAGGGTAGCGGCGCATTGTTGGCAGGCACCGCCCTCCCCATAGGGATTTCAATGGAACAGCCAGCGCAGAGCGGTTTTGCCGCTTATTGTATGTAGGCGGCTAAACAGTCCACAGAGGAGGGCAGGAAAGATAAGTGAATGTGTTTAAGTTGCAGACTGAATCTGCATTGTTCAACTAAAAATGTATGAGATGAGTTCAGTGAGCAGACTCTAGGCAAGATGCTCAACTAATTGCTCTTGATGTGGTGTGAAAAGCAGCATTAGACTGTTTTCTTGGCTTTTCCACTTCCTGCACGGTCTGGTCATACATTAAGCTTTTTAAAATAGTATTTACATATTAGCTGGATAGTTGAAAAGGTTATCTAATGCAATTATGAGCCTGAAAAGTTAAATGTCTTTCTTAAGTGTCGATGTGGAGAATATCTTCCACATCTGTAAAGAGAACTGCAGGGACTCTAAAGCTTTGACTGACTGATGATACTTTTGACTTGCTAATGCCACTATTGATTTGGTTTTGAATAATTTTAACTTCATCCAGAAGGTGCAGAAAATGTCCGACAGGGTGACAGAGAGAGGAGAAAGAGAAGGAGAAAACAAAATATTTGCAAAGAAGAAACCAAAAATATAACTTGCTTCTCATGTGTAGTCACAAACGGTAAGCTTCTGTAATATTTGTGAGTGCACATGTTGTAGCAGTTTGGGCTCTGATCCCAAAAATAAATTAACTGACCTCGCTCTCTTGATTCATCTACACAGTTGGTGCCGATGATGAAACTCCTGAATTGTAAAGTGATGTTGGAGCTGATATTGTTGACTATTGAGGGGATGAAACTACAACTAGGAATCGAAGATATGGATTTTTTTAGTGCCAACGCCGATTTTTTTTCTCCCATCAGCCTTAGCCAATGACCGATACGGGTTGCCGATTTTCTTGAGCGGATATTTGGAGCCGGTACTGCTTTTGCTCCCTCAATTTACATCATAAAAATGTAAACCACAATGGATTTGTTTTTGAAATCTGCTCTGCAATTTCTTTAAAAATAAACAAAAACACAGATCAGTGTCACTTCTGCAATCATCTTACATTCATATCAGCCAAATTATGTGTGCAATGTGCATCATATGGATGGGTGCACTGCATATGGTTAACTGTGCAAGGGTAAAAGGCTTTCATTAACATCTACAACACAGCCTTCATGATGCAGTGCTTGCTGACATATTATAAGACAGATATAATCAGGTCATCATAAAATGTCCTTTGGCAACACATTTAAATAATTTAAGAAAACAAAAAATCTGAAAAGTAGACAATGAAATAAAGTGCTTGATTTGTAATTTAGAACTGCCATGGTGCTAGTGGTGGAGGGGCAGTGCATGGTCTGCATGTGAACTGCAGCATCTCCAGCAACACAGAACTGCCTGTGGACACCTGTCTGTAAATAATGCCGGGGGGGAAAACTATTGGCGAACGCAACAGCCGCGTATCGGCACGTATAAACGCAAATTTCGGCCCGATATTGGCCGGCTGATAAAATCGGTCGATCACTAACTACTTACTTACTACTACTGCTGCTATCAACATTTAACTCTCAGTAGGGAGGAATTATCTGAAAACTACAAGAAGAAATGTTCCAGAAACACTTTATAGATGTATAGTGCAAGGTCAAATATTCCAGTTTGTTCCCCAAAGGTCCAAAGTGTGGCCTGACTAAACTAGTGTAGACTTGTCCAGTCTTGTTTCTATTCAGAATGTAAAAACCTTTGAAATAACACTTGGGTGAACAGCTCCTTTGCACAGTGGTTGTGTAAAATCTCATCCTCCTTTCTAATTTCAATAATACAATATTTACTTAACAGTTCCAATATTCTCATATATAGGTCTATTGAAGATGGAACACTAAAGACATTTTTGGATAGTCTAAGTCCAAACATGCTTCTCATTCACGTCCTGCAACAGGGCACCCATGTTCCTTGTCACCAACTATATTGTCAAGCCCCATCTTCAGAGGGAATTTCTTGAATGTCTGCAACTGGTATTTGACCTATTCATTACCAAAAATCTAATTACAGACTGCCACATGGTACTTATTTAACCATTCCTGTCTACATAATTGCTTTAGGCAGCGATGAAAAGGAACATAAGAGTCTGAGGCTACAAATGGCCTTTTATTCACCATCCACCCTGGCAGAAACACAGAAAACATCACCTAAAACAGAAACTACAATCAGTTTAGGGATAAACACTGTATTTACCAGCACTGTGTGTGGCTACTCTGTGGCTCAATTAGTTTGTGGTTATTGCCTAAATTGATTTTCATTTTCATGCTTATACTGATCTCCCTATATGTACAGATGCTACTTTATGTCACTTCCTGAATCCTTGTAAAGTACTTATAGCATCACATTTGACACACTCAACAGTTTCTTCTTGGTTTGCTTTTGTGTATCAGTGTATAAGATTTAGCGAGGCAACGATATCCCAATTTCTATTAGATCAATAGTGTCTTTCAACAGGGCATGCATTGTGGATTCCATGTAAGCATTTAGTGCTTCATAGTTGTACCCTAATTGAAGCTAAAATAAGACAGGGTGTAATTTTTCTAACCAGGCGCATATGAAATAGATCTCGCTACAGCTATGCAGAGTTAAATTGCAGTAAATTCTTTTTATTAGTTGAGAGGCTTGGGACATTTCACAAGCTGAAATGTCACATTTTGAAGGGCAGGAATGACATTAATTAGTCGCCTGGGCTATAATCAAGCTTTATCTGGAGCAAAGTGAATCCAGCAGGTCACAACTAAGAACTTCAACAGCTCAGTGTTACAAAACTTTGTCCATGTCAGGAAGAAGAATGAGGGCAGGAAAAAACATGAAGAGTACTTTTGTATTCAAGAGTGGAAGCTGCTTTAGTGATTGAATATATGTTGAGTTCACTGCAGCAGAGGTTCTCGTGTGTCAAATAAAAAACTTGCCGTCTCTCGCTGAAGCAACATCTAAGCTGAAGTTGAATAAAGTCAGTGTCCATATATATATATATATATATATATATATATATATATATATATATATATATATATATATATATATATATATAGCCATTTATTTACTGCACAGCTGAAAGTTAAGTCTAGTGTGATGATGAACACCACTGCTGCAGCCTTAATCTGGACCTCTGGTTTGGGGAGCATTAGATTTGGCCCAATCAATGCAGAGTAGAGGTATGGATGAAACATATCCTCAAGCATTGTGTAATTTCATATTACAATATTAATACAGTCAGTTATATTAAAAGAAAACCATTTAAGACAGTTGATGGGTAAAATAACCAGCTATGAACATAAAGGCAAGGTACTTTCACACAGTAATGAAAAAAATCTAATAAAAATTCAATACTGCCTCAAAGCAGTCCTGCAGTGGCCGAACACAACCAGGGATGTTAATGGAATATAGTATGAGGCAACATTTCCAACAGTTGCCAGATTTATATCATCTCACTGTAGATATTGTAATGTTGCCCAGTGCAGACAGTGAATCTTTAAAAAGGACAACACAACAAAACTATTCTACAAATATTAAAAGGAGGAGAGCCAAGTTTAATTTTAAGTGTGTGATAGAAAAATAAGAACACTTTGGCGGTCCTATTGCTGATGATAACTTACTTTGATTAGGGATGCATGATGATATCGGCATAACATCGTTATCGTCCGATAAAAGTTTAAAATGATCATCATTGGCAAATATGAACATTTCCGCCAACAAGCCTTGCCGATAGGGTGGTTTGTTTACTATGCGCACATGACGAACGTGAACGTAGCATGAGCCCCAGCAACTTAAACTTTCAACATTTTTTTTACTTTATCCTGGGGATCTCCATGTGGTTGTGAACAACTGTCTACATATGAGAGAGACTATCACCTGTTATTAGGGGTGGGAAAAAAAATTGATTCTTAAGATGCATCGAGATTCTCTATAGAACGATTCAATGCTCGATTCTGATAAGCGAATAAAATAAAAACTTTTTTTTTTTACTTTTTTTTTTAAAAAATGTGTTGATTTTTATTTAAAAGTTACTTGTCTCCAGAGATTTACAAATCAGAAAACAGAGTGACTGAAAGACGATGGGATGACTGAGCCTCTGACATGGAAGATTAATTTAAGGGAAGGTGACTTTTACAAGCATGTTTAAGGCTTAAGCCTGGAATAATTACAAAATAAAACCCCCAGTAGAAAGAAAAATGTCATTAAAACTTGTGCATGACAAATAGTGTATATGTCAAAATCTAACAAACTCAGATTTATGTATTTTTAAATCACGCATAGAAATGTATATAAAAATGGTTGCATTGATGATTGGTTCAGAATCGAATCGTTGGCCAAGGAATTGAATCGTGAGGTGCCAAGAGATTCCCACCCCTACCTGTTATTACAATCTATCTACTCTCACCATCTTGAATTTTTAATAAATAAAAAACATGCATGTGTGTTTTTCCACAGCAGATTCTCTGACTTGTCAAATACAAGACTAAAAACAACAACATTAATGTGTCAGAGCATTTGCATGGCTTACTGGCACAAAATGGAAGAGAGCCATCATTAATGGTATTACGTACGTCTGTGGGTTTCCTGCTATAATTAGTCTAGTGTGAAAAAGGCCTATTTAGAACAGAAAGCCCCAGGATGACCTCAAGTACACCTGCTGGTATGTAGGCAGCAGCTCCCTACTTAGTTTTAACCATTTTCAAGTTTAACATTTTTTTCAGTATGGTATGTATACATATAGTATGCCAAGAAAAAAAGTTATTGTGCCTTTCTACTCCACCTTCCCCCTTGAAAACGAGTGAACAGCTGTACAATCTCAACAGTATGCAAATGGAAGCATGGTTCCAAATATTTGCCTTGACAACAGAATCTAATTCTGGAGGTCTCGGCCAATTCCCTCTCCCAGCATCAACAACCATGCTGTTCCAGCCCCGCAATATCAGCAATTTGGCTAAATCTGTAAACAGGACGAGTTTGTAAGCCATGATAATTAAATTGAAAAATAGACTATGTCTGGCTAACATTCAAACTATGATTTAAATCCACTGAGAACTGTCCTCGTTCAATAATAAGGGCAATTTAAACATATATCACTTTGATGCTGTTAGCACAAATATATATTCAAAGTTACTGGCATTTGCTTTGTAGAGATGAAACTGTTAAAAAATTTGAGTTAAAAACTAGAAATTATTGGCACAACATAAAACACAGCTGGTACATGTCAACAGAATAGTTTAGATGGGCACTATGAACTGGGTATAGGAGAAGTCTATTATTTATATATAAAATCAATTTTGGTTGCAGTTGTTTTTGCAAATTGCACTAAATAGTAGAGCTGGGCAATATATCCATATTATTGATATCGTGATATTAGACTAGATATCGTCTTAGATTTTGGATATCGTAATATGGCATAAGTGTTATGCCATACTGGTTACTGTTATTACAGTAAAGTTATGTCATTTTCTGATCTTACCAGACTGTTGTAACTGTTCTGTTCTTTTATTTTCCTTTAACCCCCAGTTATTATATCCACATTACTGATGATTATTTATCAAAAATCTCGTGTAAATATTTTGTGAAAGCACCAATAGTCAACACAGTCAACAGGTATTTGGTCAAAAATATCATGATATCGCCCTGCCCTACTAAATAGTATTGTTTCTTTCATGTATGGCTGCAACTAGCAATTATTTTATTATCTTATTAATCTCCCGATTACTTGCGCAATTAATCATTCATTCAATGTCAAGTGTTTCAATGTTAATGCAATGTATGAAAAAGAAAAGTCTATCCGATGTGCAAGGGGACATGTTCACGTCTTGTTTTGTCCGACCAACAGTCAAAAACACTAAATGTTTGTTGGATTTACTTAATAAATTACAAACAATTATTAAAAACATTATCACGAGCAAAAGTTTTGCTAATTAATTTTCTGTCCATCAACTAGTTGTTTAGGCTACACTACCATTAGTTATATTGTAATGTTGTGTTTATAAACTCCTTCCTTATTGAACTTCCCTAGCACACATATAACTAAGTAAAAACAAGTGGGTAATAAGGCAAAATTAACAAACAAGCCCTCAAATCCTGCCCTACTAACAAATAAATCCTCTTGTTATCTTTCCACAGCATTGGCAGCAGCCTTGCTTGCTGTGTCCTCCTGAGAGCACTTCCTCTCCCCCTCCCGTGCATGCCAGTGTAGGCCATAACAGATTGACTCAGCCCGACAACAGCTGCCAGAACCCCGCAAGCCTCATCCTCCAGAAACTGATGGATTGTGGGAGGAAAGCCCGGGTGATTAGCCCCTGACATAGGAGAATTATTGCAATGTACCACCACAAAAGAGATTGCACCTGAGTGTTAATGTAGAGCATTCACACTATTACTACGACATTTTGTTAATGCCCATTCAGCCTTCCAAATGCACTGTGCTTGAACTCAATATGTCGTCAACGACGACGACGACGACGACAACAACAGGTGGCAGCATTGTGTGGGGGAACGGATCAAACTTGTCACTATCTATAGTAAAAATAAATAAAAGGAGATAAAAAGGGATGGCCTCACTCTTTTCACAGGGCATATTCTATTCTGTGATTTGTTTAAAAGAAAGTACTGACCATATAAAATATTAATCTTATAATTTTTTTTAATAATAAAATATTCAGTTTTGCCTCGCAACAAAGTGAATTTTTAACTGCTTCAGTCAAATAAGGCACTTACCTTGAGCTTGACAGTGACATAAGCTATTTAAGGTCCACTGGAGGTAGGCAAATAGTGCTTTTATTTGAGAAAGTAGTGCTTCTTGGGAAATGAATTAGCTGAGAAATTCTACTGTTTGACTAGCAGTTATGACACAGAGAGCTGCTATTTGCTTATTGAGTCAAAAGTTAAACTAGTCCCTGCGTCTCTCTCTTATCGCAGCATTTTCTGCTCTCACTGCTACGAGCTGCCACATCTGTTCCAGTCAGAACATTCATTCACGCCATTCATTTCTCTCTTGCCTAGCGCAATAATTAAAAAAAAAAAAAAACATCTGTTATTCAACAAACATACAGAACAAGCTGTCCTGGGTTAATGTAGCCCAACTCCTACTGCCTCTTAAAGAAGATGTTACTTTGAGTAGAAGAGCTTGGGAACACACAGCTATTCAAGTAGAGTTAAATCTCTACACTTTCTCAGACAAGAGCAGGACAGTTTGACAGAATGCAAGTCAGCGCCTTCATTTGGTGATTCATCTAAGACCCTCATTACAAAGACGTGGCAATTAACTTCTAAGCCTTAATGTCAGACAAAATCTCTTACTGTGGTATGTGGAATTTTAACTGACAAAAAACAATAATCAGAACTGCAATAACGAAATACTCCATCCCTGATATTAGTGCAGTGGCATTCTGCACTGTCATAATCCAACGCCTACCACATCACATGCCAACCAAAGAGTTCAGGATAATTCTAAATCGTTAATTCTACCTCAGGAGACAGGGACCCACCGAGTTATGCTTTAAAGCGTGGATTGGAGAACTAAGGTGTCTTGACTGTTCTTGACCAGCGAGTTTATGTCCAGTATGCCAAATCCCCACACCAAAGTACACTTTTTAAACTGTTAAAAACTGCCTAGTAATACAGCTGTTCAGACAGCAATTTGCACCTAAACAACAAATACACAATTAGCACTGCACAACATTACTTTTTAAAAGCAACAAAGAGTCACCTAAACATTTCCAACACTATTTTAACTGGACATATTGGCACCATCTATCAGCTGCCTTTGACGCCAGATTGAAGGACTTTTCATCAATTTTAGCTCCAGTTTGATTGGTCATTCACACCCCATTCACAAACCTTTTTCCCTGAAGACATTTTGACACCATGACAGAAAAGGATGTCACAGTTCGAGGGCATTGGTATTGTGCATGTTGTTCACTGGCATGGGTTCCTGGGACAATTCAATGAACACGTGGCCAAAATCAATAATGTTTTCAGTAACACCTCTCTACTTTTCCTGCTATGAACATTTGAAATGGCTTCTCTGAAATAAGGTATATTACTGTACGATTTTATTCTTGATGAGTCTTAAGGTCAATTTATCCTGCGTTAAATCGACGCCGTGGAAAAACAAACCCTACACCGGAATACTTTTTAGACACAGACTGCCTCCTTAGTGTTGGGTATCGAGAAATGCCTCGTAGGGCTGCACGATTATGGCCAAAATGATAATCACGATTATTTTGATCAATATTGTGTTCACAATTAATTATCACGATTTGTTGATTTTAACCAAAACTAATTTTATAGTCACATAGGCTATTTATAACTGCTTTCACATCCATATTGTGCTATATTCTTATGTTGAAATTGTATGTTGTACATACATACAGCTGCAACACATTATCTGAAATAAATCTAATAAAATTATCTGAAATAAATAGCCTAGGATATATTTAAAAAAAAATATATCTCTTTGAAAGCTCCTTCACTTATTTTCAACAATAACTAATTAAAAGAGCTAGGGAGAAAAAGGGAGTGTGATGGACGTACTCACAGAGTGATGGCTGACTCATTATGAATGGGTCCAGCAGGCTCCGTCTCACACGCTGTTACTCTACGAACTGAAGTTAGTTGCATTCAATAACTTCTTCTGTGTTTTTCGCCGTGGCTGCAGCGATAGCAGAGTTACCAGCGGAAACACTAATACAAATACAGGTTTGCCTCTCATCAATATACAGCTGTGTTAATAACAATTAAAACTGTGGACAAATGTCAGAAGCGTGGACCGGTGTTTTGGTGGAACACCGGCGCTGTCGCCACTCTGTCTCTGTTGCTGGGGAGCCTGTGTGAGTGAATGGGGGTGGGGCTGCACGGAGAGTAAGAGGAGAGAGACAAACACAGGCACGGCTTTACAGAAGAAATGGGTCATGTAACGTTAAATTAAACCATATCGATATAAACAACATTGCTTCGTTTGTGGAGAGGCAGCGGATGCGACCTGGAGGAAAAAATGTTAGTCGCACCCTAGAGCCCTGTGAGCTAACAGACACTAAGAGCGCCGACTAGCACTGGTCACAGCTGTTGTCTGAAAAACAACACAAACGGGACAATGTGTTGTGACCGACGTATAACCGACTGCTATCTGTTGAATTGTTGAAAAAAAGAGACTAGCTGTCAGGAGGATAATCAGCTGAGATTGTGTGTGTGCGTCTTTGAGAACTGTAAGTCGTATAACTGATGTCAGTTCACTTAAGCCTGTTGTTGGTCTATAGTTCTTGCACATTTAAAGTAAGTTAACTAGTGATTTTGGTGTGTTCTTCACCTGTTAGCTAGGTTGCATGTTGATCTTAATGAAGCATCAACAATTTCACCAGCTTTATTTGCATGAGTTTTTAATTTTTTTATATTTATACCATATTCAATCTAAATGGATGGGAATATATCTACTGTACGTTGCATTTGACGCACGACTAAGACTCAACAGATTCGGCATTCTGCATTACTTCACAGCAAATCATTGCGGCTTGATCAAGCTAACGTTAGCACATAGCCTAGTAGTATGGATGGCGACATGATTGAAAATTAAGAAAACAGATCCAGCAGACAAGCAGCAAGACATCAACCTCAGCCTTATCTGAGGGAGATGTTTGAGACAGTAGGCATCAAGAAGGACTCCTGGCCAATGTGCTGGGGAACTTCTTCATTAATGTCGGTTTAGTCATTCATATTTTAATCCTTTATTTTCTTTCCAGAAGCCATATCTGAGTCACACATACATTTAGATTAATTTAAATGTTATGGGGAAGATTAAAAATAGAAACTGGATCTGTGAATTCACAGAATCACAACTGAATTCATATCTTGCTAATAAGTCAGAATCTTATTAACCTGGAGTCCCAGTCTCTGTCATAATAATCACATATGTTATGTTTTGCCATCTCTGTCAGACATACATTTAAAATGTAGCCAATGCCAAGACTGTGTTCTCCTGAAGTGGCTCATGATCAGACTAGTAACATTTATGTGCTCCAGGTAGCTTTGCATAAAAATTGTTGTCATTCTCAAGGCTACTTTTACTTTTATACTTTAAGTAAATTTCAAGCCTGTTTTTTTTACTTGAGTAAAGAATTTAATCAGTACTTCCACTTTACCAGAGTATTTTTAACAAAAGTAATTTAATTGTAAGTAATTAATTGTGCAGCCCTAACGCCTCATCATTAAATACCAAATTTCAATACCTTAAGAGTAAATCTCAACATCGTCAGTGGGCCAATAAACACACAGCGTGCTTCTACCAAGATATCATGCTTGTGATCGGCTGCCTAAAGTTACATGTTGAGGACACACGCAAGTATAACTCTTACGCACAGACTCAGGGTTCACGCAGTAGGAGATGGAAAAATAATATATTTGTGCCATAATGTGTAATAAAGAGAAAAAAATAAACACTCTCCTGCTATGCCCCAAGAGTCGGTACTAGCTCTAATGCGAATCCCCCGTCACTTTCTCACTCACTCTACCACACACTCAGGCCCAGCGGCCCTACTATTCTCTTGAAGAGATAAGTTACAACGATGCAGACACCAGCTCATAAACATCAGGCCACTTAACGTAGTCTACGGCAAACGCTTTGCGTAAAGCTTAAAGCCTTCCACCTTTAGTGGATGAAAAACAAGAAATTTCTGAGGTAGTGCGGGATACTGCAACCCCCTTACGAGTAGCGTAAGCTAAAGCGAGAATGGCAGGGTGCCTTAAGTGAGTGACGCCAGTGCAAGGAGAGCGAGCGGTAACCGAGAGTAGCGTATGAGTGCCGCTCAAGAGATGGCAAGTAGATGGTGTTAGAAGTGAGTTAAAAGAGAACAATAAAACAATAAGCTTGAGCTTCTTAAGACATGATGGCTTTATGTTGTGAATCCTGCCGGTAAAGTGAATGGCGTTACCCTCGTAAAATCATCGGCTTAAACCTTAGCCTACAACATATGTTGCAGCCCGGGTGCAGCCCGTCTAGCAGCTGAGCAGGCACAGAGCAGAGAAGGTGACTTGGCAGTTCGCTAACTTGTTGCTCTCTCTACCAATATGAGTTGCTCTGTTTTAGGCTACAAAACATGCATGCAGGCTAAAATTCAACCGTGCTGTTTGTCGGGATAAAGATAATGTGTTAAGATGAATTGGAAACAGGTATCTGTTAGTATTTCATCATCAGCACCCACACTTGCATTTTGATTTTCTAGATCAAATGCATTTCAAATGCTATCTAGCAGCTCAATGGAATATCTTTTCTGTTTTTTTAAAATCCAATTATCAACAACTGTCGCAGGCCAAAACAATGTGCAAACACTACCAATTACCAATTATGCCACTAGAATGGTCTCTACCCATATGGAAAATTCTGAAAAATGGGAGCATCAGGCAGGCGGCCAAGTATTTAATGAGGGCAGCGCATTTAAGAGGAACCTTGTCACATAATTAAAAGGTTGATTTCACCATTTTCTGGATAGTGGCATTGTTTTGATAACCACATGACCTCAAGAAAAAGAAAATCACTCACAGACAGCGTGGTAATCACGCCCCTATTAGACAAAGATCAATATCCTTGTCCACAATGGGATACACATTGGCCTGTACAATCCATATTAATGCATGCTGTGGTACATTCAAACCATAATGGGGGGATTAAACCATACCACCGGCTCCTTCATGATCTTTTTCAGCTATATTAACAAGATTTCCAAAGATAATATGACCATCTTAATTTTGGACAGACCCTTATGTTGACTTTTGTTCTGACAGTTTGAACACAATTAATTGCTAAAAAAAACAACAATATAGGTCTACTGCTGTTGTTTATACATCAGCGCAGATAACAAATAGAGAGATAACAATGCCTCCAAATAAAAACAACAACAATGTGTAATCAAAACCAGCATCTGCTGCGATACATTTTCCAGTAACTGACCTAGAAAAAATACAATTTACACCTCTGCTGGGCCTGGGGTGACTGCCGCCCAGTTGTCTACATCTCACACTGATGCTCAGAAATTAAATTATTCAAGACAAATATATCTGATAATAACTAAAAAGTGATACGTATTGGTTTGGAAGTGAGGATAGAACTTACAAACCAGGCAGTAATGCAAAATCTAAACTATAACTTTTGCTGCCTCCATACATCAGGTGATTATTTTGGGTTTTCACACAATCAATTCTCTGCACTCCCTTTTTAGTTTTTGCTACATCATCGGATTGAGGACACTGCATGTGTTTGTGCTTTGCGAGTTTTCCCATCAAGTTTCAGCCTTTGTGATATTAAATTAAAAAAGAAATTGACAAAAGCATCCTCCTGCCAAGTAAAAAAAATGCACAAAGACATCATCAAAGCATGCCTTTGTCCACAAATAAACTGACCAAAAAGCTCAGGGCCAACCAGTCCGGAAAGACCGCTATTAAGTGATAAACTTTGGGCTTAGAAATCTGAGTAAAAACTGATTTACTGGTTACTAAAACATGTTATAAATGCAATGCCCTGGGCAGTAGCCTCAGTGTTCCCACAAGCACGCTAAGCCTGGCCTTTATATCGACTAGTGGGGTACATTCCACAACTACAAGACGCTGGCTACCGTCATTCAACTCATATCTGGGTTGTGCTAAGCTCATGGTTAAGTCGTTGGTTGATTACCACAGGGCAAATTACAAAACTTCTGCACTCATTTTCAAGTTAATTAGGAACATCTAGCTAATACAGACCTGCAATAAATCCTACCTATATGAAGGTTGTAATGGTCAGATGTTGGTTACAGTGTTTAGAGACTATTTTCTAGGTAATTTATGAGACTGTAGTTTGTGGTGCTGATGAATTGTAATGCATTATACTGATACGGCAACAGAGTGTAATCAAAAGTGAGTTTAGTAAAAAATAAAAATAAAAAAAGACATGGCACCAATATATTCCTGTTACATTTTAAGCTATATTATAGGGAATCAATAACGTATAGAGCGAAACATTGAAGTGTATATGATAGTAGTAGGCACACTGATGGCAGAAATACCTGATGATCTCCTCTATGACAAGTAGGTCACTCTGAATCTCACTGAAAATACATTATTACAGTAACAGTTAATGCCACCTTGCTCAATGGCAAAGGTACAACATGAGTGACAGAGCAAGTTTTAAAAGAGCTTTCAAGAGACCCTAGCTCGTATCTGAACATAGCAAACAGAACTTCTATTTCCAAAAGCTTAGTTTTGCAATTGTCTAGTCAATAATAACACCAGCAATGATAGTTTTCGTGCATTAATATGTACAATAATCAACGGTCGCAGAACAGATCGTCAGTGTAATAAAGCATGTTGACTTAACCATAAGCTCATGATGGTTTTCATAAGCATACATTGTACAGAATATATCATGCCAATATGTATGCTTGCCACTAAGCACTTCGACAAAATTGCCGTTAATTGAGTTCGGCGTGACATTTCACCCATACTAATCAAGCGGCACAGTTTTGCAACAGGGGTTTGACAATCAAAAGGGGGCCTAAATAATAAAATGTGTTTAGAAGACCAACATATATTGGTCGTATACAGACTACTTCCACGTCTACTTCTAGGCTACATCGCGGCAAAGCACCAACTACACTGGCTTGGTTGACGTGTGCCTCAGTACAGATCAAAGCAAAACAGACTCACGACTTGCAGCGGCTACAGAGAACGACCAAGTCTTTATAAAAACTATCAACCTTTTACATTTACACCAGTTAGAAATTCCGCAACAGAAACCCAACGAGGGCAAGTGGACACACTGGTATTGTATTAATTATGGACAGGGGGGGGTTTGCAGGGGAAAGACAAGGGGCCATATGTCTCATCTGGCCAATTAGCTAGCCTGCTAGCCAGCAGCGGTCACAACAAAATGCATTTGCTCTCAACTACACTGGCAGACCAACGTTAGCTTCAGTAGCTACTTACCGCAGCAGAAGAGTCCAGGGTGTCCAACAAACTGAGTCACAATCGTCCAGCAGGTTTGTCAAACCGTCAAAATATATTTTATAGGAATTTAAAACGACTACAGTCACCCGACAAGCCTGTGGTGTTGCTGCGTATTCAGTTTGCACCGCTTAAAAGCTGCATTGTTGGAGCGACGGCTGGACAAACAGCACCAACAGCACGCCGCTAAGCATTGTGGGAAACAGTGTTGATTAACCCTATCGTTCAAACACATGAAATATTGTGGAAATGCTCCACCCAGTGATCATTGTGAGTACTATGTGGTGATACGTGAAGAGTGATTTCAGATATAAATATATATAAATATATTATAATATTCGTTAAAAAAAATACATATTTATATATATATTTTATTCCATTCCTTAAAAAATATTTCTTAATCATGAACTGAGAACAATGAGATCAATTATTATTTTCTATTATCTATTTATTTTGTTTTATTGGTTTATGTTATATGGATTACGGATGGCAAGGACATCTACATCTTCAGGATACTTTTGGTTGTTTATTTGTTAGATTTTTGCTTGCTTTTGTGTTAAGTGCGCTATTACACATCATAATTTTTTTATTTATAGTGGATGAAAAACAGATAGCAAAAACAGCACAGCAAAGAACATAAAAAAGGATGCTGTAATTCTACAAACGAACACAACCGACCATTTTTGCAGTGATGTTTTGATGAAAGACACAAAAAACAAATGCATTTTGAACATTATGCAAATGTCGAAAACAGTATTAGACGAGCTTGCTGAAACACACAACAGCCTTTTAGATATCATTAGTGAAGCAGTACACTCAAACTGATCATAAGACATGCAGTATGACACTAATTAAGCCTTTATTTTAAAAGCCAGCCAAGTTTGTAATTTTGACTAAGAATATTAATAAAAATGAACTGACCAAGTGAGGTAGAGGATCGACTAATAAGTGCTCATGTTTAAATTTAAAAAGGTGTGAAGAAAGAAATAACAAAATGTTCTGTTAGACATCTGGCAGTCTGAATGAAAATGTATTATAACTCTACAACTCTGGCTCAATGGCCTATCCTGTTCTTAAAAAATATATATTTTTAAGTAAGCAATAATACTTTATTTTCTGATGTTTTAATTTACCTATATGTTTTTGTACTTGTTTGCTTACAATGTTTATTCTTTGTTACTTCACATACTCCCTACTATGTTCTTGGTTTCTTATTTTTTGTTCGTTTGCTTTATGTATTTGTTGAACTATTTAGAAAAAAACAATAAATACATTTGTTTTTAAAGTCCTATGCGCTCCTCTCAGTCCTAAGTGGGCTGCAAACGCATGCTTAAATTATACACTCCTTAGAACAGGCAAGCACCCTGCTTGGACTTGTTATGCACACTGTAATAAATCGCAAATTGTCAAACATGTATTGATAGATTGCATATAAGATAGAAGGGGATTTATATAATGACTAATTGATGACAAACATTGCACTGGGGAATCTGCTAGGAAAGACACAATCAAAAGTGTGTAATCTTCTTTTTAAAGATTAAAGGGAATAATAATAGAGATCATTTAATCTAATTTTAATTAAATTTATTTCTTTGTTTTGTTTCCTGCCATCTACTGCTCCTCACTCCACTCCCTTAGGTGACGGTGATGCACCTTTAAGGTGGTTATTGGCCAAGGTTGGCCATTGAAACTAAACAAAAATAAAGAAAGAAAAAATTGTCTGTGATTTGTAGTACTATTCTACAGGTGGCAGTAGTGAGTCCGTTAGAGAGCAAATAGACACAAATAGCCGTAAAGAGGACTCTCGCGCAGTCGCCGGATGATGATGTCACATTGTTGAACATGGAGCGAAAACACATGTCAGCCTTTGCTTTGTATAAAACGTTATCAACCGACCTGCCTCCTCCTGCTACGAAGCATTCCCTTCAGGTAGATATTATTAAAATAATGTGGTAGGAACTGGTTTAGCCGTGCCTGGTGATCTGCTCTATGCTCTGTAGAGAGAGAGAGAGAGAGAGAGAGAGAGAGAGAGAGAGAGCTGCAGGAGGGACAGTGCTGAAACTAGCACAGTCTTCCTGATAGCTAGTTAGCTATCAAATCATGTTATCTGCTCTTCACTTCTCTAGGCAAACTATGTATCTTAACTGTGTATTAATAAGTAAGTAAGTAATAATTTAGCTATTTATGTTAACTTGTATGATGTTCTAGGTGGCAGATAAGAAGAAAAGGAAAAAGGAGAATGGGGCTAATAAGGTCAACACAGTTAAAGCTCAATTAAAGCCTGAAAGGAAGAAAGTGCGAAAGAAGCTCCTAAAGTCTGCAAAAAAAGAGGAGAGCCTTAAGGGAATGACAGAAGTAAGTGTGTACCTGCTGCAAAGATAGATGCTATGGAGTGCTATTTTCACATCATTGAAAAGTTATGTCAATCTGAATGCTAACAATGTTTTATTATTATTATTGTAATTATTATTGTTTGACCATACTGCTCAGTTATGGTTCACAGAGTATTTATGCTTTTATTGCAGGATGAGGAGTGTGTGAATGGAGCTGGTGAGGCTCTGGATGCTATGCTGGCCGATCTGGGAAAAGTCAACAACAGCAGGGAGAGAGCGAGCAAGCTGTTCCAGTGGCTAATCAACCCCATTCCTGCAAAGTCCTTTTTCAGGTACAGATGAGTGTGTTGGCAGTGTTTCTGTCTGTGCATTTAGTGGACAGTGCTGTACATATTCACATTTCTATAGGCTGCTGAAGAGCAAACACTGTGATTAAACAATGGATCAATTGATCCAAAATTACAACAAAACAGAAACTTTGCAAAACTGGAAGGACACCCTGAGAGCGCAGACCTCTGCCAAGGCATGCCCTATTTCACAATATTAACGCAATGTGAATTTTCCCAGTCAGGAACTAACTTTTCCAATTTACTTGGACAGCACATAAATGCAGCACAAATTCTATACCTTGCGATGTTAATGGAAGTTAAAAATAATTTGTGTATTCACCCTGTGATTTGGATCAATTCCAACATTTAATGGCCCCATGCTACACCATTCCAGCAAGCTTTATGAAAATCAGGCCAGTAGTTTTTCTGTAATTTTGCAAACAGACAGACAAACCAAGCTGAAAACATGACCTCCTTGGCGGAGGTAATAATACACCGTGTACAATGTGTCATCTTTTTCTTGCAACCTTCACCGGCTAATGTTTTTCCTCTTTCTGAAGGGAAACGTGGGAAAAGAAACCAATTCTTGTTCAACGTAAGACTCCAGATTATTACAAGGGACTGTTCTCCACAGCAGAGTTTGATCGCATATTAAGACAGGTAAGGATCTAAAACATTTCCTTATCCATCCTTACTTTAGCTATTATTCCCCCACTTCTGTTGTCATTATCAAGACGGATCTTTTACACAATACAACATTGTACACATTTATTATTGTTCTAAAACTCATGGGAAGTGTAAAATTGAAGCAGGTACTTCCCTTTATTATATGTGGACGTGTTTGTCCTTTTTTATAAACAAGTAATTAATAGGTGGTGGTAGCATAATTGACAACACAAAAATTCTGTTTATTTGGAGAGAGGTCTCTACTAGCTAAAGTTGGACTTGCATTGGCCGGCGTTATTTTCACTTCAAGGGTTGGTCTCCACCTCTGTAAGAGTCAGGCTGATTTACCTGAAGGGTTAAAGTTAATTTCATACATTTGCTGTTTTGAGTCTGTAATCACAGACTGATAATTATCAAGGGAAGTTCTATGAAGTTTGGTGTCATTTTAAAAAAAATGTATTTAAAGAAACAAACATAATAGGAAGTCAATATTTTTTATCTTTAATGTGAAAATGAGCCACCTCATTCTTTTCCCTTTGTTTTTTTTTGTTGTATATTATGTAGTTTGTTTGTTTTCTGATTATTTTATTTACAGTAGCTATGTGCCCAGATTTGTTGCCTGTTTGTCAATGAGTAACTACCAGACTTTGTCTTGTGTATTTGATAGATAATGGAGATCTGTGATACTGAACTACATGTCTGCGTTGTTTAATTTTAGGAGGATGTTAAGTATGGAGTGAACCTGGATGTCACGAGCTACACTAATGGCAAAAGAGAAACACACAATCCTCCGGGGAGAGCTCTGCCGTTCACTGTGTGGGACTTCTATGAGGTAAGGCCACATTGATGCAGGTAGTACCTCTGTATACAGTATGTCAGTATTTCTAAAGCAAAAAAATTTTTTTGCAGCCTTTAAAACCAGGAAAAGAAACTAGAAACGCTTGACAACGCCATATTATGATATTCAAAATATAAGACAATATCTAGTCACGTATATTGATATGATATCGATATATTGCCCAGGCCCAGTATCAGTGCATCATCTGCACAGTGCTCCCATTGCAGTTTATTATTCTCATCATTGGATCTCCAATCCCCAGAGTGGCTGCTCCCTCCGCATGCTGAATCCCCAGGCTTTCTCCTCCACGGTGTGGAACGTGCTGTCCATCCTCCAAGAGCAGTTTGGCAGCATGGCAGGAGCCAACGTGTAAGTATTTGGGACAGTGATTGTCCTGGTTAACCTTTTTAGATGCTATCAGTCACTGTTAAATGTGTTTTTCCTTTTTAACCAGATACCTGACGCCACCTGGAACACAAGGCTTTGCTCCACATTATGACGACATTGAGGCGTTTGTGGTTCAGCTGGAGGAAGAAACATTGGAGAGTGTACAACCCAAGGTGAGATACAGTGAGGAACCTTTTTAATAGAGCAGCATCGGAGGAGCTGGGGGCTGGCTAACTCATCTGGTAAAGCGTGCGCCCATATACAAAGGCCTAGTCCTCGACTCTTAAAATAATAAAAGAAACATTGAGTTAAATTCACACTGAATTGCTTTTGCTGCATTAACAATGCCGAAACTAGTAGATCATTTCAGCATTTTGAGTCATGCGCACTCACCATTTGCAGTTGGTAACTAATCCAGTTTTAGTGCTATTTACATTTATTATATTCGGCTCATGATACATTCAACAATGTTTTCTTAGTAGTTTGATGTAAAGTGAGTGAGAGATTAATGCCAAGAAACACACTGAAGTTGTTTTTCTGACTTTTTTCTTAGGACAGAAGATGAGATCTTGCCTGTGCTTTCGAGTGGTGAGTAAAATAATTATTTCATTATGTTTGTTTTTTTCTTAAAGTAAAAGCCATTTGTCATTTAGTTGGAAACAGGATTTATGGATAATTACAGTACGTACAGCTACCATTACTGTACCTTATTGGCTTCACACATATCTACAGCTGCCATTTCTCAGATGTGACTGCTTTGCATTTCCTTTCCAGCCAACTTCGATCAGGCAGACATCGGGAAACCGATCCTGGAAGTGGTGCTCGAAGCCGGGGATCTCCTTTACTTTCCCCGAGGATTCATCCACCAGGGCGACTGCCTCCCAGACGCTCACTCCCTCCACATCACCATCTCCTCTCACCAGAAGAACAGCTGGGGGGATCTCCTACAGAAGGTGATATTCTCTGATCCAGGCTCTAATCAGAAACCTACATGGTTAACAAAAGGCAGCATCAGTGCACGGTCACATCGCCACATTTATTGATAAAGCATTACAGGTATAGTGTAATAACCAATAGCGTTTCCCTTAAACTACTTAACCGACAGTCAGCCAACCTGGGTACTGCTAAGGTGCTCTTGAGCAAGGCACCGAACTACCAACTGTTCTGGGCGCTTTTCCATTGGCAGCCCCCTCCCTCTGACCTCTCTCCATTAGTGCATCTATAGGTACTGAGCATGTGTGTGTACTTCAGGCCTGTCTGTAATAACAACAGTGTAAATTGTAATAATATTTTCTGGTGTGCAATATTCCAGTATTGATTCCGGATAAAAGTAGCAATAGATAAGCATTACAGTAAATCACTTTAACCAGTTTGTGTTTTTGCATGTTTTTAAATATGCCAAACGTCTTTCTCCTTTTGATCTGCCCTTTTTTCAGTTGGTTCCAGCAGCATTGGAAATAGCCATGGAGGAGGATGTGGAGTTCAGACAGGGCTTACCTGTGGATTACCTGACATACATGGGAGTACAGAACTCTGACAAGGTACATTCATATGTTATTTTCTATTTATTTGTCACTTTCTGTTACCATCACCATCCTTGGCTTCTCACCAATTACACACTCATAATGACCCAAGTCCTCCTCATGTGCCTAGGATGACCCACGCAGGACAAAATTCTTCTCGCGAATTGAGAGTCTGATGAAGAAGCTTATTACTTACGCCCCAGTCGATGCTGCCGTTGATCAGAAAGCCAGAGAGTTCCTCCATGACTGCCTTCCTCCCATGCTCACACCGGGTATGTGATGGCTGCATCGGTTCTGGAAAATCATTTATTTTCAATTAATTTACTTCGGAAGAAAATTGTACTATGGCATGAAAGTTTTAATGATTATAAAGCTGCAGGACAGCCTGCCATGCATGCTTCTGATTCTAACAATTTCATGTCATCTCCCACAGAGGAATTGGCCAGCAGTGTGCAAGGAGCATCTACTAGGTGGGAGGGCGGGCAAGTTCTGGATATAGGTGCACAGATCACTACCCAGACCCGAGTCAGAATTCTCCGTGCTGAATGTGCCAGGTAATGCAAATGTTTACTGCATTTCACTGCACGTTCACACCAGGCAGGTTTGAAATGGACTATTCAACTGTGGAGTATAGCATCTATAGCCCTATTTGCACGGGACTAGTTTTACCAGGGGACCTCGTGTGATTTAGAAATGACCCCCAACATCTGTGTTTCATGCGGCGCATTCGCACGGGATAAGTGAAGTCTGTATTTTACTTAAACTTACTGACGTTATCCCCAACATATGACGTCAAGTCAAAACTTTCATGTATAATTGCCAACGCAGCCAAAATGACCTCAAAATGACAGATGCCGATTGGCATGGTACAAATATTACCACACAACCTCTGTGTTTGGCGAAATATGGTAAGTAATTTGTAGTGGAACTTTTACTTGACAAATTACAAACATGGCTAATTCACACAGGAGTAAGATCACAAACGACTTCCGCAGTTAATACAAATAACTAGAGGTTCCCAGGTAATACTACTGCTTTGCAAATAGGGCTTATGACAGAGGTTGCATCTCAGAACCCTTAAATTGCCTCCTCCACATCTTAGTCCCTCCCACCGAGAAGGCACAAGCAAGTCATGCGAGGAGAGAGGCAACGAGCAAATGTGTTTTAGAGCGTCACATAAATTTGTCTGTATGGGTGGAGTTAGCAACTCTTTTGGCTGCACGTCTTCTGGGAAGGCTGCTCTCGTGTATTCTCACCTGTAACTCTTTGATGATCCTTCTCGATGATCCCTCCTTGGTCCTCAGAGCAGAAATAAGAGCTTTGAGACGGCAGTTACCGAGGAGGGCCAGAACAACTTCCGGTTCAGCCAAAGACCGAGGATTCGAGGAGCTATCACATAGGGGTTATAAGATACAGCCCTTATGTTGTCAAGAACACCTGCTTCAATGATTTGACATTAAAGCAGAAATGTAAATAATGTCCATCTTAAAATGTAACTTTTTGTCTTCCCAGGTTGTGTAGTGATGGAGAAGCTGTTCATCTTTACTACACAACAGACAACTCCAGAGTTTACCACAAAGAGGAGCCCAAGAGTTTCGAAATAAAAGCAGAGGTAGACAGGAAGATCTATGTAAAGCTCATTTTGTACTTAGTGCCCTAATTATGTCACCTCCTAACCATATTTATTTTCTTTCAGCACACAGATGCTATGGAGTTTCTGATCCATTCATATCCCAAATTTGTGACAGTAGGAAGTTTCCCATGTGATTCTGCAGACGACAGGGTATGTTTTAAGTGCATACAATCTGTGCTGATATGTGATACTACTGTACATTCAGGCAGTTTGTTCTGTGCACAGTCCTGTTTTAGGGGAGGGGAACAGGTATTATATTTGACAATGTATGCAATTCTTTAAATAGCCGTGTCATTCTCACCTCTTTCTCTCATGTCCATTTTATGTATATATTTATTCTAAATTATTAATTTGAGCCTGCTTTTTTGTGAAATGATTGGGTTGAGTTGTTCCTCACATGGTTCTTTCTCTTCCCCACCCCCCCAGATTGCTTTGGCTGAACTGCTTTTTGAGAGGGGGATTATCCACACTGCAGAACCTCTGTAGTGGCCAAAGATTCTTCAGTCCACTGCATGAATAGATTTTCTCTGTACAAAATACAAACATACTTATTGCCCCAAGTAGTCTTCATTAGGTCTACTGGAATGGTCACATTGAACAACCCATTTATAAATTTGCTCTCTTTTCAGCATCAAATAAACCAGTTTCACTTTTTTTTGTGTTGCCCCGTTGTGTTAATCCTGTCATGACCCAAGTTGTGTGTTGTACAGTCTCACCAGTCATGTCTCGCTTCACTTAATAAAAAAAATTAATTGTCATGTGTTATGCAACAAAAATCACCAAGAGGTACGTTATTTTTAAGAGAAAGGGCATGTTTATTATCGGTTGATACAACTCAAAATATTAATTATTAGGAGATCCAACTCAAACAGTTAAAGGACTCTTAAACATTCTGATTTGAGGGTTATTCACACTACAGATGACAGGACACATTCCACGTAGGGATAGATTCTACTTCCAGGTCACCTCCTCACCAGACTTCAGCTCCCTAAAAGAGAACAGAAGTTAGAGTTGCATATTGCTATATAAACATGTTTCTCTTCATTACTACGCATTATGCTGATTTACATGCATAGTATTTAAAACTTTGGGGGGAGAGAATGCAGAAGCAACAGCCACCATCACTTGACTAGGAAGTAAATAGCACCCCTGGTCCTTAATTCACCTGATTTACTTTTATACACATAGGTGGAAAGTGAATTTTTATTCTTACCTGCTGAACAAAACACTTTTGTTCCTGAAAGCTGTCAGCTTCTGGTCCTGCTGTTTGTCAAGGTACCATCCAATCACAAAGCCCATGGGCACTAAGATGTTCACCCAATGCTCACGGGCAAGTGCTACAAAGTTGACCATGGTTCCTACGAAAATAAATACAAAAGACACACTGTAACAAATTCTATGGCACGTATTTGATACACTGATCTAAAACAGTTACGCTTACATTTGCAATTGGAGTGATGCTTTCACATACAAATTTCATATTTTACTACTACAGTTACTGAAAACCTAAGCCATATCGACACTGATTGGACTTTATGCTGACAGAAACCTAAATGGTAAAGAGTTCTTTAGTCATTTCAACATGTGTCACTATGAGCTAACTTATAGATACTGGATTTATCCGCCGCTGTGCCACAGCAACAGTACACGCACGAAAAACACTCGGCAAAGAATAGTGCAGGAAATCTATCAAAATCAAAAACACATTTACCAAATTTTTTTTATAAAGTATGCCCTTGCGTAAATACAGTATGCAGATTGGATATGGATTGGGTATGCAAAATAGGGGTTATTATTTAAAAAAATAAATATTGCACTTTCACAAAGTTTCAGAGCAAATACATGTAAATGTGAGTCCAGTTACAAGTGTCAGGTGAGGATAGTGTCTAATCCTCATAAATTACATATATATCTTAGCTATCTTACATAAAACAGCAGCGAGTGTAACACCGATTACTTTAAACCATATATGGGTGATTCTTTAACTATGGTACTTTTCTTGTCCCTGGATGATATAATAAAAACTAAAAAACATTTCTTCATTTTTGTTTTTGTCAAACTTACTTCACCCTAAGGGGAACTTGTAAAAAATGTATCATGGTTCAATCATTCTTTTTATTATATGATATGAGGCCTTTTATGCATGGTTTTTACTGTTTTCCTTCTGTCCCTAAGCCCGACTTTGTATCTTCAACCTTGCTTAATTCCAAATTAAATATTTAAATAATGTAGATTTCAAGAACAAATGATAAAATAATGTCTATTTCAATTATACATATTATATATTGCTATATTTATTCACATTTTCCTATATTTTTTATAAGTAGAACCCTTGTCCCTTGGGTTCACCGTCATTTCCACCACACTGTACAAAATAGACTCCTGGGATCATTGTTTTAGGTTTGTATACTTAGTAACCATAGCGACAGAAACTCCCCAGTGGAACATTTGGCTGGATGAAAGGGTTACCTCTACAGGGGTTGATGAAAAGAAGAAAAATCAAGGTAAATATGAGTAAAACTGAGAGTATGTTTATTGGTCGTCATTTCCAAACAGCTCATATTTCACATGGACGTCAAAATAACTGGATAAATTTAATTTAATAATGTGTAATTTGTGTATATTTAATGCTAACTCTAAAAACAAATATTAGCATGCTAACAAAGCCTGAGATTTTGGAGGGAAAGGACGGAAATGTCATTTCCACCACAGTCATTTCCATCACGGTGTTCATTGTGGTGGTAAAGACAAGTTGTGGTGGAAATGACATTGTTCATGCTAAACAGCAAATTATTTGGGCTATAATACTAAAACTTGAATGTAAAAACATAATGAATTGAGTTAAGGTAGTAATGAAGTATTTGATTATTCATTATTATTACAATATTGTTGGTAAATAAGAGAAAAAGTTTGACATGATGTATTGGCTCTTTCTTTAAGATGGCAAGCAATACCACAGCAAAGGGGTCAAGATTATACAGAGAGAGAATAAAATCAGATCCACTTAAATATGCAGAGTCCCTCAAGAAGGATAGAGAAAGATACCTAAAGAAAAAGCAACAAGGTGTTGTTAAATCTGTGACAGAAATGTCAAAAAGAGAACAACGAAAAATGAGAAGACAATGGCGAATTTCTCAACAAAACAAACGTAGGAAATTGAAAATGGTCTCAGCTGTGAATAGTTTCATGGCACAAACAACACCACCAGAATCACCAGACAACATGAGTGTTAATACAGAAGAAATCCCTGAAACACCTCAGCTGTGTGAGCCTAGACCAGAGAGAACTCCTCAGAGGAAAAGAGGGAGAAAAAGGTTGCGAAGGCAAGAGCAAAGGTGTACAGAAATCTTAATCACATTAAAGAAAAGCTTGAGGATGCACTCAGAAAAATTGAAAAATACAAAAAAAGATGTCATCGACTTAGGAAGAACCTGGAGCCCCTAGAGTCACCTAAAATGAAAACCAAGCAACAGATGCAACAAGGAAGCAAGCAATTAAAGAAGACACTCCTTTTCCATAGGCATATAAGTTTTCGATTTTGCCTATTTTATCTATTATTCAACATTATATTCAACTGGTTATATTAAGGTAATGATGACATAACGAGTTTGCTCTAGTTTGCTCTAGTTTGCTAGTTCAGCATTTAGAAAGCAGTGAAGAAATGATTTGCTCATTTTTAACACAAATTCATGTTTTTCATTTATGGGATTGCTTTCAATTTAAAAATATTGTTGATATGGTTTTGTTCACTGTTTATTGATTTGCTCTGGTTCACCACATAGAGCAGTAGAAAAATAGTTTTTAATTGGAAGTTGCCTATCTATGTCATTTCCGCCACACACTGTCTCTTCCACCACACCACGTCATTTCCACCACAACACATATTTTAAAGTTAAACATATAAATAACATATAATCAAACCAACTATATTTAGTGGTGTTGATAATTGTGCAGTTACGGGTAAGATATGTGTATAAACTTTTAGAAATACATGATTTTGAGCTATAATAAGTAAATGAAATGTTCCAGTGATACAGTTTTAGGTGTTTTTTAGTGTAAACATTGTAAAATCTTTACAGTTACATATTTGAAAAATAAATACATCACAAATTTGAACAAAGATGTGTGTGCTATTTAATCAAATGTATTTTTAACAGAAGATATTTAATTATTTTCTCTTTAAAACACATTTTTATGTTATGTGATGGAAATGACCGTTTGTATGGACTGTCAGATAAAAATGGCCAAAAATATATATTATTCAATACAAATCATCACAGCCAAGTTCAGGGTAGGTTTCTAGAAAGATTGAGAAACCAACTGATACTATAAAACTGTTTGTAGAAATGTTTTTATTTTCTGAAACTGTCTAGCTCAAAAGGTACCATAGTTGAAGAATTACCCATATGCGGTAACGTTAACTGTCATTTCACCATTTACATTGTCACTTGCTTTCCTACAGAATGGAATTAAAATGCTGAAAATATAAAAAACATAAAACATAAAAAACACCAACTGCACCACAGCCACTGGCTAGCTAATCAGTTAGCTTGCTAGCATTGTGTCAGGTTTTCGTTGATGATGGTTTCTTAGTTAAAGTCATTATTTTTGATGTTTGGCACAGTTAATATGTTAGAGTGCAATGGCTCAAATAATAAAGAGACACGATGCTGGAATATGTAAAATATTACCTTCTGTTTACACCTAACCGTGGCCTTCAGCTCTTGGCTCTTCACTCACCAGGCAGAGGACATTGGACTGTACCAACTGTGCAAAGGCGACAGTGGTACTTGAACAGTAAAAAATAAATATTAACACAATGGGTTATCATATTTGAAGCACCATATGAAATCAGAATATTAAAGCACAATAATTAAAATATAGTAGGATAAAATGTGCATTCGATGTTTTGTCATAAAATCAATTTGTATTAACACCGCCATACTTGGTATGCTCCTTTGCCCTTTCACACATGATGCAGCGGCAGACATGTCTGCTAGCTAGTCGAGTGTGTACTAAAACGCTATCCAAAATGTCTTAATGTTGGAATTATAGATAAATAACTTATTGTGTTTCTATTTCAACAGAAGAACATTTATATTATCTCATATTTAGTGGTACGTTGCACCTTCCTTTGTCTATCCAAGTCACTTAGCGTTAGCTACATACACACACACACAAGCTAAATGTAGCTAGCATGCTAGATAGACTTTACCGGGTAATTTGTTAACGTTGTTGCTATTGAGAACTAGCTGGCTTGTAATCGAACTATATACGTTATTTTACTAACTGCTCGACTAGCCAGCCACATAGTTAAACAGGCGACATTTAGCAGCGTTAAACTATTACATCGTACAATTTCAGTTTACAGTTGAACCAGGTTTGTGTTTTTTTGTAGATTTAATTGATTGAATGAGTGCTCAGTCGTAATCAAACTCACAGAGTCACACCACTTTACGTAACGTAATGCAAGATAATACGTTTTTGTTTATAAGGATGGTTGCGTAGTGGTCGGCATAACCTCATGCCAACAACCTAATTGTACTTTCAGCGTGACAACTGAAGAAAAATGACGTCCATTATCAAGTTGACAGCCGTGTCAGGGGTTCAGGAGGAGTCGGCCCTCTGTTACCTGCTACAGGTGGATGAATTCCGCTTCCTTCTAGACTGTGGCTGGGATGAGAACTTCTCAATGGACATCATTGATGCTATGAAAAGGTAGTTAATGGATCCATCATCTGATTATATCAGATTCCTCCCACTGCGAATTAAAACAAGTATGTGATGTCCATTTTCCTCAAGATATGTTCATCAGGTCGATGCAGTGCTCCTCTCCCACCCTGACCCCATACACCTGGGAGCCCTGCCATATGCTGTGGGGAAACTGGGTCTAAACTGCACTATCTATGCTACAATTCCTGTCTACAAGATGGGTCAAATGTTCATGTATGATCTATATCAGGTAAAAAGGGGGTGTGAGAGATGTCATGTAAAGTTATTTATATATAGAAATAGAGCTCAATTGCATGATAACCGTTGATTTCTTGTTCATATTCTTCCTTCCACTTAGTCTCGAAATAACAGTGAAGATTTCACACTGTTCACCCTCGATGATGTGGATTGTGCTTTTGATAAAATCCAGCAGTTGAAATACTCTCAGATTGTCAATCTAAAAGGTGAGTAACTTGCACACCCTTATAGAGTCGCCCCTGTTTGTGTATCGCCGATACCTTAAGTGTTTCATATCTTTCTTTTTACCTGACAGGGAAAGGGCACGGTCTTTCCATCACTCCTCTTCCAGCTGGGCACATGATTGGAGGCACTATTTGGAAAATTGTGAAGGACGGAGAGGAGGAGATTGTTTATGCTGTGGACTTCAACCACAAGAGAGAAATGTGAGCACACACAAAACATTAATATGAAATGTGATTATGTTTGGCTGTTAGTCCAGGTCCTTTTTTTACTCTGTTTTTGTATTGTAGACACCTCAATGGCTGCACGTTGGAGAGCATTAGTCGTCCTTCCTTGCTTATCACAGACTCCTTCAATGCTACATATGTACAGCCGCGTCGCAAACAGAGAGATGAGCTGCTCCTTAGTAAGTCATCTTCACAAAACTCTATTGTAGTAATTAATGGATTTAACTGCATATTTATTAAATTAAATTTAGTATAATTTAGAAAATACCGCAATCATTTAATAATATGTCCCAGTGGTCTAACAAATGAAGCATCTTCATCAAGCAACATCCTTTTTAAAGTCCTCTTTTTTGTCCTTTTAAGACTATTTTGTTTAAAAATGCAGTTTATTTTCATTAATATTCTTCCTTCTTTTTTTTTCTTTCTCACAGCCAATGTAATGGAGACCCTTCGTGGTGACGGTAATGTCCTTATTGCCGTGGATACAGCTGGGCGTGTGTTGGAGCTGGCTCAGCTCCTGGACCAGATTTGGAGGACAAAGGATGCTGGGCTGGGAGCCTACCCACTAGCTCTGCTCAACAATGTCAGCTACAACGTGGTGGAGTTTTCTAAGTCCCAGGTATCAATCGTTTATAGACTTTTTGTATTCTTCCTTCCTTTGTTAATTTACCAGGATAGTTGTTTGGATTCAGAATCACCTTATTTGCCAAATACAATACATGCACACAATAACATGAACTTACTCTACTGTTTTTCTGTAGGTAGAGTGGATGAGTGACAAGCTCATGAGGTGTTTTGAAGACAAGAGGAACAACCCCTTCCAGTTCCGTCACTTGACCCTGTGCCACAGTCTGGCAGACCTGGCCCGGGTGCCCAGCCCCAAGGTGGTGCTTTGCAGCCAGCCAGACCTTGAGTCTGGCTTTTCCAGAGAACTCTTCATCCAGTGGTGCCAAGACGCCAAAAACTCCGTCATCTTGACCTACCGCACTACACCTGGAACCCTTGCCCGCTACCTCATCGACAACCCTGGAGAGAAGATGCTGGATCTGGAGGTGAGACCAGCAGTCAGGATGCTGATTTATTGTGACAAATGCCCCATGGGAAGCTCCTGTCTCTCACATTCAGATCCAGCTGAGGAAACGACAAAAGGTGTCATTCTATCATTTGCACCATATCCATCTTTCACTTTTGTCATTATGACAGGTGAGGAAAAGGGTGAAACTCGAAGGCAAGGATCTGGAAGAATATCTTGAAAAGGAGAAAGTAAAGAAAGAAGCTGCAAAAAGCTTGAACAAGCAAAAGAGTAAGTAGAACTACACATGGGTTGACTGGGTGCTTGAGGGTTAGATGTCTATTCTTGATGATGCCTTATGCCGGTTTGTCTAGCAAAAAATGTGATTGATACAGTTTTTCCTGTCTAACAGCTAAAATGGGAAACGGCAACAGTAATGCAAATGGTGCTCTACCTTGCAAATTTAAAACGAGATATTTAAAAGGAAATCTCAAAATGGGAGATGAGTCATGCCACATTTAGGACAACATGTATACTCTGCAACTGAACAAAAACATCTTTTCTGGTAAAATGAAACTTGTATGCACGCTGTTCATTTTTAATTCATGCACTTGCAGGGTGGATGTAGACTCGAGTGACGAGAGCGATATGGACGATGATCTGGACCAGCCAGCTGCAGTGAAAACTAAACACCATGACTTGATGATGAAGAGCGAGGGGAGCCGCAAAGGCAGCTTCTTCAAACACGCCAAAAAGTCTTATCCTATGTTCCCCACACATGAAGAGAGAATCAAATGGGACGAGTATGGGGAAATCATCAGGTACTACATTATTGATACGCAACGTGAACGTCAGGTTACAGAAAGATGGGTACAGATCATTTACAGCTGCCATCATCAATAAGCCATGATTGGTTTCTCACAGGCTAGAAGACTTCCTGGTTCCTGAACTGCAAGCCACAGAGGAGGAGAAAAACAAACTGGAATCCGGGTTGACCAATGGTGATGAACCCATGGACCAGGATCTCTCTGTTGTTCCCACCAAATGCGTCTCCAGTGTAGAAAATCTTGAAATTAGGTCAGTGATCCTTTTAAATCTGAATGACTCTGTGACAGGAACTGTGGGGGTTTAAGTTCACCATTTTAACTGCCACTAGAGCTGATCATTGGCCAACAGTACAATGCTGTAGTGTGCTGGAGGGCCTCCAGCTGTCAATGAGTGTAACTGTGTGAAAGTGTCGTATGAAAGGAAAAAAAAAAGGTTATGTCTACCAGCAAACCTCTCCTGGATGAATAAGAAGTCTTTCAGGGAGTTGGGTTGGTAACCGGAGGGTCGCTTGTTCAAGTCCCCTTTCAGGGACTGGTAGCTGAAGAAATGCCACATCACCTCCTGGGCACTGCCAGGTGCTCTTACCGTACCGTCCCCCAACTGCTCAGGGCTCTGGTCCCGCACTGGCAGCCCACTCACTCTATCTCTCCATTTGTGCATGAATAGGTCCTGAGCTGTGTGTGTGTGTGTGTGTGTGTGTGTGTGTGTGTGTGTGTGTGTGTGTGTGTGTGTGTGTGTGTGTGTGTGTGTGTGTGTGTGTGTGTGTGTGTGTGTGTGTGTGTGTGTGTGTGTGTGTGTGTGTGTGTGTGTGTGTGTGTGTGTGTGTGTGTGTGTGTGTGTGTGTGTGTGTGTGTGTGTGTGTGTGTGTGTGTGTTGTGATTACTAACAAAAAAGAGTGTAAATTATAATTTCCCCACTGGGGATCAATAAACAGTATAAATTATTATTATTAAATTATTACATAGGGTTTGACAATTCAGCTGTATTAAAAAGCTTGAGCCCACCTTCATTCTTCTACAGAGCGAGAATCTCGTACATAGACTACGAAGGTCGCTCTGATGGCGACTCCATCAGGAAGATTATTAATCAGATGAAGCCCAGGCAGCTGGTGATTGTTCGCGGGCCACCGGAAGCCAGTCTGGACCTGGCAGAGTCCTGCAAGGCATTCAGCAAGGACATCAAAGTCTACACACCCAAACTGCAGGAGACTATAGACGCCACCAGTGAAACACACATCTACCAGGTCAG
This sequence comes from Percina caprodes, assembly GCA_013375575.1. Lineage (NCBI taxonomy): Eukaryota > Metazoa > Chordata > Actinopteri > Perciformes > Percidae > Percina > Percina caprodes. Next base: position 2,233,139 of record JABXJD010000054.1, on the reverse strand, counting down.
CCTCATTGAAAGCCTGCTTTTTTCTTTTTTTTTTTTATTAAAGTGAATATGGTTGCCTCTTACTGATTGCATGTACAGAATAGTTTTACTTAGTAGTGCGTTTCATTCACTTCTGAACTCGGAGCTGGGAATGACGACGCACCCGATCTGAATGCGTTCCATTCAGACTTTTCATTATGGGCTAGTTCTAGCCAGGTAGCCTGGGGTACTCGGTTGTTGTCCGACTTACCAAGTCGGAAATCCGAGTCCGGGAGGCATGGTTCTGACTTTGACCTCAGAAATTCCAAACTCTGAGTACAAATGGAACGCACTATAAGTGTATCTTAACGTTTCCTTTTAAATGTGTGTGTTTAAATAGATTTCATGAAGCTAAAATATTCTGCCATGAAATAGGTAAACCTGATAAATCTGTCTTTGTCAGCCCCTTGGCAATAAAGCCAGGACGTTAACCGCTACAAGGTTGATTTCTTTAGCAAAGGCATCAAAGTAGCCTTCCATGACAGGCCAATGTCTTCATGTCGTCTCATCTTCTTGCGGTAAAGGTGCGGTTGAAAGACTCCTTGGTGAGCTCCCTGCAGTTCTGCAAGGCCAAAGACACAGAGCTGGCCTGGATCGACGGCGTGCTGGACATGCGCGTGGTGAAGGTGGACACGGGTGTGATGCTGGAGGAGGGGGTGAAAGACGAGGCGGAGGAAGGCGAGCTGGCCATGGACGTGGCCCCCGATCTTGGCATCGACCAAGACGCCACGGCGGTGGCAGCACAGCGCGCCATCAAGAACCTGTTCATGGAGGACGAGAAGGAGGTGTCCGAAGAGAGTGATGTCATTCCCACGCTGGAGCCACTGCCTCCACACGAGGTAAGGCGGGGAACAAGCAAAGTGGTTACGATAAGTCATTATTTGTGAATATGAGTTGTAGGGGTTTTGGCAAATGTGTAAAAATGAAATGTTAACATTTGTTGCTCGTAAGCTTAAATATTCTCTCCATCCTGTTAAAAAATATTAAAACTACATCTATTCCCTCTCACTGATTTAAAAAAAAGAAAAAAAAAAAAATCTATGAATATGCAAAGATTCTTATTTCAAAAGTTGAAGTGCTGGCCACAATATGTCTCAGTGAATGACAGACTGGTGTAAATTATTGGACAGTGATGGGCTTTCAAACTAGTTTTGATGTAACAAATGCTCGTACGGACACGCATTCTACTTAAAAACTTTCCCCCATCAGAAGATTAATGTGAAAACAACCTTCTAGTATCAAACTGTGCCCAAACATCATTCTGCACAGTGAAGGCCAAACCTCTAAATATAGCAACAGTGAACAAAACTGGTAACCTCATTTCAATAGTCTTTGCAGTCATGCAAATTATTTATGGCTAAAGAAATAGTACAAGCGAAAGATTACGGCTGCACGATTTGAGGAAAATATGCGATAACGTTAAATATTCCGATAACTATTACTTGCAATAAATAACCAATGTTGAAGTGTTCTCAGTATGCATTTCTGCTGCTTTCAGTATTCTGCTAAAATACAACAAATTCTTAGTTGAATTTACAGCAAACAAAATGCAATTTAAAACATTCCTTTATTAAACACATTGAAAATTGAATTGAATATAAAAGGCACCACTGAAAAAAGAATGACTGTGACATTTTAAAGTTCAGTTTTCTACTGCTTTTTTCTTTCAGCTAACACAAAAAAATCTCTGAGTGTCTTTTGCGATATGTTGCAGCCTTTTGCGATTTGTATATTGCGCCAGTTGACATTGTGAGGATGATAGAAAAAGGATATGTTTTGCAGCCCTACAACAGATGAGTCTAAAATGCCATCAGCTGCTGCAGCCAGCAGACAAAAAACTGCTTATTTTAATGCCCTAAGACTCCATGTTGTCAGGAAAGAAATTGGGAGACTGTTTGCTCAAGGTTAGTGGCAGAGAGGAGTTAATCACTGAACTGGTCACTATGGGACTCTGATTGGGGCGACATTTTAACACAATTCCACCAGTATGTGTCCTCAATGGCATCTAAGCAATTCAGACAGCCCTCAGTGTGATTGGCCCTCTCTTCTGGTCTCCGTCCAGATTTCAGGGCATCAGTCGGTGTTCATCAACGAGCCTCGCCTGTCGGACTTCAAGCAGATCCTGCTGAGAGAGGGCATCCAGGCCGAGTTTGTGGGAGGAGTGCTGGTATGCAACAACATGGTGGCCGTCCGCAGGGTGAGTTGTCCTTCCCACTGGCTCAGCGACTGTGTTATCCATCAGCTCCCTGCGACACTAGTCTCCACTAACCCTCAACTGGGAGAGTACAGAACACATGGCACAGGCTTATTTTTATTTTTTTGCCAAATCCACGCAATGAAAACATTGAGCGTCTGGTTTTAATCCAAATTGGTGCAAATGAGTTGTATAGTTGACATGTAGCCAGTGTTTTAATGAAATTAAAGGACATGTACAAAACACTTTAAAATATTTGTCCAACAACTCCAAAGAACTCAAAAGGCCTTTGGATCGTCACAAAAAATCCATCCTTTCACATCTCCTGTCTGTGACCTTAAAAAACTTTTATTATACCCGTCAAAGTCTCAGAAACAACTCAACAATCATTTAGCATTGCAACAAATAGACGGAATACATTTCCAATGAGTATTTATTGCCTTATATTCTGTTAACTGAGAGCCATTAGAAGTAGCGTTGCGCTGCTGAGAATGATCCCCATAGGATATGCTAATATTGTTGTAAAGCAGTGTGACTTATTCACAGAAGTATTTCTATATGTGTTTACTGGTATTGGCAGTAAACCAAAATCAAAGTGTTAGCATTGCATTTAGATGGTGTCGTTTACAATGAAATATACTGTAGTTACTGTAGATTAAGAGTAAAACGTATTTACCAACAAAGTCAGATAAGATAACATTAAAAGATACATTTTTGTCTTTGAACTGAAACGGAGTTGGTCAGAATTTCACAAAACCTGTCAAGTGTCTTATTTTATATTAAGCTGTGGTTCCTAAGGTTTTATAGGTTAAGGTTTTATTTGCTTACACACTATAACATAAGGTACCAGTGCTTAACACTAAATGGAACATTAACACCAAGAGAAATACATACCCCGATTCCAATGAAGTTAGGACATTATGCAATGATTTGCAAATCCATTTCAACCTATATTCAGTTGAATACACTACAAAGACAAGCTATTTGATGTTCAAACTGATCAACTGTTTTATCACCTCGGAACCTCGACTGAGGTAGTGCTAAAGGTACCAGGGACTTTTTTCGTAATGGAAAACGAAAAAAGACGAGTAGAGTCGATGTGAGTCGAGCAGGTACCAATGCAAGTGCAAAAACGGCAAAAGTGGTGAACCTCGCCCCATACTTGGTTGTGAACGACTGAGCCTTTTGGGGATGCTCCTTTCATACCCAATTAACCCGTGGCATCAAATTCAAAATGAGTGAATATTAAAAAAAAAAAAAAAATGTTGTATCTGTAGTGTATTCAATTGAATACAGGTTGAAAAGGATTTGCACATCATTGTATTCTGTTTGTATTTAAGTTTTTCACAACGTCCCAACTTCATTGTAATTGGGTTTTGTAAATACAGCCTGCCTAAGTAGGATTTAAAAAGGATAACAGTGGCATATAAACACAACTCACCTCAGAAGGATGGCACAACAGAAGAATCACAGGCAGAACTTAAAAATTAAAGGAAAAGGAAAAGTAGGAGTGAGCCAGGATACCAACAACAAAATGCATAATTGACAAGACCCTAAAATAGACGCAACACAGAAGATGAAATCAAAGAGAACTGAGACCTTCAAAGGGGGTGTGTGTGTGTGTGTGTGTGTGTGTGTGTGTGTGTGTGTGTGTGTGTGTGTGTGTGTGTGTGTGTGTGTGTGTGTGTGTGTGTGTGTGTGTGTGTGTGTGTGTGTGTGTGTGTGTGTGTGTGTGTGTGTGTGTGTGTAAAAATGTAAAAACTTGCCGTGGATCCCTTCATTAGACATTTAAATCCCAAGTCTGAACAGTCTGTGGGAGTGAATTTGAAGCATATTTATTTTCTAGGTCAACAGTGTGCTGTACAGCCAGGGCTGGTACATATATGTTTAAAGGTGAAACCAGGATGTACAAAGTGTTAATGAATGAACCTGTATGACCCATCTTTGTCCAGACGGAGGCAGGACGCATTGGCCTGGAAGGCTGCCTGTGTGACGACTACTATAAGATCCGGGAGCTGCTGTATCAGCAGTACGCCGTGGTATAGCAGCAGCAGCAGGAGCAGCAGGAGGAGGAGGAGGACACGCCGCAGAAGAGCATACCATGGCAATACAGAGACAATCCTTTACACGGACTCTACCCAGAGAAAAGAGCATACTACACTCAGGCTACCTCTGCCTCAGGGGCGGCTTTAGCTGTTTCACGGCAATCCCTGTTGTATATTTTCCCTTTTTTATAATTTTTTTCCAGATACAATTTTTTATTGTTAGTGTACCTCCACAAAGTGAGAGAGGTGGATGCTTTCCCGACTGACCCATCTGTGTATGTGTGTGAACACACTCTACAACTCGTCTCTGTATAGTAACATCCTGATGGACTAAAGGATTCCCCTTCCCATTCTGTCATTAAAAAACTGTGTTTTCATATATGCTTCACTGTTAAAGGTTTTTCTCAGATGTCGACATAACAAGCACAGTAGTTCACTCTATAGCGGGCAGTAAATTAAACACCACACATACTTTCTGGGATAGGAGAAAGAAAAGCCTATGGGTCATTTGCATTTCTTTAAACCTATCACAATGGTCTTGGGCGGCGCTAAGCTCCGGCACAGAGACGGTTGCTCTGCAAAATAGTCTCGGGAAGGAACTTGTTTTGGTGGAACATTTGCAATCTGCAAAAGAAAATGCCAAATAAAATATTAAATAAGTTAACTGTTAACTATGAGTGCACAATTCAGAAAATGTCATGATTCAATCTGAAATTTAGGCTCAAGATTCAATTCAAAATCGATTTTTGATTCAAAAATGATTTTCAATTAAAAAAGCGATTCACAGTCTGTAAATGTAGTTACTTTTCCCTTGTGATAGTATACACGCCATTACAAAACCTTTTTAATATATGAATTGATTTTGAATCGGTAGAGCTTGTAATGCAGCATGAATTATGTAATACATTTGATGTCTCAAGACCAAACTAAGCTAATCCTGAGGAACATCATTATAGTAATTTTCTCAAAATTGACACATTTCCTCCAGAGCCACAGGATACAGCTAAATAGTCTTCCAAACTAGTAAACTTTATGTGTAAAATTGGTATATTATGCTGAATATTATGCTGAATATTTATATAAGTATATTATTTGTTGCCAAAAATAAGTAATAAGTAATGATAGCCACCTCTACCCATATTGTGTTTTTTTTAGTGTGTTGATCACCAAACTGCCTACTAGGTCAACTCGTTACTGCGGTAACACCAGATGGAGACATTTTTCAGCTGCTTCTAACGACACCCATATCAAATCTGCCCATGCTGCAGGACAATCTCTAATACAGTGGCGAGATGACATTGTCCCTAAAGTGATAACTGGGATTTAATATATAATTCAGCCTAATATCTAGTGAGCCAGCATAACTGCTCTTCTCTTTACATTTCAGGTAACGTGTCTCTCGCGTGAAAAAAAGTGTTTACCTCCATGGCTGTTTGTGACAGGGTAAAAAAAAAAAAAATAATAATAATGAAATGGTTCAGCAGTTTGTTTTCTTATCTTTTACAGGCACACATGGATATACAGCCTCACCTCTGCTGTGCTCCAGCGAGGTCTAACCGGTGTAAAGAAAGTTGGGTGATAAGAGGGGATGTTTCTGGCGTTGAGGATGGAGGGGAAGGCAGGGTGTCATTGCCGGAGAGATGTGTCTGCTGCAGCCATGGTGGCACATTGACTCGGTTGATTACGCTTGCACTGTTGTGTGAATCCCCGGGGTAGATCCTTAACCCAGGCAGCTGTGGAATGCCACTTTTGCAGATATACCAATACGACCCCCCCACCCTTTTTCCTGCTTCCTACCTCCCCCACATCTCCTTTTCATCCCCAACTGCCCAACATCAAATGTGCATCATAGTGGTAGAGACTACTCTTACACTGATAGCCTGTTAAGCAATCACAGGGGGGCACACACACACACACACGTAGGGTAGTGAAAGCAAGCAGTGTTGGTGTGTGTGTGGGGGGGCAATCATGCACATGGTTGGAGGAGTTAGACTTGAGCACGGATGGATGGCTGGCTGACGTGCAGGCCTGTTTTTACACAGTTGCATAACATACAGTTTTGCACTTTAAAAACATTAAAATTTAAATGCTCTTTTTTAATCCGTGGCACACACACACACACACACACACACACACACACACACACTTCATGTTCAGAAACGCATCAATGGTGCCTTTTATTTATTTCTTCCCCCCCCTCCCCTGAACCTCAGTAACCTGTGACAGACAGAAGCTGAGTGAGAGATAGAGAGCTAGAGTGGAGACAAGGAGGAGAGAGGAGCTCTTCTGCCTCATGCCAGCCCTGTCCAGTCACTGCTTTTCATTTTGATAATTGACCGGCAACGCCAGAAATGTCCATCACCTAATCCTCTTAGCTCTCATAATGCTGACTCTGTCACAGAAGCCCCTGTTTTAATGTAACGAGCAGCTAAGCTCAGAACACAGGGCAGTCTCCCAGGGGCACTGAGGCTGCTCTGCCCCCTGGAGGCCAGCGAGAGATCTGCTCTCAACTCAACAAGTGCTCTGCCAATCTGTCAAATCCATAAATCCATAACCTGGCTCCCCTGCCTTTTACACTGTACTCATTGGCACAAAGATGTACTCAAAAAAGAGCATCTTCGTCATGTATATCATTCATCTGTGTGGATTGGAGGATGAATGAATTTAATCCCTTTTAAATTCCCGGTCTAAACTCACTAAGCAGACCACTTAATGCCAATGCCATCAATGTAATAATGTAAAAAGGGGACGGATTTCTATGAAACCTCACAATATTCAAACATAGCATAAGGCTGATAATACTGATACCAGCTCTGAAAAATGGAACTTGTCACTTTACCCAAATTGACATCACAGTAACATTTCTGGAGCTTTATTAACTGCTGCTTTTGGGCTAATCAAAGGTTGTAATTGAATACAAAGCAGTCCGTTTGACTGACAAATACCATTGTTATGCATGTATCTCACCCTCAGAGAAAATGCTTGATAATTAAATTATAAGACAATATTGTAACACTCAAATTAACAGAGTAAAATAGCAATTCAGGATGCCAGCCTCAGCCTTTTAATTTTGAGTCTGAGATACGATATCTCCCATGACAGGGCTACAGAAGTGTCAACAAACTGTAAATGGTTGCAAAGCTACCATCGTCAGCAGTTACAGCTACATAAAATGTCATTGTCAACTCTTTCTCTAAATATCTGTGTGGAGTTGACTTTTAAACAACACCTCTTAATTTATCCAATCCATTTCTTCCCTAATTCTTGCCTCAGTAGGTAATTCCCATGTGCTGGCATCTTCCTGTGGTAATTGTCTTTCAGTAGAGGAACCACTCTTGCCCACCCTCTCTTTAAGACACATAGCTATGCCGTGTTGAGCAGGAATCCTGAATTACACCATTACGGAGGTGATCCTCTTATGCAACCTACTCTTCACACCCATCCACAAAGCAGGGATGCTCACAAACACAAATCCACCAAGGCACTTCCTGCCAGATTATCCACAGTCCACAATACTGCAGCTGCCATGTTTCCTTTTTGATGAAACAATGCGTTTTGTTGGGTGAATTCATGGCTGGAACTCATCCTTGCTGCTCCCTGGCAAAGACATTTGGATGACTTAGCAATCATGTGAATGTGACTGGATATTTAGGACAGATTGCATGAGATTGTTTTCATTGGCTTGTGTACAAACAGCGCATTGTTCTCCTCCCAGAGCAAAACCAACCTGACCAGTTGGTTGTCTGTAACTTGAGGCAATGCAGACAATTGGATCAGGAGACACGTTCTTGGATGAGGGCAGTATCAGCCTCTTAGCAAACTGCATTCAGGCTGACATGTGGCTCCAGCCAGTCAGCAGAATGCAACCTGGCTGGCCTGCTCTTTCCCCTCAGCACATCAGAAGGAGCCGGCCTTATCTGATGTGACCAAGCTGACACTACCTTAAGAGTTGTGAAGAGACCCTGCTGATGATTAATTCAAGCTCAGAAAACACAATGAGGATACACTCTCTTTGTTTACCCTTGCAGACGTCTCTCCTAAACCTAGGATGACTCTCTGGCATGTCACAGGCCATATAATAAGGCTGAATCATCTGCAGTAAATGATGTAGATGTGAGAATATGTATAGGCCAGACCGAGGAGTGTGGATCCAGAGAAGTGATTCAGCAGCAACACAACTGTTTGTATCACTGCTGTTCACTTTACATGGCAGCACTCTGAGCGGTGGCCTGCAGACCTCAAACAGAATGTCCAAATTATTCTGCATGCTTTAACTTGTAGAACAACATAATGCGCATGCATCAAATGTGATGATGGGTCGCCGCAGCAAAGTGCCCTGAGCAGTTGGGCGTGCCTGGCTCAAGGGCACCTCAGCAGTGCCCATAAGGTGAACTGGCACCTCTCCAGCTAATAGTCCACACTTTGTACCTTGTCCACCCTGGACTTGAGCCGGCTTCCCTCCGGTTCCCAAGCCAAGTCCCAATGAGAAAGGGCCGCTACTTATATGGCAAGCCATTATTTCATTATTATTAAGGTTGATTTATTTGATTAGGACAATGCACAATAATCAACATTTCTGTAAATGCGCCATAGTGTTTAGCCAGTGATTTTCAACTGTAGTCCTTGTTACCGAGCATGCATGTCTTAATGGTGGGAAGAAACCAGAGCACCCAGAGGAAACCCACGCAAACACGAGGAGAACATGCAGACTCCACACCGACAGGCCCTGCCCGGACCGGAGATCAGACTCTGCCCAGACCAGTTATTGAACTCTGCAGTGCCAACTTGCTGTGAGGCAAAGTGCTAACCACTGAGCCACCGTGCTCAGGGATGGTAAGTGCAAAAGGTTTATTCAACAAAAAGATTCACAAGCAAGAGCAAAGATGTCAGTGGCTGGCTGACTGGAGATGTCCTCAGAGGCCATGTGAAAACCAGTCGTTGAATTGCACAGAATTGAATCAGCCGCACAAGTGTAAAGCTGTGTAGCCTACACAAAAACGAGCACAGAAAAAACTGGAAGTCAGAATCAAAACTACGCTCCCAGGTTTGTGGAGCGAGAGTGAGATGCCCTGCAGAGAGGAGAGGAGAGAGAGAACCAAAACAGAATCCTAACAAGAGCCTCCGGCAAAAAAGGGCTGTGGCCCCTTACTGACCCCCAATATTAATGTATTAGTTTGTGGTAACTTGATTAAGCCAACTTGTATGTCATAAATATGCGTAAGCACAAGATCAACTAAATTAATGACGGCTGTGAAACTAGAATTTAACGTAGTATCCCCTCTACGACAAGCTTCTAAATTATGTAATAATGCAGATGTCCTCCACCACTAGTTTGTATTTGTGCTTTTAGTGCTGCATTCTGTATTACCAAACAAATGTCCAATCATTCAAACTACCACAAAAATCACATGGTGACCCCCTGATATTCTGGGGTCCCAGGGTTGGTTGGTAATGCAGCTTTTTTTCTACCTATTCAATAGCGTCTTTGACCAGACCCTCCCAAATGCCCACATCTTTCAAGTTCTACCCCAAAGTTTGTAACTCTTTTGTTAAAAATGTGATGTCTCAGGGTAATTTTCTCAGACTTTAAAACACTCCTGTTTTCACCAACTAAGCAGTGTCTTCATTATAAGCTAACTGATCTCTATGTAAAACTGGAGGAGTGCTACCATCAAAAAGCACGTTCCAGTCCTCGTGCCAGCTTGTGAATAATGAGTTTGATATTAGCAACTCCTACTCATCCTCCTACTACACAGGGCCTATAACTTTTGTGTCCAGTATGGAGGTGTGCAGGGTGATGAAATCACACAGCAGGGAAATCTACTGGCTCATTGACTTTAATGGCCACCCCTCCACCACCACCCCCAGCGGCATGTGAATGAAGTTGAAGAACTTGCCTTCATTTGCCCTCTGCTTCAGAGTATGGCTGTAGCTTGTGTCTCCAACTCGGATGATATCTTCCCAGAATGAATGGGCAGCATGTTTCTCTTGGCATAACCTCTGTGGTCAGTCTGAATGGGACTCCACTGTTCTTTGCAAGGGGAAAAGGTTGCTCTTTGCCTGCCTACCATTCCTTTTCGGCTCTGCAGACAAAAGAATAATGAAGTTTTTTATGTGCAGCTCATTACAAAAGTCTCTCTCAGATATAGCCAGTCTTTTTCCTTTAGCCGCTGACTGCCATTAAGCAGCAGAATGCCCTGAACAGTAAACCTTTATCCAATTTTAACAGTCCTGATGTTCATGCTCAAATGAACAATCTAAAACAACAATTCTAAAAACTCAAAAAGTGACAAATAAGCAGGTAGAACTGATAAAGAGTTTGTCAACAGGACAATGAAAAATATGTAAGAGTAATTTCTTCTACAGTAGAAAAAGCATATTTTCTGTTCACATTAGCATTTGTCATGTAAAGAAGTTGGACAAAATAACAAAAACAACCTGCAGTTTAAAGCAGTCCAATGCAACCCTACAAACTACCGCCTCAAATTGAGCATGGAAGCACATTCTTGCCCATTAAACAGTAGTAGTAGTTTTAAAAGAAAAAAAATCAATCAAATCAAAATCCTCTCAATAGCTTTTATAGCTCTTCTTATACTGAATTAATTCACCAAACATTTAAGGGCTTCAAGCACCTACTGTACACCCCTCTGGCACTTGTGTGTCATCAAACTTAAAGTTTGATAACACAGTTTTTTGAGAGATAATTCAACAGGAATGAAAAACATAAATGATCAATTTGCTGTTTGCTGGAGCATCTCATGTAGTTACAGTATAAAAGCACTGTATGAATCATATTTGGTGCAGATGCTGTCTTGGTTGTCTGTGTTGCCTTATGTTGACAACAGCTATATGGATGAGTTTTCATATCCTGGAAGATAAAGAGAGCAGTACAAGAGGTGGCTGCTGCCTCCAGAATACACAGATTAGACTTTCTGTTGCTTGTCTCTGCCCGGTTTACTCTTCACACCTGAGCAGGCATACAAATAAACCTGTAATGCTGCCACAGAATGCTCAATGCTCACGATTAATATTTAATTTTTTCCTGCAGCTCACTGAGGGGCTTATGCAAGGAGTTAAAATCAGCAACTCTCCAGAGACATTTCCTGTGTGTGTGTGTGTGTGTGTGTGTGTGTGTGCGCGCCAAGCTTGTACTCACCTACTCGTATCAGCCATTGGCTAAAGTGGGCTCTGCCATAGTTGGCAGATTGAGAAAAAAAAGAGATTGAGAGCTGGGGATATTTCTCTCTCCATCTGTTTACTTGCTTTGGATAATTAGTAAAATATTAGTTACAATGCCAGCAGTGCATTAATTGAAGGTGTCAAGCTTCCTTCTTTGGCTCAGTGTCACCTTTCCAACACAAACACATCTCAGCAGTCAGCCCCACTTACTGTATGCATGGAATAGCCCAGCACTGTGTAGTCACTGTGCAAACACTGCAAAAGGACATTGTATTTTATTCCAGTTGTTGTTTTCTCCCTTGTTTTAACCATATAAACTAAAGCACAGAGAAAGAATATACTGAGTTACAACAGCGTTTTCAAAATATTACTTTAATTTCAAAGTTCTTGAAGGCATGAACTTGAAGATTAATTATTTTTATTGATCTGAAAGTATAAGAAACAGCTGTCTTATCCTAAGATACTCATGAGACAGTTGAAGACATCATCCGAGTGGTTTTTGACTACATCTTTGTTTTTGTTGTGCAATAAAGCGTAATGTTTACCTGTACCATGCTAAAATGTAACAATAACACAAATATTTAAGAGTCTCAAAGCCAGACTCAGTTATGCGAGTTGCACAGCAGCATTGTTTAACTAAAATTTGTAAGTAAGTAAGGCTGTAGCCGCAAAATCTTACAGTGTACTAAATTGAGCAAAAGTGCATTTTATGGTGTTAAAAATTATTTGTAATGGAAAGATTGTGTTATTTCTTTTTTCAAATGTTGCAATCTTTAATTAAAGTGCTCAGAAAAACTCTGAACATCTACAATTTAATGACAACTGGGAAATATCTATATATTTGCTGATGGAAGATTAGGCAATATGATTGAAGGCTCCTGAACTGCTAGGGACCATGTGGGGAGATTGTTTTCTCAACCATAAAATTAAAATTCCAACTTTAGCTTGCAGAAATAACCTAATGGGATTTTTTTTGTTATGATATGCCGGGAATGGTGGACCCAAATGCAGAGAGCAGGCTGAAGTTTTGTTGCTTATTTCACACAAAAAAACACAATACTAACAAGAGTGCAGAAAACAACAGGCAAAAACTAACTCCAGAACCACAGAACAGGATCTCAAAACAAACTGGAACTCAGAGACAAAAAGTAGACTCCATGCATGAACACACTAACAGAATCAAAATGAACTGACAACATAGAAAGGGAACACAGAGACTTATGTTGCATTCCAGGCAACCCGTAACTCGCGTTTTCACAACCTTCTACCTGTAAAAGTGCCCTGGAACAGCAGGCAAACCCGTAACTTACTAGTCATGATCTCATACCAGATCGTTGTATTCCCAGTTATAGTTTTTGACGTCACACACACACACACACATAAACAAAGGCGACCCCTGTTGATGCCATATAGATGCCATGAGAAATAGAAATAAATATTTTGATTTCCAAAAACAGAGGACACTCAGCCGACCTTGAAACACACATTCAGACAGGCTTCTCAGAAGTTAATGAACATGCTTTATTATGCCTCAATGGTATAAAAATAACTAAATAAATAATACTAATAAAATATGTAACAAGTAACAAAATAATAGCTCTTTTCAAATAAATAAACATGAACTAATGTTCTAAATATGACCTATTTTGTGTCAGCTTCAAAATCCAGCTTCAACTAAATATCTCTACACCGTTTCAATGTAATAAGATAAGGTTTTTGGGTTTTTAAGCTTTGAGATCTCCAGCACCTTTATTAGACACTGAAACATATGTGCTGCAGTAGGGTTCAAAAGTTTGGGCACCCCAAGTAAAAATTTGTATTAATGTGCATAAAGAAGCCAAGAAAAGATGGAAAAATCTCCAAAAGACATCAAATGACAGATTAGACATACGTATAATATGTCACAAAAAGTTAGATTTTATTTCCGTCACTTACACTTTCAAAATAACAGAAAACAAAAAAATGCCATCTGTAAAGGTTTGGGCACCCTGCAGAGTTAATACCTTGTACTGCCCCCTTTGGCAAGTATCACAGCTTGGAAACGCTTCTTGTAGCCAGCCAAGAGTCTTTCAATTCTTGTTTCAGGTCTCTTTGCCCTTTCTTCCTCACAAAAGTCTTCCAGTTCTTGGAGATTTGTCATGCACTGCTCTTTTAAGGTCTATCCATAGATTTCCAATTATGTTGAGGTCAGGAGATTGTGAAGGCCATGGCAAAACCTTCAGTTTATGCCTCTTGATGTAACCACCATGGATTTTGAGGTGTGTTTAGGATCATTATCCATTTGTAGAAGCCATCCTCTCTGTAACTTCAGCTTTTTCACAGATGGCATCAAGTTAGCAACCAAAATTTGCTGAAATTTTATTGAATCTATTTTTCCTTCTACTCGTGAAATGTTCCCTGTGCCATTGGCTGCAATACAACCCACAAGCATGATTGATTCCCCCATGCTTAACAGTTGGACAGAGGTTCTTTTCATTAAATTCTGTGCCCTTTCTTCTCCAAACGTACCTTTGCTCATTCGGGCCAAAAAGTCCTACTTTAACCACATCGGTCCACAAAAATGGTTTCCACAATGCATCAGGCTTGTCTATATGTTCATTTGCAAACTCCAAACGCTGATTTTTGTGGTGAGGACGTAGAAGAAGTTTTCTTCTGATGACTCTTCCATGAAGACCATATTTGTATGAGAATCTCTTTATAGTGGAATGGTGTACCACAACTCCAGTGTCTGCCAGGTCTTTGTGGATGGATCGTGCAGTCAAACGTGGGTTTTGCTTCCCATAGTATTGTGTGCAAAGCGCCAGTCAATTTAAGTACACGCTTATAATGGTCCCATGAAAAACATTTTCATGAATTTATAAACCTCCCCGGACGCCCGGGACAGTGCGTAAAAAGTGGACATAAGAGCAAAAGAGGACGTTTGGTCACGCTATATGAATAGGCAATGTTAAGTAATCGCACACATTGTAATCAAAACAATACACATACCATTGTCTACTACAACATGTTATGTTTATTAAATGAAGCCCAAAATATGTTTCAGACTAGAAATCGTTAGTATTAAGTAGCAGCTAGCCACTAACTAACGCTACCACTGGCTAGAAGGGCTGTGGTGACTTTGCCTGAAACGCAAGTCTTGAGTCGTAAGTCGTAACTTATGGGCTAAAATCTGTGTCTGGAACGCAGCATAAATACACATGGTAAATGAGAAAACAAGGAACAGGTGACACTAGGGCACAAATGGAACACATTAGTAGTGGGCAAAGTAATCAAAAATGGTGGGAAAACACAGGAAGTAAAACTAGACTCAAGTCCATACAGAAAAACAGACTAACCAAAATGCAAGAGACCAGTGAGGTTGATGCAACAAAACCAGCTTTAATAGCTAAAGCTAAAGACAAAAAATACTAAACACTAGAGAAGTAAATACTAGGAAATGTCACACTTGGAGCCAAAAACTAAAACAGAAACAATATCTTTAATTGAAACATTATGTAACCTGTGCCATGGTTTTGCCGGATCTTAATCACTGCATTAAACCAACGAATATATCACATGAATCATCAAAGCAATTATGGAGTTGAAAGCTGACATGAGCAGCGCTGAGTCAATTGTTGTGCAGCACTTACACGCTTCATTAGTAATGTGCAGCACAGGGACATGATACAAATGTGGCATTTATATCTAACACATTTACAGTACACCGACTGCTCCTTTTGACATCTACCCACATTAGAACACTCCTACAGAGCCGATCTCTCACCGTCTGCCGGCAGCTAAACCCACGGTTCACACACACATTATCTCTGCTGCGGATCAGCGGCCATTCACTGGGTCCTGCGAGAGGCAAAGGAGGCCATGTATGTATGTTTGACCAAGCCAGGGAGTGTAAATCAGTGGCTAAATCTTTGTAAGCAGGCCCTGGCACTGCTCCCCAATTGCCTGCCTGCTGTGTGAGCAGGGGCCTGGTGGGGACTAATCCCTTGGCATGGGCACGAGTCACACATGTTGTGTGTGTGTGTGTGTGCGTGTGCGTGCGTGTGCGAAGACCCAAGCTGCAGGATGAAGACAAGTCCTGGCAACAGATTCAGAACGCCCTGACTAATAACCTGCAACGCCTTCCATGCTTAACTAGCAGCCTTCACTACTTAAAAGTCTTGGATGCTCCTCGGAAATGAATAGTAATGTTTTTGGAGGTCTGCCTCGTACTGTCCCAACAGGGACAGCCCTGATCTTACATAACCCTAGTCTGCGGAGAGATTGCGTCACAGTGCGAGGCCTTTGACCCTAACATACTGCTCAGTTTTTGCTGAAGTGGGCAGCAGTGGTGGCTGTAAAGGTTGACATGCTGTTTCAGTCTTGCCAACCTGTGTGTGTAGATTGACAGTTAAGGTGACCCACAGCAAGCCTGGAGGCAACAAGAGCAGCTTCTGCTCTGCAGCCTCACCAATCCCCCTACACATATGAATGCTGTATGTAAATCCAAGAAAATATTGCACTCAAGTATTAAAGGGAATAGTATGATATTAGAGGAAATATGCCTATTTGCTTTCTTGTTGAGAATTAGAAGAAAAGATTGACACTCCTCTCATGTCAAAATCCACCTACCAGCACCTCTAAAGCTCACGCACATTATAGTATAAACACGGCCAAGAAATTGTGACCTGATACATGAATATATATGTAGCTTTATATTAAAAGTGACAGGTAGGGGGTGCCTGGGTAGCTCACCTAGTAGAGCGGGCGCCCATATGCAGAGGCTCAGTCCTCGACTCAGCAGCTCAGGGTTTGCTGTTTTTTTTCCTATTTGCCTTTGTGTTTTATGATTTGCTGTTGCGTTTTTCTATTTGCTGTTGTGTTTTATGAGTTGCTGTTTTGTTTTTCTACTTGCTGTTTTTATTTGCACTTCAGGGCCACCGTACAATGTACCGAAAACCCAGACAAAGTACTGAAGGAAAATGAAAATTGAGCGGAAATACATAGGAGGGCGGAGACAGGCTAGTGTGCTGTTCTGGCCAAATGGTTGCTCTCCAAACACCATAGGAACATAATTGTTAAAGGTCCCATGGCATGAACATTTCACTTTTTTGAGGTCCCCCAGCCTGCCTATGGTCCCCCCGTGGCTAAAATGTGATAGGTGTAAACGGAGCCCAGGGTATCCTGCTCTGCCTTTGAGAAAATGAAAGCTCAGATGGGCCGATCTGGAATATATTATGAGTTCATAAGGGCCAAGGTTACCTCCACTTTCTCTGCATTGCCCACCCAGAGGATTTGGCCCACCATGAGAGAGAGACATCATGGCTTTCAAACGAGCAAAGTGGCAGTTGGTCAGTTTGTCTTCAACGCCATTTATGGCTTGGCCCCCTCTTACTTGTCTGAGATTTTAACTTTTCGCAATTGTGGCAGAGCCTTGCGCTCCTCGGGTCAGCTTCTGTTAGAGGTCTCTAGGTCAAGACTTAAGCAGTGGGGCGACCGTTCTTTTGCTGTTGCTGCTCCCAGACTGTGGAACAACCTACCCCCTGACATCCGCACCACTACTGACCTCAGCCTTTTTAAAACAAAGCTTAAAACCCACTTTTTTAAATTAGCATTTAATTCCGACTAGGGCAATACTGTTTCTTAGGTGCCCTCCTTCTGTCTGCTCATTTTTATGCATTTCTGGGAGGCTTTTAATGTCCTGCAGCGCTCCACCACTACAGCACTTTTAGTTTGTATCTGTATGTTCTGTATGTATTATGTACTGTTTTATGGCTTTGTTGTAAAGCACTTTGGGTACCTTTCGGCTATTGTAAAGGGCTATACAAATAAATTTGATTTGATTTGATTTGATTTGAAGGCCACACCACCAGCCTCCAATTCTCCAATTCTGCACAAAGGCTGAATTTCAGGAAAGAGACTTCAGATATGGTATTAAGAGACCACTAAGGTCTATATAAAATCATCCAAAAAGCACCATGTTATGGGACCTTAAATATGTATCATTACATGTTTTTATGTGTGGGATCTCACCCATTTTCAACATCTGTTAAGATTTGAAAATTACTTTCGGTAATTCTCTAAGAAAGCTAATAAGTGAATTTCCCAAAATGTGGAACAATTTCATGTGAGTGGAAACATCATCTGCTTTTAATTAAATGGGCCAAACTGTTAAAAGTTCAGTAATGGGAAGTGACTTAATTATTCCGGGAGCAGTTCATAAATACAGCTTGGTAATAACAGGGGAGATATGCATTAGAGCAAACAGCAGGGCAGCAGGGCTTTTCCACCAACACTGCTGCAAAATTTACTTTTCAAACCAACAACTTTAAAGCTTTCTCTTAAGGGAGGAAACAGTACCAGACACATTTATAAAAGAGATAATATCTTGGCAATATCCATAAACTTAACCACAGCATTAAATGACATAATATCATAATAACTTATATCAAAATATAACATCTAAAAATATATCTATTCACACACTTAGCAAGTACATTTTGGTGTCCAGAGAATAGAACTGTCCAATTATTTCCTGTCACACGAAGTGACAGCTCAACAGCTAACACCAAATAATAGGTGAGCAAAGACACCTGAGCTTCACCAATCACATGGAGCCTCCAGGACAGGAGGTTTGAGTTGGCCTGTTGGGTGACACATTTGCAGGACTGCTAACTATCAAACCCTTATTAGGGGTGTAGTGGAGACTAAATCCAGCTCCACTCAGCATGTTAAGCTGACACATACTTTTGTGGAATATTCATGACCTAAAAAAGTAAAGTGAGGCGCTTTCACATTAATGCTTGCAGAATTCCCCCCCTATGATGGTAATTGTTGTCCTTCATCACTGAATGCAGAACATATTTTACCCACATTTAATTTACTACTGCCACACTGACATATAAAGGGCCCCATTACATTATTTATTGTGCAGGTTCAAGAGCTCTGTTTGTGTGAAGCAATTTTCTGAAGGGCAAAACGTAAAAAAACATAATCTTAGCAAAATAAACCTTCAGGCAATGAGGAATTATTTCATGGTTGTAGATTTGGAAGGGAGGGGGCCAGGCGCACATGAGCCTGAAGATCTATAACCTTAATTATTCAGCATGCTATCAAAATGAGGACAGCAGGTGAGTTGGATGCCAGTTATTAGAGTGGCTGTGCTCGGGACCCAGGAAAATATTGGATTTGGTTTAATAACACAGCAGTGTACACGGTTTTATGTTGTTTGAGCAGCATGATAGGGCTTGCCTCATAGCACAAATCAAACCTGTACGTGTGATCTCACGGCGACGCGCAAAAAAGGTGAAAGATTTCAGGACTCACGAGTACAAGGTGATCGATGAGCAGCTTTCCGAAGGTTTCAATGTGGACTGCCTAGTGATAGAAAAAGCAACGCGTGTTTTTTTGTTTTTTTTACTGGCTGTTTGCACATGCAGTCCTCTGGAAAGTTAAAAGGGCCCGGTCTCATTGGAGGGTGCGTAGTAAGAGGGCAGCTGGAAGCAAAGGCAGCTGATGGTCCTCTCTGATCAGCACGAGGTATTTTGCACTGAGGAGGAATTCATGTGAAGGGGGAGGCGCCCGAGCGAGGCGAGCGGCACGACTGCTGGCAGAATTCGACAATTAACCTTGATGAACACAGATTGGTTTCACTTAACAGGCGCAGGTGCGTGGAGTTTGCGATACGGCGCAGCTGAGCGATTCCACGTTTCTGACTGTACGCTGACGCATTTTATGCCAAACAGAAACTACACGGAGAGAGGATTTTGCAGCAGATGATTTCTTTTTTCACAGGACAGGATACATGTTGCAATGGGAGCCGGTCCGATACCCATCCTCTTCCAGAATCCGAATTCAGAAGCAGTGCTATCTTGATTTGATTTGGAGATCTAGAACCTATAGGCTATATCGGAACTTGACCGCCGTGTCATTGCCCAGTCTAATATCCAGCAGCTGAAAGGCATCTTCTTAAGGGCGAAGAGGAGAGGGGGAAACTGTCCGCTTCACTACTCTCCATCTGCGCCCTGGACGGCATGAAATGAGGACGACATCCCGGCTGTGTTCCGTGTGAAGAGGCAAGTGGGGCGGCTGTTTCTTTGGCTGTTAAGGACGCAAAAAATAGTGGCCGCCGGCCGAGCAGCAAAGCATGGAGCGGGACGACACCGACACCGTGAGCCCGTCCAAAAAGACAATAATTGCAAAGATATTTAAAGTTCGCAAGAGGAGGGAGATGCTTTTCGTTCAGGTGTGCTTTATCTGCAGTGTCCTCTTCGTGGCGTGGAGCATGTCGGCGCTGTTGACCAAAACAGGTGAGTGGGGAGAGACTGCTGAGATGCACTGGGGCACAGGAAGCTGAGGACATAGTGGAGGGGTTCAGAAATCTGCAGTGATCAGTTAGGCTAATTGTAATTATAGAGCACCGATCACAAAACAAACCAATGCGCTTTATAAGGGCATGGCATCAGAGCTATACAATCGCCTGTATTTATACATAGGAGCAAGTCCAAAATGAGTGTGCGGGGCTTTTGATTGTGTATTTTTTTCTTCAGATGAAGTGTGTAGTTTGTATTAAAATGCAGTAAATAGCAAATGATGTGTTCTGTTTTTGGCTCAACATGCTCCGTAGGAAGAAAAAAAAGTCAAAGCTGCCCATGTTGTCCGATTAGAGCATTGTCTTGTATCTCAATGTTGGACACATGCGTCTGTATGCCGCAGTGTGCGCGCCGTGGCAGTGGCACGTTTTTTAATTCAAGAGGCAGACTGCTTCACATGCACACAGCGATCGTCGGTCACACTACACTGGAGCTCAGGATGGTGGTTAATGCTGGCATCATCTCGTCTGGCCCGGGGCTTCTCACATCATCGCACACACTGAATCACCTCAACCACCCTCGAGCATCAGCACGCTTCCAGGTTCTTCATGGCCATCAAGGGATGCGGATTTTACGCAGAGGCCACTGCCGACCATTTCAAGGGGGGGTGATAAACACTTGGCTGCATTTGCTTACTGAATGTTTAAGTATTCATAGGTGATGCTCGAGGTGTGCGCTGAGCAAACTACTCACATGGCTGATCATATGCGTGTAGTTTTCCCCCGTGCAGGCGCGCGCACACGCTCTCCGAACAGCATGCCCTCGCATGCACACATGTCAACTCTTACCGCAGGCCCGTGCAAACACTGACACACACACAGCATCCCACACAGCCTTGCATACAGTTATGTAAACTAACGATCAACCTTGACATTTTGTTGAAGAATATGTGACACACCACTGGGATCAGAGGTTAACTAGACGGATCACATCGTATAAGACAGTGCTGTTCATATTAAGAGAACAATGAAACTGCAGTGGCAACATGAATTTTGCAAACATTTCTTAGTGCAGAGGAGCCTTTTAAATCAGAAATTATTGCATGTGTCCATGGAAGAGAAGAGGGCTTGGTCTTCCCCCCACTCATAATGCTTCTAAGGCTCAGCCCCAGCCCCAGGCTCCCCCTGCATGAGATCTCGAACTTATGTATCAGGAGTTTTATTAATTACATTAAAAACAACAAGAGGCTTAAAAGATTATTCTGGAATGATATCATACAGGCCAGTGCAAATCTCTTATCTCCAAAGGCAGGCACTGGGAGCCATTTAAGCCCCCCTCTGTCACTAATGGCTTGCGTTTTTCATTAAATCAAGTTCGCCTGACCCACACGCAGTGATTGTCATGTGGGGGTATTTGACTGAGCGCTTGTTCTCGTGAATGTCAGCCTGTTTGACCAGAAGCGGTGGTGGTGGGATTTCAAGGTGACATGGATGAGTGTTTGACAAAACCAGAAATCCCCTCTGAACCCACTAGACCTAAAGCTCACCATAATCAGATCTGCCTAACTGAATAGCTGTGGCCTTCTCATCTTTCATCCGTCACAACAGGAACACACATTTGTCATGTCACAGTAAAACCTGCACCTTGTTTGCCACCCCCCCCCACCGTTTGATTGATAGTAGTGTGGGTGAGTGTTGATGTGCAGAATTGTCCAGATGGATGGGATTTGATGTACTACTCCCGGGTTACATCCCCATAAAGAGGGGTGGGGCGCAACACAGTGTTGTGCATGCTGATGTGGCTGCTGGGGTATATGTGATGGAGTTGTGCGTCGGGGACTAGAACAGGTGTTTATGAGAAGCAGGGCTCAGCTCTGACAGGTAGCTGCAGTAGACTGACGGAGATGGGTGGGAGCAACAGGAATGTGAATACTCCTAGAAGATCTTCCCTGCACAAAAAGATTGATGGTTGTCCTCGGTCAATCTCCCAGCTGAGCTGATTGGACAGAACTAGAGGTTGACATTACCACTCTGCTATTGTTTGCACACTCTTGTCCCCTCTGCTACTCAATTTAGTCTGATAGAAGTGTTATCATAGAGTTCATTTCTTTTGTTTCTGCTCCAAGGCAGCGAGTAGAATTGGTCTCTTTAATGTAACTGAAGTTGTCAGAATTAATTTAGGATGGCCTTTATTGCTTTGTGTATACCAAGCAGTGTAACACACAAAATGTACTTATCTATAAAGTAAAGGCACACAAAGTATACCATCCTAGGGCCCCAAAAACAGAAGAAAAACGGGAGGGAGACTAAACGCATGCAGAAATGAACAGAGACAAGGGACCAATTGCAAACAAAGTCATTTATCTGAAGATTGTTTTGTTTTGTTTATATAAAGCATCAGAATACAGTGGAAAATGTTTTATCTTTTATAAGACTCTATAGAGCTTGTGATGATACCTTCAAATGTTTTGTTTGGTCTCTTTTGGACTTAGTCCAAAACTCAAAGATTAAGACTTAAAACCAGCCAACATTCACATTAGAACGAGACAATATTTGGTATTTTTGTTTGGAAAAATAGCTTTAGAAATGACTCTGAATGAACTGTTGCACCCTATCAGCTACTAAAGATGCACTGGCTTCTTGACCCCAGCAAAAAATGTTTAATTACTGCAGGGCCAAAGCTATATCACTATTTCATTAATTATTTTAAATTAAACTGTAAAATGTCAATGAATAACAAATGTTTATCCCACCTTCTGAGACCCCAAAGTGACCTCCAATTGTGATTTGTGAAAAGTGATTCTTGGCTCGACTTTTGTCCACCGCAATCCACAGAAAATTGTAAGTACAGAAGAACAAGACGATTAATCACGCGAGTCATGCCCACAACAGACTGCAGCCCTTATTTTATTTTTCCAGAAGTACTGACAGAATCACGCCTTCATTGTTTTTCCTTTTTTTTTTTTTCTTCTCCCAGATGCTTGACAGGGAGCATGCAGTGCATTAAATGGCCCATGTTCATCACACGCACGCAGGCACTCGCACACATGCAGGCGTCCTCCAGGAAACTTCACAGAATCTGTTTTTAAAAAGATATCATGGTTGTGGTCAAGTGATTCTACACAACAGTCTTGCAACATTGCATTGAGATGGACTGTCATGCAAATTCTCCCCCCCCCCCCAAAAATGAACAGTCCACAATGTCCAAATCAGTTTGTGTAAATGTGAAATGCCTCATGTGCTCTACACATGATTCTTTTATGTATGCTAAAAGTGATCATCTCTTGGCACAGTGTCCATATCTCCATGCCCTCCCCTGGCCTTACATTGGACAGTGTTGTATTTTGAGCATTGCTAGAATAAAATTAAAACAGGGGAGAGCAGAGACTGTAAGAAACTTGGCTGCTTAGTGAGGAGGAACAGGTTGAAAGCGATGACTGGAGGGTTTGGTCTTTTGGATTGGAGAGCTGTTGGAAGCAGCTGCAGTCGCCTTGCGTACAATCTGTTAGGCCAGTGCCTGCCGATCGTCACGCTGTCTAACTATACTACATTAAAAGCCATTTAATGAAGACCTGCCCGTGCACCAAAAGTACCATTAGGTACAGGTAGCTGCCCTGAGAAAAAACACTAACTGGAAGGTTGAAGAGTAGAAAATGAGTCGGTGACTAAACATTTAATTGACTAACATTGTCAGGTTGTGCTTGGCCAGAAACGACTCGTAGATAGGCTGCTCAAATTCTCAAACACGTTTCTAAAGGTGATAACGTCTTTAGTTTGTTCACTGTCATCAAAATTATTATTACTACTTGAAATTTGTCAAAGATGTGTACTCAGCGGCACAGCACCATGTCTAATTTACTTCAAACCAAAGCTATTAGTTATTTAATTGATTAATCAACAAATTAATATGCTATTGTTGGAAGCCATTTTTTATTTGTCGTTTTCTTTCAAGCAAAATTTCCACATTCTGGAATTGATTACTATATTTGCCGATAGATATAAAAAAAATATAAGTCTGTGTTCTTAAATGTGTTACCCTTTTAAACTAGCTGGTGTCTCCTTGTCTTCACCATTACTTCTGCTGAATATCTGCCAGAAGAGGAATTAGCTTCCTGAGACTAGTGATTATGGACACATTCGCATTGTCAGGGAGAAGCTGAAGATCATGTGTCGGATGCCTGCTACAAAGTCTTTCACAACAATTCTGTAACCTACAACAAAAAGCCACATAGAGGTAGTCTGAACAACACAGACCATTTGTCCACAGGGTATTCCCCAGGGGTCTGCTCATAATTGCATATACATGCATTACTGTTTAATCATCCTGCACTGCTTTGCCAATTCATTGCATTTGTGTGTTGACATTTTATGAAAATTGCAAATTTAAAACAACGCTCAGCTCGTTACGATTTTACATAATAGATTTGGGACCGTAGTTATTCCATGTCCTCATTATAGAGGCTTAAGAGCAGTTTAATGAAACTTGTGCACTCCACCCCTCCGCCCTGAAACATAATGGCACAGCAGCTGCATGTTGATGTGCCTTTTGCTGCCGTCGAATGAAAATGTCATATCTAAATAAAAAAACTTAAGGGATTAAATAAAAGAACCTTGTTTGGATTAATATCATGGATGATTTGGGCCTGGAAACGTGCAAGAGTGGTATGATGGTTTTGATTTCCGTGTTATAGTACATTGTGCAAAATAGTCTTAAGGTTTCCCCGGGGCAAAAGGAATAAACATTAACCAACATCATGTGCCAAGAACTTTTGTGCTTGGATACTTTTATTGATGATAAATGAATGATAAGCAGAGGTGTTTTTGTTTTCTGTTGCAGGCCATGGGATGTTGGTGGAGGGACATCCGGACCCTGAACACTGGGGAAGACGGCTAATGGCTTCAGTAGCAGACAACGAAACGGAGCAGAACTGTTCAGCGCCAGGTATGCCATGAGATTAAAGCTGCACTGATTAACTTTTTAATTAACAATGGATTTAAATGACCGTAATGTGAAAGAGGTCCCTCCATAAAGATGGACCAACATTGAATTATCACTTGACTGTGCAGTTTTCCCCAGCTCCAGAGCGTTTAGTGTGTTTTGATTTCACGCCCCGCAATAAAAACACCATGAAAAACCCACTATACGCTACTTGCCCAGCACCAAAAGCAGAAATCTGGTAAATGCTGTGGAGCATTTAGAAGCTGAAGAGCCAGATGTTACTCTTAGGAGCTCACAGACCAAAACAAGAGTTAACATTTATTTGCAGTCGTGTTTCTGTCCGCCTGACGGATCCAAGTCAAGTATTAACGTTGCTCCATATCTGCTGGATGTATACGTAGGCAACTGTAATCATAACATTGTCAACAGCTTGTTCTTTTCTGCCAATGAGATAGTCAAGATCTCCTTATTGTTATATCCTTATCTACCATCTCCTTACAAATCTATATCAAGACACATTAAGCCAGGGAGTTCTTTTTTTTTTTAAATGCAATAATTCATATATTTTTACAAGAATTAGACTATTTTTAGTGAATTCTCTAAATTGATAACAGTTTGAGGATTATTAAAGACACAAAACTGTGGGTGAACTCTATTAAACTGTCTTGATCAAAGACAAACTTGAGAAATTTGGGACACTAAACTGCACATATACCGACAAACGTACATCAACTGTAGGAAAAACGCAACAGCCAATAGCTGTGGAGTTTTGAGTTGATGTGCTGCTTTGATTAGCCGCCTCCTAAGGCCTCTATTCTGACTCCGTTTGGATCACTTGCGCTGCAATAAGCACTGAAAGGGCTTTTAAAAGATTCAGGTATTGATTGTGTTAGAGCATCTTTGGTACACTTAACAGAAGCGGCATTCTCTATAATTAGACTGCTGACGGTTCCACTGACACTGCTGCATCAGGCAACTATGACATTAAAGATGCATTTTTTTTTTCATGATTTTATTGATTGATTGAAATGTACTGGCAACAATGTTCATGACTTTTAAATTGCCTCGGGTTTTACAACCACTGATTCATGTGAGCTTTCTGTGATCCTGCATAATGGCCCAGAGGGAGAAGCATGACATTAAAGTTGCTAGAGGTTTAGTATAATTATGCGTTTTCATGATAAATTAATTAATTTGCTGTACAGGATTTGGGATTTATCTACCTGCTCTTAAAGTCCTAAAGTGAAAATCTAAATGGAAAGGAGACATTCTGAAGTTTGTTTATTTTTTTTTTTTTTTTTTTTAAAAGCCTGAGAAGCCCCTGTGAGAATTTTGCTAAATTAGGTGCAACTCAATATTGGGATTTGTATTACTATTTGTTTGTCTAGCACACAGAGGATGACACCAGGGCTCAGACAATTTATGAAGTAATTAAAGAGAGAACTTTCTTTAATTTTTTATTTTTTTGTGCACGGCTTTGCATGTGACCCAGGAAGAACTAACTGGCTAGTACTTCATTACTGGACAGTAGGCAGAATCCCTTAGGGATTAGTGGACCATTGGTGCTGTGACCTGCTGTTTTATATATAAACAGGTAAAACAAACGCTGAATTGAAAAGAGTTTGCATTGAAATGGTCACAATACTAAATGACAAGATTATGGGCTTTAAATTTTCCTCTTTAATCCTCCAGGATTAACTTTTTTTTTTCTTTTTTTCACTCAAATGTCTTCTGCACCAGAGGTACCAGACTGTACCTCACATTCCGCACATTTCTCATCAGCTCTAGTCCTTATTTTGAGCCCTCCACTGCTCTGCCTCTTCACTGTGTGCGGATCATATGACTTGTTGTTCTTGGGTCTTGGTCTCGTGAATAATCCTGTCACACATGCTGAGGTTTCCGGCACCTCAGCTGATCGGTTGCTTTGTTTTGCCCAGTTTTGTGCAGTTTGAGGGACTCTGAGTATAGCTGTACATACTTTTATATAGAAGGAAAGTATTTGATATTGCAAAACAGCACTTTAACAAAGTCATTTAGGCTTCTAGGCCAGAACTCTATTATAAGGGGGCAGGGGTTGACAACTAAAACCATTGTAAATTTTCTCGGGTTTTGATATCTTTGACACTTTATGTAGGAATGAGGGTAATATTGATACAAGATAAATCAAGTCGCTGCATAAATATTAAGAAAATGGCATTTAATTAAAACATTTCGCAGCAAGTTGGGTTTTTTTTTTTCTTAAATGCCATTACTCATAGACATGAGTCAAACAAAAACTGCCATATTTTTCAGTATTGAAGCCTCCATTCTCATGTACCCAGTTGTTTCAATCACCAACTCGGTATGGAGCAATTTAACAAATCAGGGAAAGCAATACAAGCTATCTGAAGCTTTCAGAAAGAAGTCTCAGAGTCTGACTACAATTAACTTATTGTTCTTGTCGGTGCGAATTATTGCTAATGAAACAAAATCCCATCAGGGAGTCTGACTCAGAATGGATGTTCATGGGTTGGGGGAAGTCAAATCTTTCTATCGTGACAAACTTGATTACCATCTAAACATTAGTCGTGAACTGAATAGACGTCTTAGTTGACAACTCTCGCAATAAGTGAAAAACATGTTGGTAATAACAGATCCGTGTGTTTGTCCTGATTCCCTGTGAAATTGTTTGTCTGTCACTGGTGTGCACCCCTCCAGGGGAAAAGCAGCATTTGCCGTGGATGGACCCCGGCTCAAATGGATGGGAATTATTATCGGAGGCTTTATTTTATTGGTGTATGCAACATCTGGAGCTCAGTTTAATTAAGCCGCTGGTTGTGGGCTGCATAGATTACACTCAGCCTGCTTTGGGCTCTCTGCCTTTGCTTCATCGTTATTTGTGATCAGCGAGGGAGGCCTTTTCTCTGGGTTCACAAGATGCTAATGTTTTGCTTAATATTTAGTCTATTATTTCAAAGCAGTTGCAAATTGTGTAATCTGGATGCAGCGGGGGGGTTGTTGCATTTGTTTTTAGACCTTGTGCGCTTTTTTTTTATTTTTATTTTTTGCATTGTTTCTGTATTTGCAGCGTGTTTGCTCAATGCTGATGCGCATGTGTTGTCAAACTAATGAAGATAATTTGTGTGTGTAGTTGCAGTGCGTTTGCCCCTGTCGGCTACCATACAAAAAGCTAAATCACACTGCAAGAGGCTGATCCTTTTTGTCTAACATCACATGAAGTGCATGAGTCATACCACCCCTTGAGATACATTTTCACTGTAGCAGTCCCATAACAAATGGCACTCTTTATTTTTATTGACCTAAATTTAACAAAGTTACAATTGTTTTTATTTATTTTTTTTAACTGATTTTGTGTAAAGCACTTTGAATTGCCCTGTTGCTGAAATGTGCTATACAAATAAAGCTGCCTTGCCTTATTTGTATAGAACCTAGCTGGCTGTTTCTGAATTCACATGTTGGCTCTTCAAGCCTGTGTGAGCGGTCTGATCAGAGATGCGTGTTAGCTGATTACTTAAGGTTACTTGGGGACAAAATATTGTTTTGATTTCCCCCATGTGGGATCGACTATGGAATGAAATTAAAATTGTGAAAGGGGGCAGAGCACAGTTCTGTAGGAGGAACAAATAGCTTTTAATAAACATAATTTAACATTACACTATAATCTTAAATCAAGCAAGCTTGCCAAGTGACATTTATCTTGCTTCATGGACAGATGAATTCACTTGAGTACCCTTTCCCTCAGATTTAGTGTTTATCTTGTTTTTAGACACCTTTTTTTTTTTTTTTTTTTTTTTTGCAGTGTGCTAATAGCATATATTGAAAACTCCCACTTGAGTGGCGTAATTGGCCAAACGGAAGTAGACTACAAAAAGTAGTAGGCCTAAGTGAACAGGTTTTGGTATGGCTTGGTTGGTACTATGAATTAATCTGACGGGATTTGATTGTAGTGGTTGTAGATATGGCACTAATCTGCTCTCGGGCAGGGAGTGCACATGTTGCGTGTTAGCCTTAAAGTGACGTGGGTGAGCACCCCTGCAAAAACTTGCACTGTTTTAATTTAAATTTACATTGAGTTCTGGTGTTGGTGAAAATGAAAGGCAGAAAACAAGGGGGTGGACTATTCAGTGTTTTATTTGGAGGGGGAAATCTGGCAGCAACATGAGGGGTGAATCTGCTAGTGTGTGGCGGCCAGTCCCTATTGGAATGCAGGTTCGTCAACTCTGGGGGGAAAAACCAGAAGGAGGCTTTTTAAAAGGGAATTACACAAGCGGGGATTATGCTGCTGTGCATAATGGAAACTGACCTCGCTTTGCTGCTCGCTTGCATGCCAACTGTGGAACAATGCAGCGGCGAGTGGGAGCGTAGGCATGAGCACCTGCACAGAGCACTTTCCATGATGCACAGTTCAAACATGCCTGATCTCCTCGTGCATTCACTCATTCACATTCTGACCTGCTTCAGATTTTCAGCCTGGTTGTTAAACAAATATTCATATAGTGTATAGTCGCAGCAGCAAGGTAGCTCGGCTCTCTTTGTAACGATTACATACCTCACCCTGAAGGAGCCGTTTTACCTATTTCACCTCTACACAGCTGAATGCATATGTCTCACAGCAGCGGCCCATTAAAGGTTATTGAACCAGGAGTCTTCTGGTCCACCAGCTTGGCCTCATTCAACAGCCGGATAAAAGCTGAGGGGAATTCACGGATAAAGTAGAAGTGAAATTGGTATGCAAGTGTGTTCGTGTTAACCAAAGCCCCTGCTCTTTTCAGAACTTGTTTCTGTGTGACAGAGCTATTTTCCAGTAAGGCAACTTGTGATGTCATGTTTACAACAATGGCCGTCAAGTCATGCTTCTCGCTGATCTCTGCTGGAACAAGCTAATCTTAAGTGTCGGATCATTAAACAAATTGGACTACATCCAACTTCAAACTCCCAACGTGAATTCAAAGACGGTTTTTATTTTTTTGGGAACATGGCGGAACAGTGTACCGGGTTCCACTATCTAGCTACCAGGCCTGTTAGCCTTCCGAGCAGATGCCGCTCTGCCGGGTAAGACTCGTGAAGGTGGGCTGTGTTAACATGAACACTGACTGGTGCAGAAATGGTGTGCTTTTATCCAACAGCTAACCACTGGTGGAGTTTGTGATTGTTAAATGCCAACCATTTCATATTCCACGCAAATTCAAGGATGTGTTTATACTCAGGGTTTACATCTCTCCAAGCGCTAATGCTACCAATGCGTTAGCTGAACTTTATGGAGCCTTTAATGTGTGTACACTAAATGTAGTCTGTTTCGTACATCTTTTTTTAATTTTTATTTTTTATTTTATAGAATGTCATTTTAATGTGTAACACCAGTTGAGCCACGGTGAGACAGTGTTTTGTGTATATGGTTGAAATGAGTTTACAATAAAACGCACTAGTGTTGAATGCCTCACTGTGTGTGTCTGTAAACGGTAGGCGTGGCTTGGGAGTGGACTCTTTGAGCAGCAAAGCCAGTGCATTCTGGGATTTGGTGTCTTTCATCAAAAAACCCATTTTCTGGCTTTTTGGCCTAGAAGGCATCAATTTTGAGAAATCACATTTCTACTACATAAGTGACCCAATTAAAAGATATATTGATCTTTCAATTTCTGGTTTGTGGATTGGTTGTCCAGCATTGCTAGAACTATCTTCACACTGCTGTGGAGTAAGGTCTGGCTTCACGACACGTACGTTTTTTTGGGATGAGAGGGGGAAAACGCTCTCGGTTGTTTGCATTAATTTAAACCAATTATAATTGTCTCGTGCGGCGCTAAGCTCTAGAGGCAGCAACGGTGGCTCTGAAAGGAACTTGTTTTGGTGGAACATTTGCAACGCACCAAAGAGAACTCCACAAATATTAAATGAAGTTCACTGTTCACACAACACAGTACTGTGAGCTGTTACCGGTAAACTGGTTACAAATGTGGTTAAAGGTAATTTGCTCTTACCAGTCTATCGCCGTGTGTACTTTGTCCATAGCAATCGGTCCCAAACAGCTCAGCTAGGAAATGCCGTATACACATTATTTGTAAATCTTTAAAATCATTCCCTGAAAGAACCAAGCAGGCCTGCCTTGTTGCACAATCCAAATTTTCTTCAAAACCTGCCATTGTCAGCGTGTAGCTTGCTACCTTGAATTTCTTCCTTTCCAGAAGTGAAAAGTTTGAGAATGGTAACTCAAAGAGAGCAAAAGGTGAGGGACATGCTGTATGTGAACATGCAGGATGTTAGGCAATTATCCGAGAAATTGAAATGTACCATTGATCCAAACTAGTGGGTTGGTGACAGAAGGTAGCACCTTCTATCACCGACCCACATCTGACTCACATTGGGTTTTTTTCTATATCGGATCTATTTTAAAGATATCGCAAACACAAGATTGTAAACCCATTCTTTGCACGACTCCATCTCAAGCCTTTTTGTTACTGCCCAGCCCACCACAGTTGGGATGTTGGGTGGAGGCTGGTCTGCTCTGTGCACGTGGTCCTGCCAGTCCTATCTTTGGGACAACAGACGGCACCCAATACTGAGCTCAATTATGTAACAGTGTAACATTTGGAATATTACTAGATTATGGCATTATAATTGCTCGAATGTAAAGACTAACATGCTCTGGCTTTAATACGTCAACCTTAATTTGACGTATTAAAGCCAGAGCATGTTAGATAACCTTAATTTTTTTATCTAAGTAGTTTTGTACATTACAAGAGACATGTGTGGCCTGTGAGACAAATGTAGGCTACTTAAAAAGTGTACATTGAAGAGTGTGTGTGTGTGTGTGTGTGTGTGTGTGTGTGTGTGTGTGTGTACACACACACACACACACATGGAATAAAAGCAGGATTCTGATGAAATGGGTCTTATTGACAGTGCAAAAAAAAAACCAATAATGCATAAAAAAATTTAATTTGCAATTGCCAAATGTATAGCAAACATAGTAACAAAATGGTGAAAATTGTACTCACTAAATCTTTACTAAGTAAATTACTGCCACCGACCTGAGTGAACTGGGCCCAATACATCAAGTTGAATATTATGACACTTCATTCTTTTTATTATTTTTTTTTTTTGTGTGAAAAATTGCTGTCTTGTGCATATGGCAGAGCATTTCCATATGGCCCTTTTGTGCTCACTGAAGTCACCATTATAAACTAATAATACACGTTGTCAAACCTTCTCTGACCCCTAATCATTTTCATACTGTCCCTGATCTTACACTCGAGTGATGGCAGCGCGGCATCCTATTAAAATCCTCCCAACACATCTTGTGAGAACTCTGTGTAGACTTGATATTACTTCTGGGGTTGATGAGATGAGGACGAGGGGGTTAGGGAGATGGATGAACAAAAGTATTGCCAGTAATTTCTTGCATATGCGGCACAGTCAGGTGTCCAAACAGAGATTCCAGGCTTTATTTTTAGATTTTGTAGCTCAGCATATGAAGAGATGCTCTTGCTCGCTTCCTTGTTGCCTTCAACAAAGACGGCAGTCCCGCGGAAACGAGAACAGCAGCATAGATATAAGTGAAAAGAACACCCTTTATTCCGACAGCTGCTTGCTTGGCACAATCTTAAACACTTATCTGAAGAATTAGAATTTGTAATGACAAATTTGTGAGTGACATTTGGTTCAAGATGCCAACTATTTACACATTTGTACATGTGGGTACTGCTGAATTTTATTTATTTTTTTTGATAAATTGAGGCTGCAACTTATGTTTTTTAAAAAAAAAGGCAAATTATACATGTGCACATCAACTTTAAAAGAAGCAATATCTGTCCAAGACGCAAGTATTCGTGATATAATTACATAAAATGGTTAAAACAAGCCAACTCTTAAGAGCTGAAACAATCGAGTGATCGATTTGTCGACTGACCGAATTAAGCTGCTACTATTTTGATTTATTTTTTTTGTCAGGCAAAACAATTAAGGATTGCACCTTGAGCTTTAGGAAATTGTTAAAGACCAAACAATTCGAGAATAAAATTTGACAGTTGATGATCAAACTTTTTGCATTCATGATGCTGAAACCTGCAAACAGATGGTCATTTTTGCTCTAATTGATTTCAAATTTGTTCCGTCAACGAATGACAAATGCATCATAACACGTGTGCCTTCTCCAATTTCTGTAAAAATGACCCCAAAGTCCACTGAGCTACATATTATTTATGGTATCTATTTATAGGCCTCATTTGAGATGCATCACTTAAGCAATCTGTCTGTTGTCCCTCTCCTGTGTGTACGTCCTGTCCTTGTGTGAGAAAGGGCTGTGGAAGCATGTTCACGTCCGGTTTGACCTCTACAGTGAGAAGGCCCATGCGACCCTGTCTGGCTGAATGTTCACAGTTTTGGGAGGTGACCCCTGCCTGCCTGTCATCTCTCTGCGGTCCCCTTGCTGGTGCCCTTTAAAACACCTCTTGCGATCGTCTCTGTCTCTCTCTCTCTCTCTGTCTCTCTCTCTCTCTCTCTGCCAGACCTGACTGTAAACAGTGGCAAGGGGCTGAACATGTAACCAAAGCACATCGGATGGTGATGGCATTTAATTATTGATTCATGACAGACCTGCAGCTCTGGAAGCAGGAGGTGAAAAGGCTCGGGACACATGGGTGTTTTATTTTTTTAGGCAACATTTAGCTGCTAGAATAATGTGTGGTTATGGGGCTGTTTGTCTATGTATCAGGAGTTTAGCCAACAGTATTGGCATCTGTTTCCAGTCACTAATCTGTAATTGAATGCGCCTTTGCTTGAGGCAGTCTGCTTTCTGACACGTTTCATTCAGCACGCAAACCTGTCAGAAATGAAATGAGCTAAAGCCGCCTGCTACAATCAGTGATGCTGTAAGATACCAATGTCAGCCAGGTGTTCTCCAGTTTCTCATTAAATTTTAAGGTCGTAACAAATTACTCATACTTTATTATTTTTGTCTTCTAATCAGATGCATTTACTGTGTCATGAAGGCAGCCTTAGTGCTTCAGAGAGACCCCAACTCTTACAAATCAAGGCCGGATTAGCTTGTGTCCCACAGAAGCAAAGAGCCACGACACAAAGCAACGCCAATGATACCTCTGGTAAAGATAATGGGTCGGATGACACATGGATATACAAATTATACCACGTTTCCATATGTGATGTAATTGAGTGAAATCCAGGAGGCATGCAGTTGATTTAAGTAAGCTTGGACTATTGTACATACTGTGGAGTGTTTTGATTTGCCTGTGCAGTGTTCCAAACGCTGCGCTGATTCATTCATGTGTGCACACCATCGAATATCATAAAAACAGGCAACAGTGAGGTTAGGACAGATGCCGTGAGAAGTCTCAGGTGAGCACTGTTCCACTTCACTAGTCCATATGTGACAAGGGCCCCAAAACTCGCTTTTATTTTCAGTTGTAAACAGCATTCTTCTGCTAGCTCAATCAACAGCATTTTCTTTTCACATTATTTTTTGTGTTTTTTTTTCCAAAAGTACCATGCATAAGTAGCACGCATTGCAAAGCCATATTTATTGGGTTAGACAGCTTAAGACAGGAATGTGGGGGAGAGAGGGGAATGTCATGCAGTACCGAGAGTCTGGCTCAGCATGCTAGGGAAGCTGCTCATATACAGCAGCCAGAGAAACGTGCACAACTGTTGGTGAAAGTTTTTCATCATTAGCATGTAGGATAGTCTGTGAAGCTCTGGAACTGCACACCCGTTGATGCTGTTCCACCCTGCCGTTTCAGGCACAGGCAACAAACTCAAAATAACACACAGAATGCGACCTTGTTTTGTTCTAAAAGGAACAGACTACAGATGTTGCATGCTGCTTGATGAGCACCTCTTCACCATAGGCAGTTTCAAAGCTTACGAAATAAAAATCTAATCTATGAAAATCCCCCCCCTCCCTGCTGTTTGAATAAACCCATTGAAATCCATGTACAGGTTTATGATACAAAGACTGTATACTTTTTTTAAATCTCACAATGCGAGGCATGCCCTGTAGACCCAAATTTGTACTTGGGTGGGACAATAAATCTACGTCACTTTATCACTTATTACGCAAGTATAACTTTAAGTTGCATATGAAAGTCGGTAAAATGTTTGCAGGAATTTTAACTGTAGCTTAGAGATAGCTGGAGCTTGTGGAAGCATTATGCTAGTTATGTTGCAGGCCTGTTACAAGGAGAGACGAGATGTGAGCCTGCAGTTCAGGCCCAACAGGAACAGGTTCAAAAAGGCTGTTTGCCACAGATGTCGGATCCCGTCACGGAGACGGCCCGCTTCTGTATCCAGCCAGGTGCGCTGTGGAGCGGTTACGTTTCCAGAGATGTGAGTCGTATGGTGGTACCATGGTCACACTGTGTTCCAGCTGGAGCTCTGGATGAGTCCTCAGCATGGGAGACATTTCTGCCTGCTTGCTTTCAATTCTGTGACTTCAGGCTCTTAATATAGCCCAAGCCCTTTTTACATGCGTTTTTAAGGAGGAGCTGTGATGTAAGAATAGGTATAATACCAGGAATAGGTATAAAGTCATTGGTTGCAGAGTTGTGTGAAATACTGTAGGCTGAAAATGATTTTCAAAAGGTGTTTGGAGCCATTTCCGTGCTTTTTGAATATTCAAAGCCCTTGATGTTGTCTCTGATTTGCCTTTTATTTTTTTTGGATGATTACCACAGGCTGCTTTTCAATTTGCATTTGACCCTTTTTTGGCTGTGGTGCCCTGTTTTTCTTTTTTTTTTTTTTTAGATATACAAGACATTTTTGCTACATTAGATAATTGGGAATAAATGGAACAAGAAGGAATGACACATGACCATAATTTAGTGTAAGCCTGCTGAACCAACAGGGCACCCCAGGCCTGCTCCTTTTGAGGATGACACCCAACGTGACATCACACGGTCCTCTCAGGGTGGGTTGGGGACATGTACCTCCTTGTCATGCTGCTGATGTCTGGTGACTGTGACATTTCCTCTCTCCTCAGCAATACACGAGTTCCCCACTGACCTTTTCACCACTGATGAACGTAAGAGCGGGGCCATTGTGCTCCACATCGTGGCGGTAAGAGAACTATTTATTTTTATTTTTTTAAGCTGCTATACCTGAATCTCCCATCACATCGCTCACCAGCAAACACTAAGAGTTCAGCATGTTGCAGATGGATTTAGAAGCTTTTAATTTAGCAGCCTAGCTGCTTGTTTTTAGCTTTTAAAGCCTGGGAAGTAAGGTTGGGGCTATGGTAGCAGTCTTCTGCTTAGCCAGACTGCAGACTTGCTTTTTAATGCTGAAATGATTATACACTTTGTCATATCAAAATCAGCATGTATTCATTGTGCAAAAACAACTCTATGTAAATGTAAACTTGGACAGATATGAGGAAGAGCTTTAGGGGAAGAAAGAAATGGGTAGAACAGTTTAGTACTTTATGCGTGAAGGTTCACGTCTTTGGTAAAGCATATCTGTGCTGAGAGACCATGGGATACAGCTGAAAGTTCTGGGACTAGCTAGTGCCTTTTGAATATTTGATTTTATATCTCCTAAATGATTGTAGCCAAGGCACAATCAAATTTTAAATGGGCTTGTAATACAGTAAACAGGCCCACAGTAGTTACACATCAGCACAATATGCAGCACATTAAAATCACATGATGTAAATCATAAGCCTTACAGTAATTTGAATGTATTGAATGGAATGTGAAAAACTACAAGGCATCCATTTCATTTTAAGTGATGTCTGTCAAAGGAGAACTTTAACTCCATTGTGTGCATGTCTAGAAAGCTTCATAAATATGTTAGTGCTACTCTTAAGGTTGGGAGTATTTTTAGTCAGTTTAAATTTTAAGAATGATTCATTAGAACAATACTGAGGCACAGGATAGGATGAGGACAGCCAGACCTCCATTATTTATATTGTATGAGCTGCTTCTCCACATGAAACTCCATAATTGTCTACATTTAATCATGCTAAGCTCCACTGACTTGACATAAAGCCACCCGTGGGGTTCAATGAAGTTTTTCCCAGTAGGCCTATTGCTCAGCAGGAAGTATTGCTCTTTATGCTGGATTTAACTGGCTTTTAAAGGTTTCTTTGAGTCAAATGCAACTCGTGGCTGTAATCAGGATTTTTGAAATGCTAAAGTCATGAGCACCCACTCCCCATCCCTGCAGAAAACTTTGACCAGAAAACCATTTTTTTTCTTTCTTTCCTATGCATGAAAAGCTGTTTTTAAAGCCTGTGGTAGAAATGCTGAGACTTTTCAATAATGTATTTTGCTGGATTCTAGAATAAGTTCACAATTTATAAAAGTTGGCCCTAAAGCTAGTCTTGTTAGACTTTCCCGCCACTGCAGCTCAGCAAGGGAACACGGAGGGAATTTTAAACCAAGATGACGTAACACTGGGAGATACAAGCTGAGTTTGTCTCCCTCAAACTGCTGAAGCTTTATATTGTCAGATACATTTTTGAATATTGGGACTGTGGTTTTTTTCCCTGACATTGGAAGCAAATTGAGAAGAGATCTTCTGAAAGAGGAATGACTTCAGCAAGCAAAACCTATTTCAGTGTTCATATGGGCACCTAAAAAAAAATTGCAAACAATCTTTTTTTTTTTTTAAAGTAGTCAGAGGTGACAATTGTAGTACCTATATGGCATGGTTAAGCCCTTCTCACTGCCGATTTACATGAGCACAAAGATCCCCGCCTCGGGAACTTTTAAAAAGAAGCAGCTCTAATTCTTTCTAAGCCTTTTTGTGCAACATTATCACTGATCATGGTGTGTTCTGCCCAATTTTTGGTTTCACTTGTGAGAGTAGAGAAACATTCTTTATGACCAGATTCTCCAGATATGATCAAAACGAAGATTTGAGGTGTAATTCAGTATACTGCGCTCATATTTTGTTAAATGCCTCAGCTGTTTGCTCCACACAGAAATATGACTTATTAATGTCCAGGCTTCACTTCTGAGAGGAGTAAAATAATGGTGTGTGTGTGTGTGTTGGCGGTCTGATCATACTGCGATCCGGCACTGCCCCCTGTGGATAGCATAGAGCAGAGCACTGCTGCTGGGGCTGCCGGGCCATGATGTCAGAGCTGATCTATAATTTATAGATCTGGCTTCAGCTACTGAAATAGGCTGTGTCCTCCCACACCCCTCCTCTCTTACAATTTGAAAATCTACAGTATCTGGCAGAATAGTTGTAGGAGAGAACTGATTGTTGCTGAATTAACACTTGAATTTATTGCAGGCCCTATCTTAATTGTGCCGTGCGTTGATTCCCCTTCATCCGACCTTTAGCTGGAGCTATTTCTGCTGATTAAGGATGTATCTACACAGAGGCACACACCCTCTTTTGCCCTTGACTTAAATACACTCACACCTTTACACTCACACCTTTACACTCGCACACCAAATTTAACTGTGCTGGTTCTGTCTCTAGGCACTCTACATGTTCCTGGCCCTAGCCATAACCTGTGATGAATACTTTGTGACATCGCTGGAGAAGATCTGTGAGGTACTTGGGAGTTGTAGCCCTTTAAGTTTCCTTGTTCAAGGTCACACAATGCTGGTTTGTCTGTGTAAAGCACACTTTTGCTTTATTTCTACAGAAATTAGATCTGAGTGAAGATGTTGCAGGAGCCACTTTTATGGCAGCTGGCAGCTCTGCACCAGAGCTTTTTGCATGTCACACACACACACACACACACACACACACATGCTCTGACATTTCCAGATGGTTGGTGTCACTACTGATTCTGATTGGCTGCCTCTCTCTGTGTGCAGGTGTCTTCATTACCCACGGTGATGTGGGGGTGGGAACCATTGTTGGCTCAGCAGTCTTCAACATCCTCTGCATCATTGGTGTCTGCGGGATCTTTGCTGGACAGTGTGTGTGTGTGTGTGTGTGTGTGTTAGAGGGAGTGGCTTGCTGCATTATTCTGTTTATTTATAGATGGCAGAACAGTACATATGTGGCAGAAACCTTTTGCTGAGGGGAAACAAAGCCATCTGCGTTAGTTAGCTTTCTCAGAACTGGTTTTAATATAAATGGAGAACTAAACTCTGGAGGCGTGAACGGATCATACATCTTTGTTTCTTTAAGCTCTTTCTGTAAAGAGAAGTTTGCATATCAAATGTATAATATGCAGTGTTATCCCAACAAAACAATGTAAAAACTAATACAAAAGTAATACCTTTCAATCATCACTTGACCAGGGCCACACAGAATCTACAGAGGCAGATTTTCTGCAGATGATTTGAAAATGTCGACATGTCAAAGAATGAGGCTCTGCATTTCCTCATAATCTGACAATATTGTTCCTTCCTGTGGAGGGCCTGCGTGCTTATTTGTTCCTTAGAACGTAACCGCTGAAAGTGTTTTATTCCTTTGATTCACTGCTTTGTTGGGCGCTCCCTCTCCATTTATATATCTAGCTCGCTCAACTACTGCGCTTTTTGACTCTGAGCCGGGCCAACTTTGAATGTTTGTTTTTACTTTACATTAAGCAATACTCACTAAATATCACACCTTAAGTGCGTTGGTTAATACCATCTCTATCAATGGAAATGCTTCACATAGGTCTTGTACATAGATGCAGCTAAAGAAAATATCTAAAATATGACTTTGCACTTTTCCCTGTGAAATCAGGTGGTGATTTTGACCTGGTGGGCAGTTTTCAGGGATTCCTTCTACTACATTCTGTCCGTTTTGGCTTTAATTGCAGTAAGTTGGTCCATATTCAATAATTCATTAACACCAGCTGTAATTTTCTCCTTTTTTTTTCTTGAATGTTATGAAATGTTTCCCTTACATTTTCAGTTCATCTACGACGGCAAGATAGTTTGGTAAGTTATTTATCTAGTTACGCTTTACATGTGTCGACATTTTAAAACAAGATGTAACTTTTGAAGGAAGTAATACACAATTTGCGTCTCTAATGATGTAAAGCTAAATTCATAAGCAATAAAACACCTTTTCCTTAATCCTACACATGATGATTTTGCTGCTGCAGCCTTACCTGATCTGGTACCATTAGCTTATAGTGGCTAATGTTAGCAAACTTTAGATAAATATTGCAGTAAGTTAAATTACTGATTCAGGCTTTACGTTGCACAACAATTGACCTTTTAGCCTGTAATCATGACATGTGGCGTAAGTGGTTGTTCAGCCAAAGTTACTTAGTCTCACTTTAAATTCCAGGTTTTCTAACTTTATTGATTTCACTTGTAACTCCGAATAATGGATGTAGCAGGTAGCTAGAACTCGTGAAAATATTCATCGAAGTTAAAAGATCCTGGAAATTCCATTGTTTTGTGTGTATTGTCACTTTATCATCTCTATTTTCTAAGGTGGGAGAGTTTGGTACTGGTGGTCATGTATGCTGGATACATCCTTGTCATGAAGTGAGTTCTGCTCATTTTTAAATCTGTTCTGTTCGATCAATCAGTCGAGCTGACTGAAAACGCTCCCGCGGCAACAACCTGAGTGTGTGCGTGGGGCGAGATGCTTAAACTGCTGCCCACAAATGCACTAATACCTGTGGGCTGATGAGTATAACCATAAGTGCACTCATTAGTTTCACAAGAGAAGGATGGGTTTCCAGCTGGAGGGGAGTGTCTCATTAATTTCCCCTTACCCAGAAGATTCAGCTCAAGAGTGTTCTGGTGGAAATATTTTTTTAAATAGCTCGCTCTCTCGCTCTCATTTTTTTTTTTTTTTTTTTTTGTGTGTGTATATATAAAAATCATTAAATGTTCCAAGTTATTGTTTTTACACTTCAGTTTTTGTATGAGTTTACAAACGACAGAAGTTAATGTGTATGTTTTTGAGGTGCTGGTAGAGGGATTTTGTTACGTTCAGACAGAGCCATGCTAGCTTTACTCTAGGGCTTTGCGCCTGGTCTGCAATCCTGCGGGTTTTATTTAATGACCAAGATGCTTCAAAAATGACATGCCTGACCACATCTGCGTCATATTGTATGAAATTATTCTTCTGCAGTTTATGAAATACCTGCAACATCTACAGGCCGCAAGACTAAAATGTTCCACAGCCTCTGCGAAGGGCTGCACCAGAGCCATTCCCCACGGTCTATATGCACCTTTACACAGGCCTTTAGCCCTATGCGCTGCTGCACACACATGAACTTAAATAGAAGGTGCGCATGGAGATACCCAGACAGTGCATTTAGACCCACCACTATGTGCTTGGCATTTTCTAATTCAAATTTTTAACTGAGGGTGCAATGTATGCTTTTGCACCCTTGTAGATCACGCCCCCCCCAGATTCTATTGTATTTTAGCATTTTTATTTGAATTATAGAAGGATCGGAGTGTTTCTTTGCAGTCAATTGTCTGTGATACGAAACATTTGATTACAATTTTTGTTTACAATTTGCCCCAAAAAATGTCTTGCCTTGTTTCTTTTTAATTATCACCTTTCAGCTTGGATGAGATGTCTGTTTGCATAAAATACAGACTCCATCTAGTATGCCATATTTGTGTGTGTTTTTTTTATTTATTTTTTTATAGTCATAACTGCATAATGCCAACCCATGTCGTCCTGTGCTGCTGTCTCTGTCCAGCTGGTAATCTGTTCTACACTCAGCGGCAGCTTGCTCTCTCCCTGCCATAAGAGTTTAATCTTTCTCCTCTGCAGTGGCTAAGAGCACTGGATTAATCGGATCACTCCTTTCTTATTTGGGGGGGAAAAAAAGTGCTTACTGTAGGATGTGCTGTCATATGTCTCCCTCTCCCAAAAATATCCGCTGTCCATTTTGGTTGTTACCGTCAAAATGGAGTAGAGTTGGATTTATATAGCCTTGCACTGAGGTGACCTTCCAGGGCTCGGCTGTGGTTTCTATTTATCTATTTATCTTATTTATTTTGCTCCTCAAATAGCACATACTGCCAATTGTGAAAACAAATGACAACATAGTGAGAAATGCAATGACACAAAATGTATAACAAAAACAAATGTGTTATGGTTTTGATTCTTAAATTGAGCATTTGGGCCCAAAACGGACACACAGTCAGCATTATCACCTTCGATTGGATGTAACTTCTTTAGTCTTTATCAAGGATCACCAATAGAAAATGTCATTTCTCAAACTAAACTAAAAACTTCTTAATGGCATTAGCTAGGTATCTTTGTTAGCATTTGCTCTGCAGCTAAAATGTCCTAGCCACTGCTTTATACTGTGATGCTGCAGAACAGCAACATTTAGCTTTGTTAGTTGAAGCTGTAACGTTCAAAATATAAAGCTCTATTTGTTTTGACACGTACTTACATGTTTATAAAGGTATTATCTTTGACATCCTTTGGACTCCATACTTTACAATGTGTAGGTTTATATGTACATACAGATAGATATATATCTCTAAACAACTATCCTTAAACCTTCAATTCAGATAAAACTAAAAAAAAACTTAAAATGTGGAATTAAGCTAATGACACTGAATTATTTCTTGCAAACCATAACAACAATTAGTTTTAAATGTTAGCTTTTGAAAGTGTAGAACATCTGACAGGGACAGAGCAGCTCTTGTGATGTTGCCAGTATTATTTGCACACATTTGGATCAAAGGCAGCAGCATTGTGTTGAGTACTTATGATCCATATTTATGTAATGGCACTCAAATGGTCTTATGAAAGCTTTGATTAGCTTGTGGGAACCTTTTTTATATATTTTTTTTTTTCCCATTCTAACGCAGAACGGCACATTTCATCAATTATTTGTGTAGCGTGCCGGTGCTGGTTTTTAGAAAGTAGGCTCCCTTAACTGAATTTATTCTATAGAAGTATGGAGAGTAAACATGTTATTTTGGCCAATTAATACAAACTATGAATTTCAAACTAGTTTGGAGCCTTTCATCTGAAGCTCATAAACCCTATTTGCAAATGGGGATCTTGTCACTGTATGCTTTCTTTTTTTATTCCTTTCCCTTTTGGACTCTGGGCTAAATTATTTCATCTCTAATTTAGGGATTATGTTCCATTTGTTTACTAGATTCAACACCAGCATGCAGAGATTTTTCATGGGGTCGAAGTCGAAAAAGAACGTGGCCAATGGTAACGCTGCGGCCAGCAGTGAGATGGAGGACGGTAATACTAGTTATGACTATGTTTGGGATGACGACCCGTCATCGCCTTTACTCTCATCAGGTAAGGTTAAACAGACAGGCTGGGTACCCAAGACTATTCTCTGCCAGAAAATGAATCGGATGATGAAATGGAAATATATTGGATGATTTAAGTTGATTCTCTGGAAGATTGTGGTTATTTCCTTCTGTTAGAGGTTCTGTGGCTCTAACCTTTGCTCTTTTCTGCTGAACTAACTTGAATTTTCTCGTATACTTTATTCTGCTGAAATAGTTTCACATATGGGGAAATATGCTGATTTGCTTCCTTGCTCTGAACGTAACCTAAGAAATTGTCCTGGCACATAACAGCTGTGAAGGCATAAGTCATTCTTTGTACACTTCAGCTTTTGTACAAATTTAACAAATGCCAGGAGAAGTTGGTGAGCTTTTGAGGTGCTGGGAGAGGGATTTTGTTACCTTCAGCGAGAGCCATGCCAGCTCTAATCGGCTGCTGTGCTTGTTGGCAGATTTGGGCACCTTCAGACCGAGCCAGGCTGGCAGTTTCCCCCTGTTCCCACCGGTTTCTTCTTGTGCGACAGTATGCTAAGCTAACCATCTGCTGGCTGCTGTATATTTAGGGAAGAGACATGCGCATTGTATCACTCTTCTCAACTCTTTGCAAGAAAGCAAATAAACCCATTTTCCCAAAAATGTCAAAATCTTTCAACCCTGATTCTGCAGAACCACACCTTGGAATATCTTCCAAAGATCAAGAAACCTTCAGTCCTTTGACCTCATGAACTGCACTACCTGAAGGGCGACGGTTTGTCAAATTTCAGCTCTTACTTTTTTCTTTTTCTTGTGAAAAGATCTATATGTTCCATTAATTTTCTCTGCCCGCTAAGTCTTTTCCTAGGTGATAAGCAAGCTTATCTGAGCATACAAGGGGGAGCAAAATGAAATGCTCTTGTTAAAAATGGCAACAGCATAATGAAGCTCTTCTTTAATCTTCCTTCGGTAATGCAGTTTGATATCAGGGGACTTTGTTGTCTTGGGTTTCAAACTTATTAAGAAAACTACTGGAAAAATTTGCCTTTTCTAAATAACATCTTTTAATGTCATATTTGGGTGAGATTTCTTCATAGCCACTTCTTCCAATAATGCCTTTTGACCTTTCAGAAGCATCAAATCAGTGACATTTAACCCCTCTTAGAGATTTAACACTTCCCTCTTTGGCTGCATCAGTGTTAACATGCCTGTCTGTTTAGCCTTACTAAACTTATTCTTGCTTACTGTCAACAGTGTTGTGCTGCTGTGTGCCAAAACTTTGTGCTTGCATACTACTTTTCTTCTGCTGGTCTCTGGGGCGTAGACTCACTCACTCCTGAAGTGGTAATGAATTTCACAAGAGGAAATGTTTATGCCAGCTCTGTTTACAATTAATTTATGTGCGT
Organism: Percina caprodes; assembly: GCA_013375575.1. Lineage (NCBI taxonomy): Eukaryota > Metazoa > Chordata > Actinopteri > Perciformes > Percidae > Percina > Percina caprodes. The sequence continues at coordinate 2,188,943 of JABXJD010000054.1, read as the reverse complement.
TCGTCCATGCATAATAAGTCAAATTAAGGCAGAGTTAAACTAATAAGTGTACTGTTTTTTTTTATTCCCCATGCACTGCATCTTATAGCCAACTGTGGGTACAAAGCAAATGAGGAGTTATAGGATGCAAAAAAAACATTTAAAATTTTTTTTTTTTTTTTTTTTTTTTTAGGTAGACACAGGTCACATTTAATGTCAGACACATGCATAATTGTCAGCTCAAAGACGCCAGAGCTTACATCTTTCATGTCATTCAATCCTGGTCGACCAATAAATATTCTCTACGGGTCGGCAAACTTCAAAGCTGCACCACGCAATTTTGGGAAAGCTATTTGAAGTTCAGTACCCAAAAATCCAGGGATGTCAGTAACCACACTCAATGTTAACTCAGTGCGTGTGTGTGTGTGTGTGATGTTTTATACCTCGGGATATGAGGGAGGGAAAGGGTTCCACGTAGGTGAATCCATGGGGGAGGGATGGATCCAAAGGATTTGAAACTCTTTTTCTTTAATGATATGGAGTGAAGTGAAAGTCCTTAAGGGACATTTTTTTAATCAAAAATCATCTAGTTTTGACAGAGTAGTAGATTAATTAGTCCCATCGTAACTGAATGTAACTTTTTTTTCATGGCAGATCCAGTCTTATGTGTATATATGCAGGTTTGTGTAGTCTTAACTACTGTTCAAATTGCAACTGTCCAGAAAAAACATGTATAACATTATTTCATATCAAGCGAATGATTGGTTGAAAACATTCTTCTAGGTCTTTTTGCTAAATTACAAACCCATAAGATTGGTGTAAAACTGCATCCTCACAATGAACTCAGCCATTAAAGGTTGACATTTTGGAGATGCAGGGTTTTTACGGGACAGTGACATGTAACATGCTCCAAGTCATCCTATTTGCAGCCAATTTGAACGGAACTCACTATTTTGGAAGATGGAGACTAATTATAATGGTCCAATCCTGCATATGATGAGCCCTTACAGTTTGTTTCCTGGAAAGATGACCAATAAACATACTATGAAGAATCTCCTCATCTCTGAGGCAACATAAAGGCACAACATTTCTAGGTCACTTTAGATAAGAGGAGGGAGTGGAGCGAAAGGAGGAATGATTTTTGGAGCTTTAGAAATCAACCCAACTTTTCAAGATGTGTGTGCACTGTTATGCTACCAGCTACAAAGTGACACTACAAACATGCATAGTATCTCTTGATGGCTCTCTGGGTCATAAGTTTTGCAATTCTTCAAGAACAGTTTTCTGCTAGTAAGGTATTAAGTACATGCATTTGAATGAAACCAATAAAATTAATAGAGATGACTGAAACGGCTCTGTATGTGTTCAGGTCTGGTAGATTAGATTGATGCAGTTTATTCATTCAATAACTAGTTTTACTTTTTATATTTGTATCATATCCCTCTGCTCCTCAGTCAAGCCCACCAAGGCGTACAGCCGTGGATCAGTGGTGATGGTGGACGAGATCATGAACGACAGCCCTTCTAAGTTCAGGTTTCCAGAAGCTGGCCTTCGTATCATGGTCACCAGCCATTTTGGACCCAAGACCCGTCTGCGCATGGCCAGTCGCCTCATCATTACAGAGGTACAGCTGGGTGTTTTTGCCCCAGTAGTAGGATTCAGCCGCTAATGCTCAATGTAAAGAGTTTCTTTTGAGGGTACTTTATTATTTTTTTCTTTCAACTTTTGTATCTGAATTTAGTTCCAAAGACCATTTTAATTCGCCCAAGGGTCTTCTTATCTCACTCACCGTGTACATGCATTTGTGTTTTTCACTTATGACCACAGAAACAAAAATTGCATAAGACATATTGCGGTAGCGCAGCAGTCCGTGTAGCAGCGTGTCTGCTCATGTGCTCTTAGACTTAGTTTCTTTTTTCTGAAAGCGCCAGAAGTTGGTCCAAGCCGCCAATGGAGTGGAGACACAAGTGATTGACGGGAAGGTAGAAATCGAGAATGGAAATGTGCCAGAGGACAAACCCACCGAGGCGCCGGAAAACGATACAATCTCGCCGTTTCATGTTCCAAGTATGTGATTCATATATTTACTCGATGACCATGGGTAATTTATCTGACATGGATGGATTCTTTAGGGGGTAAAAAGGATATAGGAATAATCATTTTGTGTATATCCTTTGGAATTTCACACATTTATAAATTTTTTTTTTTTTTTTTAAATAAGCAAGCATAACTTTCTGCTTCAGTAGATATCAATGTCATCAAATTAATCATTGGCTTTATAAAAATGTGTGTGTTGTTGGCACATACCTAAGACCGATGACTGTATGTCTGCTTAGAAAGACATTAGCAATCCAGTTGCTGGAAAGAATAGGTTTTACATAATCGATAAGGGGGGAAACCAGATTTAATTACTTTTTAAAAGTGAGGTTTGTGGGAAATGTGGTCTGAACACTGCTATTGACATCAGAAAGAGGCTACAGTGATCATAACATTTGACAGGAAAACACAGTGACAACACAGTGTGTATTGAAAAATCTGGAAACCTTTTTGAGATGATAGCATTTTGTCACTGGGGCAATAAAGATTTTTCTTTCAACATTAAAAAGCAAGATGCTAATATCTTGGGCTAATTGCAAGTGCTGTATTCCTGCTGCAGAGGGAATTGGCAGCAAGTTGAAGTGGCTGATATCGTGGCCTCTGCTCCTGTTGCTGTTTGTTACCGTCCCGAACTGTGCCCAACCTCGTTGGGAGAAATTCTTCATGGCCTCCTTCATCCTGTCCACTATCTGGATTGCAGTCTTCTCCTACTTTATGGTCTGGATGGTGAGTGTAATGTTTGTGTGGAAGCCGAGAACTTTGTAGATTTTCAGAGTGAGGCATTTGCTCTTGTATTGCTCTCTAAATTGAATGCTTGTTAATTAAAAGTGAACTAGCACACGTGCAAGGGACCTGGATTCCCAGAAGTTGTAGTGTTGCTGTCAAATTAGTTCCATCATAGTGTAATCTGATCATCACTGACGACGTGGTGGATGTAACTGCATTAGATGCAGTGTTTGACATTTGCAGCGAAGTAAGGGAGCATTAACAATGGGCATTTGGTTCACATGCTTTTTTTTTTTTTTTTCTCATACAGAGAATGCTTGCTTTGAGCCCTGACTCTCATTACATTTCTCTCAGGTGACTGTAATTGGGTTCACTCTGGGAATCCCAGATGTCATCATGGGCATCACTTTCCTGGCAGCAGGCACCAGCGTCCCAGACTGCATAGCCAGTCTAATTGTGGCTCGGCAAGGTATAGCTTTCCGTCACAACCATTTTCAGATTGATTCATTATACAGTGGACAGCCAGACGATGTTGCAGGGTAGTCATTTTATATCTATAGTCCACCAGGACTTTTGTGGTGACAGTGCATTCTGGGATGTTCGCTTTTTTTTTTTTTTTAAGTGCGTAGACAGAAATTGCATAGAGAAATGTATCTAATCTCAGTATGCAATGTCAATGCAGTTGAAGGTAATATGCATCTGCAGCTATAATTGATCAAACTTGTGTTAGTATTTACAAGTCACATACTTAAGAGTAGTGTACATAAATGAGTTTGTCTGCTTCTTGCATAAAAAAGATTTGAACAAGTAGGAATTCAGCTCAGAAACGAGATTTGTGTTGAGCTGTTTAAAGATGTGTATATTACAGTGTAGCCCTGCATCACCACCTGCAGCTGAATAAGGTTAGGGCCCTTGTAAATATGTGAAAGTACAGAACATCAACACCTTCAGTTGGCAATGAAAAAGTTTATTTGACCTAAAGGTCTCGACGAAAAATGTTCATAACGTCAAAGTTGCTTTCTTAACATCTTTTTGGTTTTGTTGCAGGTTTGGGAGACATGGCGGTGTCCAACACTATTGGCAGTAATGTGTTTGATATTCTCGTGGGACTTGGTGTTCCCTGGGCGATACAGACAATGTGTGTGAGCTATGGATCAGAGGTAAGGGCTTGTTTACGTCACAAGAACTCAGACCTTGTCGTGCTAGTGTGTAAAATAACCAAAAACCTCTGATGTTGAACGAAAATTTTGAAGAGCTGCAGGTCAATTGTTGATGTGGTGGTTGTTGCAGGTGATGATTAACAGTCGCGGCCTGGTGTACTCTGTGGTGCTGCTGCTAGGCTCTGTGGCCCTTACGGTAAGCAATGGCTAATGATGTTTTTACTCTACACTGGTCAAATGTGTTGATCACTCCGAGGAAGATAACCTGGTTACAGTACATGTTTCAAAGTAAAAATACATAAGCACATAGAAATAATAGCATCTCTTTTTGGCTACTCTTTGCTAACTGATGCACTGCTATGCAATAGTGACTGAGCCAATTGGTTTATCAAAATGTTCAAAATCAGTGTTGTGAATGATCCTCTGGTAATGCAACTTAATTTGGAACATAACAAACAAACAAAGCTGCTCTAAATGTGTGTGTGTGTGTGTGTGTGTGTGTGTGTAGGTGCTGGGGATCCACCTGAATAAATGGAGGCTGGACGTGAAGCTGGGCGTGTACGTCTTGGTGTTGTACGCAATCTTCCTCTGCTTTTCCGTCATGATTGAATACAACGTCTTCACCTTTGTCAACCTGCCGATGTGCATGGAGGAGTAGGGTACAGCAGCATGGCTCGAATACCAAAACCTCAACGCTCCAATAGCAACCCCAAAACTGAGCTCTTTTTTTTTTGTTTTTTCTTCAAGAATACTGGACCTATCTGCAGACTTTTTTTCTTCTCTTGCGCTCTTTCTTGTAAGTCTTTTTAGTCCCAAATATGAGTTTAATTTCCTCAAGAGGCAGTACACACAGTAAGAGTGGACTCCATTCTGTCTCTGATTTGTCCTCTTGTCACTCAGTGCCGGTCCGTAATTCCCATTATTTCAGGCATTGCCTGTTATTGCAGTAAAGTCTTTAGTTCCTCTGTGCGCCTGTTAACTTTCTACCCATCTAGCATGCCTTTTTAGACGTTGGGGATCTCAAAAATCATAAGTGCCCCTGTTGATAGTTGGTGTGTATTTTCACTGTTTTCACATTGTAGATTTCCACACATTTCCAAAACCTTTCCACAAACCAAACCAGTGTCTGGAAGAAGAAAAAATCCTTTGATTCTAACCAAAACACCCACATAGAGAACTCCCCTTGGACTTCTTCTTAAAATAATTAGTTACCCCAGCACCCAAAGATGATGATTGCACTCCTTTTTGTTTTGTTTTTTTTTGTCCCCCCCCCCCAACCCCACCCTCTCGACACCATGGAGGAGGGCCTTGTCCTTGGCAGCTCCCCTCCTCCAACCTGGACCGACTCCCCTGGCATGGCCTTTGGCATCATGGAGCAGATACTATTAGCACTTCACTTCAGTCACCCTACGCAACAATTCTCAACCCTTATCTGCTTGATCAAATCTGCTTTGTTTTCTTAAAAAAAAAAGACGTTTTGTTGGGACACTTTGTGTCCAGATGTTTCACGGTCCAGATCAGATGACTGTGAGGGTGTTATGCATATGCAACACTGCACAATGTAAACTTGTAAACACTTTTTTTTGTTTTTGTATTTATTTTTTCGAACCAAGGTTTTGTCTAGTATGAAATCCGGAGGAGAGCTTGTTGCAAATATAGGACATTGCCTGTTTTTCACTGAAACCAATTGCACATGGAAATGCTTTTTTGCTTTGTGCTGTAAGGAGATTTGACCACTCAGAGAGGTATCTGGCTGGTGCTGGCGATTCCACTCCAGCATTATGTTCATTCAGCAATGGGTCAGTCCACTTTTCCTTCTGCACAACTTCAGAAAAAAAAAAAAACCTGGCTCCCAATCTGTGCGATGCATTGCATCGGGTGACGTGTTGTCATCTTGAGACAGCAGCAGCATGGAGATCGTTTAAAAGAGAATTCAACCAGACGGTTCTCGACACTGACTGACTGCTATAACAACCTCTGGCCAGTAGAGGGTACTGCAGCCCCTCTACCCAGGGCGGGGTTGCCAACCACAGCCGATGGTTATCAGGGATACTCGGATATGGACAACTTCAGGAGATGGTGATGGTCTCTTGATTTTGAGTTACATGTAGATATTGCACTTTAACAGCCATCCTTTCATTCTGAATCAACTAGTGCTTCCGTGTGTATGTGTGTGTGCGTGTGTGTCCCACACTGGGCTTTCAACCCTCCACAGACTGGAAACTCTTACCATGAGCACATCCGCCTCTGTCTGCAGTGCATGCTGGGACATTAAACGCAGCTCCTCCACAGCACAGCAAAAAGGCTGAGGGCCTCTGGGCGTCTCCATGGACACCGCCTGACCCACTTTACAAAAATCGGCAGCTACGAGCAGCACTGCAATCCAGACATTTTGACATCATGCAAAAATGCCCGTGAGGAGTCCGTAAGTGAGGTGCAGAGACTTAAAGTGTGTGCGTAATGTTTAAAGTGTTGAAAATATTCCTCTGCCAGTCGGTTGGCAGCAGGCACTTGTATATGCAATCTCAATTTTAAGAGTTCTATGTGAAAGAAGGTCCCTGCAAGGTTGCCATATAAAGACGGGGTGATCCCGTGGTGATGTGACGTTGGTTTGTTTAGTACTTGATGTGTGAGCTCACAGGTGTGTTTCTGACAGCCAATAAACTGAGCCCAAAGGATGGTTCTGAAACTGTGGCTTTGAGGGAAGTCTTACACACTCTCTCTTCCCCTTTTTCCTCTTTCTGCACTCAAGTTCCTTCTTACACAAGGGCATTAACTTTCCACCAACCCGAGCAGGGGGTAGTAGGGACTGCATGGATGGATGGTTGTCCTCCGTCGTCCTGGGATGTCACTTTTTAAGAACCTGGATAAGAGCAGACTTTAAAGAATAAAAAATATATATGTATAAAGTCAGGACATCCTTAAGCTGCTACTCTATTAGGGTTCAAATGGTTTTGTTTACTGGAAGTGACCACACAGGGCCTACAGACTTCTCTTCACACCGACCTTTCTCCCCCTTGACCCTTTCAGCGGGTCTTCTGAGTTGATTCAGAATGTGCATCGCTTTTTTTTTTCTATTTGTTGTTGCTCTGTGTGGTTATGTCCCGGTTGCTAGCTTTGAGTGGTAACACCCACAGCCGGGGGGGGAAAAAACTGCTCCTCTTTGTCATCTTGCCACGCAGCGTACGTTCTCACCGGCTGTTTAACTCGCATCTTTGTTACAAGTCACTTTTTTTAAAGAGGAAAAAATGAGTAGAATTCTGATGCCATACTTGTCGTAGCTCTGCAAAAATCCAGATTGTATGGAAATCCTGTGTACAAATTAAGCGCACACACTTTAGAACCCACATGTTAGAAATGGCAAATGAACACGAGAGGACTAGTATGTATTTCTTGATTGGATGCGACCTGATGCACTGTGAGCTCAATGTGACGTGGGAGTTGTTTGTCAAGAATAATTGATTAAAAAATATATTTAATGTATAGTAATAAAACATAACTGAGGACATCTATATAACTTATATGAATGTATTGTCTTGCTATAGGCCTACTGGACATATCCAATCAATGCATTTTACTGTAAAGCAATAATGTGAAGAAAAAAATAAAATGGCAAATAATTCCTGTACATTTGTCTCATAAGTTCTTGGATTGTTTGTGAAATAAATTAAATGAAGCCATTTGTACATGTATCTGCTACTTGTACTGTTGTTTTTCACAGCATGTACCTATGTTTGAAAATTATTTAAAGGGCCTTTAGATGCTACCGCATGTTTTGGACAAAATCAATGGTGGAAGTATACTGTATTATGTATTTCCATACTTATTTTTCTCTAAAATGTACTTTTAGTCCACTAAATGTATTTCCACAGCGGAAATCTGTTACTTCTCAGATTACGATTTTACCTGATTGTTCTGCAGAATGAGTATACTTTTGATATTTAAAATTGATTTTGCTGATAATACTTAATACTGCACTTTTACGTGGAAGGTGTTTTCCAGCAATTTGGCACGGCACTGTTAAATAGGGGGCTTGACAGGAAAAAAAAAACATTCCTAGATATTCTAACTTTTGGTCCCTATAGTGCAAAAACACTGAATTCTACACTTCCCATGATGCAACTTTGTAACTTCAAACTTTAGAAAGCTCCAGAAGACTTATACAATTGTTTAGATAGGCAGTGAAATACTTGACAGATACACTGAACTTAAATCTACAGTAATTATTTAGCACCTTTCACAAACCCAAGGGCACTTTACATAAGGACTGTGGCTAAGCAAAGGGAGGTTGTAGGCTGTGGTGTTTCAGGAGTTTTTATTAAATGTCCAGGAATGTAGTATTTTGGATCTCTGCATGGAGTCTGGTGTGGGGAATGGAGAGCAGGCCAGCGTATGAGGACTGCAGGTTTCCATTTGGAGTGAATGGATGGATGGAGGAGGTTGGAGAGGTATATACTGAGGGCCCAGGGCATGGAGGGTAGAAAGCAAAGAAATACCAGAATTTGAAGTAGTGAGAATTGTCTCTCTCTCTCTCTCTCTGTGATAGGCCAACCCATCAAGTTACGTGCTAGCTTTACTAAAGACTGAAAACCGAGCCAAGAGTGGGTACAGTCTAGTTTTCTCTCAGACCACTTGAATTTAGGTAAGCTGAAGGATTGTTATCAAAGTTTTGCCCAACAAAGCCAAAAACAAAGTACCTACCACAGCTTTAAGATGAGGATTTTGATTTGAAAAACTTTTTACAATATTGTGTTGATGCTGATTTCCAAAGGTATATACAGTAGAATAATTATCTTCCAACAATATCTTGTACTAAAGTGGTCTTTTCTGTAATTAATTAGTGTAAGATTCAATTAACACAGTTACAACACTTGAGGACATCTTTAGACTTGCTGACTCAAGATCCCCCTTAAAACCAGAAGCCAAATTACACGGTTTGCAGTTTTGACATGAGCAGTTTAAGATAATATTTCTTAGTGAAATTACCCTTAAGGTAAAGTTAACGAGTTTGTTGTACTTCTCAGCAATTCTGTTGCACCAGCAGAGATTAAAGCGCTTTTCAACAAAAGTAGTTCATGTCCCCTCAAAAACTCTCTACTATGCTCTTGTTCTCTTGCATCCTTTCTTTTTCGTTCTGTTGGCCATGCTTTTCTTTCAAAAATTCACAGATTTTTAATTAAAGTTCTTCCAATCAATTAGCTGTGGATACATTCACACTTAGTCAACTCTCAAAGTACAGTAATGTCATGCAACGATACTTTTTCATTTTTGTAACATGTTTGATATTAGATAACAAATCATCTGCTTTTAGTTTTAAGCATCCCTGAAAAGAATATCTAAATGAATGAGTCCCACTTGTGATTTAGACTTTGCAACAGCTTGTATAGTTCCCCGAGTGAATGGTGAATAATGATATATTGGTCCTTACTGCAAACTTATCTTGTGCGATAATCAAGCTCAAGAGCTCTGCATCTAGACATGGTGATTGCAAACAATTTCTTATTTATAGTGACGGCTGGGAACATGTGAAGAGGCCATTGATGGGAAAATTCATGTTTTGATTGCATCTTGCCTCAATCAATCTGGATTCTTAGCTGTTAGCACCAGTAGGGGGCAATGTTGTAACAGGATTAATGTCCCAGTGTCATAGACAAACTTTGTTATAGCTCAGTGTGAAATGTAAATGGAGCTCCTTTACCCAAGTGAATAAGACTCTGTCAGTGTGATATAAAGTTTCAAATATCAAACTGTGACTTTACTCAAACCATGACTGGAATACATGCTTTCTATGAGATATCCTGCACAGAAAACATACTGCACATAATTTGTTAATGATGGATGTCCATATTATTCATCAGCCAGCAGACTGGCAGCCATCTGGTGAGACCAGCATGGACCGTGCAGGCTGCTGGTGCCTCTCCCTAATGAGACACCCTTTTGGCTACCGTGCTGCAGTTAACAAGCTTCTCTGTCAGCCGTGATCTTGTGCACTGGTGAGTTCCCTCTCTGCCCCCTAACAAGTCTGTTTGGGCAGCTACTGTGGGTCTCCTGTGAGCGCCGGCTTAGCTCCACTCTACCATTTGTTGTGCCACAGTCAGAGACAACGCCCACTCATCCTGGCCTCCACATATACTATACTGTAATCTTGCTTTGGAAAGTTGTTTTTCTGTTCACCCACCACCCCCGCAGTTACAGGGGACATTTTCCTTCCTTGTTTGAGCCTTGTCAGTATTTTTTGACTCCAATCTGCTGTTTGATAAATTGCTGTTCTGTTTTGATGGATGGGGAACAAACTGGGCTCCTGCTTGCTGCAGTCCCTCACAAGGGAATCCCGTGCTGCTGAACACAACGGGTTGTGGGTCGCCCCTGTTTTCTAATTGCTTTCTAATACTGGTTTGTTTGGCTTTCTCTGTAGCGTACTAACATTAGCTGGAGAACTCTGACTGAACATTTTTTTTGAGTTACTTCAACCAAATAACAAAGCAAGGATGTTCTCATTTACCTCTTGTGGTGTTTAATTCAAGCAGATAGTTTTGGTTTTGAGCTATTGTCTCATATATTTCTACCTCCTATAATTCAATGGAAGTGAATTTTCTTGTGGTGCTCACAATCACAACAATGAAAAAAAATTCAACAGCAACATCTCTCTCCAGAAATGATGTACCGGTTACTCAAGATAATCCACAGACCTTGCTGTGAATGTATTTACTTGAACTACTTTTTACAAAACAAATGTTTTGATAAAAACTGTTGACAGAAAGTAGTTTGGATTTTCCACAATAGCTGTAATCTCTTGTATAAAAAAAGTGTTCTATTTCCCTTTTTGGCATCAATCTGTCAATCTGGTGACCTGTAACGCCCAAAGGTCTCTTGGGTTTGTATGAAATAGTGTTTGTAAAATCAGTGGTTCAATACTGTTTAGCTTGTAGCCACTTGATAATGAAGCTATGGTTTTCTTGCCGACTTTTATCACAAATTGCAAATGTCACTGGGCAGTGGATAGTTCAACCAAAGAATGATTTCGCTTTCTCGGATTGTTTTATTTGAACGTGTTTTAGGTGCATACAGGTGTTAAATAATTCACTAACAAAAACAGTGATTATAAAAAACACATATTTCTTAGTTTCTAGACAAAATGAGCTATTGTCATGACACAATCTTAGCATTGTGACAGTAGATTGTGGGGCTGGATTTTTAGTAATTTGTATTACCGTAAAACAAATGTCAAAAGAATGTTGATTTGTCGTCTGGAAGAGAACCCAAAGGTAGGTTAAATTAGTTTCTCTTTGCAGATTATTGTGACCTAATCCTTTGGATCAGGATGCTTTTCAAAGTACTGTACAGCATTTAAAGCAAAACATTTCAAAGTAGCATATGAACAACATTTTTCAATACAATTTGGTGAATTGTAGCCTCAACACTGAGCTTGTCATGTTGCTTCTTTTCATTGGTTTTCTTGGCATTGACACCCAGGTACTCCTTTTGGATCTGTGTTCCACCTAGCTTTTTGTTCAGCAGTCAAACATCCACTGGCTGAGTCCATTTTAAGTCTGTAAGCAGTCCAAAATCTTCGAGTGATAGGCTACATTGCTACCGCGCACCACTATTTGACCTTTCCCTGGTATTTAAACCGTCTGCAAACTTTATAACTAGATCAAATTCAAATAAACTAAATGAGGAGGACAGTGACATTATCAGAGCTATAACCTGTGGTCACTGGAAATTTTGGGTCTTTTTTTTTTAGCAGCCAATAATGTAGGCACTTCTAAAATGGCACAGAAATCAAGTCATAAACTCAGGACAGTCAGCTGTTTTCAAAACTAACAGCAGGACTTTTACCACAATGCACACTCAGCTTTCATTTATGTGTATCTGTTTATGGCATCCCCTACAGTCTGTTCCCTTGTGCATCGTGGTTCAGTAATGAATCCATTCTGCACACGCTGTAGCCTGTAACAATTCATGACGGTAACAGAACACATTCTTATCTACGTACTGTATATATGAATATTAAGTCAGCCCTGGTGAAGGTAAGGTACGGTGTGCAATTGAGACTGATTGATTTGATTACAACATCTGGAAAATCTAATGGTGAGTGCGCTGGGACCTTTAATCAAGGTTATGGTTAGGATGTGTGTGCCATAGATTGCTGAGCGCTGTGGATTTTTGCTAATCCACAGACATCCATTATTCTGAGAACACATTAGTGCTGGACAGAGTCCAAGGTTTGCATCTATTGTAGCCTAAAATATAGATTCACAAACAAATCTAATTTTAAATTAAAACAATTTGTTATCCACAATTAAAATAGGATGCTTCCTCCTATCAGTGATTAAATATTAAATCAATAGCCCACTATTTTCAATTGTTTGGTTTTTCTTTTTTTCTTCTTTCATTATCATAATCTGTGTTTAATTTAATTAAGGTAATTAATTACATTTTCCAATTTTGTTGTTGTTTAGTCTCTCTAGTGCTTTCTCTTACACATTTGTATTCCCTTTTTTCATGTGATGCCTATTTTGATACCTTTCTAAGTCTATGTATCGCGATACCATTTTTTCTTTTTTTTTGGTATCTGAATTAAGCTTTATTAATTATTATGTTTGCCACGTGGGGGCAGCGCAACAACCTGTAATAGCAACGTCGACATATTATATGAAGTTGGTGCAAACAGTTAACGTTACACACTGAGCAGCTACGGAGAGTCTTGTTGCTGGCCACCTGACTAATGTAAGTCCAATCTTTAATTTAGCTCTATTAATTGCTCCGCTAACTAATGAGGTAAATATCTGGCTTTTCTTACTTAGAGTTAAATGAGAATATCGCACAACTTTCTTGTCTGTGCGTTAAGGAAAGCGGAATGAGCCAGCCGACGATTACCTTTAGCTAGCATAGCATAGCATAGCATAAAGAAGGAAAGCACGGGGAAAAGAAAAGGTTTAGAAATACACCTCCCAGCATTTGTTAAGCTAGTAACGTTAGTTAACAAGGCGTATCTTGTTGATTTAATCCACACACCAATGTAAAAACGTGGTTTATTGTGAAATGACCCACCATAAATATAATATTAAGAGTAAGTCCCTGCTCTCACACACAGGTGTTTTAAATTAGTCTGGCTGATTACATCTGCTCAGGTTTAAAGCCTGTGTTGCAGGTTTAATTTTGCAACAAATTTGTGCAATTTGCTTGTGGGAAATAAATATTTGAACTGTTATCCATTGTATTTGATGGTGTTGGATATTGCAAAAGTGAATATAATACGAAAAATAGGCATTATTTACAATGTTATATTTTTCCTCCCACAATGCATTGCATGACGTCACATTAGGGAGTATTTGCCGCTGGGCTGGCCTAATATGGCTTTTGGTCTTTTAATATTAACAGTCTATGGTCTCGACTGAGTCCAGGTGACTTCATTATGTTTATTATAATATTGGAAGGAAAGTGAAACACAGCTTAGACGGATGGGTGAAGCTACAGCGCACAGTTAACATGTCACCAAACTCCATGTATGTGTAAACTAGTTTGTGTCTACCTTAGCGTTAAAGTACCACAGATATAATTATTGTTACACAAAGAAAATGTGACTATGTCTAGAAATCTGCATAGCAATCCTAGAGGAAAGACTCTCCTTGCAGGCCTAACTGTGGAACTCACCTGAGAATCATCAAGTTTTCTTTAGTAGCAGAGTAATCCAGTTGTTGTCTGTACAACCATGGGACCATTGCATTCAGAAACTGCTAAAAACTAATTCGGCATACTTTTTAAATGGGGCTTAGTTGCCATAATGTAAACAAATATGGGAGAAATAATTGCGGAGCTCAATTTGTAGCCTGCTCCCTCACTCCATGGTAATATTATACTTCCTGTTTGATGTTGGGTCTTCTTGACCCGCAGTATCAGACTTTTTTTTAAAAAAAACACACAGTAATTGCCATAGCCAGCTGTGAAAATGCAAATATATGGCTGCAGAAATTCCATCATCCAAAACAGTCTTTGTCTCCCTTACCTTTGGCAAAAAGGTTATTGTATGTTGACCAAGCCTCCAATAGACAATACATGGGTTGCAATTTTATGATAGAAGAGCATTCAAAGTGATTTCCATATAGATTACTGTGTGCAGTGGGTAGTACAGTCGAAGGCACGTGTAGTAGAATTGGGCGGTATCCACATTTTGATACAGTCAAACCATCTCCCTATTTTACCGCGGTATATGGTATTACATGACTAATTAAAAATGATGACGTAAGGCTCAGACGGCATCACCAAACTGTTGACTAGTGCCTACACCGTTCAGAAACAGAATACCAAACACTAATACTGAAACACCTCTCTCTTCTCATTAGATCGGAACCCAAAATGCTGCCAAAAACTGCAGAAGTCCTGTTCTTCTTTGAGACCAGGTCACTCAGTGCGAGACTTGCCACCCCCACCCTCCCCCTCACATGATGACAACCACACATAAGCATTTTTAGATATTAAATAAATTGTATTTAATCCTTGTCTCCTATATAAGTGTATTGCATTTTTTTTAGTGATGGTATTGAAACTGATACCGCTGCTATTTTTAAGACCCTGCAGTATACTGTATTTACGTATTAACGTCCAATCCTAGTGTGTGGCCAACAAAGTGATTGGCGTGAAAATGGAAACATTTATTAACGAGCGGATGACCTGAGTGGACAAACTCCTTCAATCAGCAAATTCAAATGTGGTCAAGAAAGAGTCTGTAATACTAAAAATGCAACCCTCATCTGATTGTTTCTGATTTAATTGAGCTGAGCCTAAGTGCTACAGGAAGTGATAGTTACACAGTAAATCAGAGGAAGAGAGAGTAAAAGCGCTTTTACCACGTTATTACATATGGAGAGAGCACAATTACATGCATGTCTGGGGATTTATGGATGAATCCCCCGCTCAGAGGGTCTAGGAAAGGTGATCTGTCACAGAGGCAACCACAGGTGATTTATTCTTTTTCCAAATTTGTCATTTACTTTCTCCCCGTCAACCACTTGCGCAGACCAGATTTATTCAAACAATGGTAGCATTATGCTGTGAGCCCAACAATGAGCTGTGATCCAGACCACAGAAAAGATTTGGTCTGTTACAGACATACAGGTTCTAAAGAGTACCAAGGAGTGGCTTTTATTCATACAGGGCGGCCTTTTTAATTAACTGCTGGACCTGGTTCTCCATTCCCATTTGTTGAAAAAACATTTAGCGTAGTCTGCTGTTTAGACAGCATAAGAGAGATATAATAATTTGAGTTGCAGCAGAGAGCCAACCAACGTAGGCTCCACAGTCTTAGACATTTTCTCACCTAACAATGCTTCATCTTTAGCTCTGTTTGAGGTAAAAAGGTGATACACTAGTCATTTCAACATTTAGACTTATAGCTTATTTACATTCAGCAAATCATTTTGTGGTGCATGAGGTGTCTAATTAGATTTTCTTTTTTTCAATCTACTTGTTTTTGATGCATGGTGGCAAAACTAGATTAACTGCTGTCCTCGCTAATAAGGATGCTCTATATATAGAGACCTGGATGTGATGATAGAGTGTGGAAGATGACACGATTTTGAAGGATTATTTATTGGAGGAAAGCAATTTCTCTTCTTGTGGGTGATGGATGATTGACAGTAAACCGTGTAATGCAATATTAATGTTCATTAATTTAAACAGTGAAGTTAGACAAGGTTTAAAAACTGCATCGTGGCATATTACGCCACGATGCAACAGCGATGTCCTGCCTTTGAGTAAACAAGCCAAAAATGTAGATTATCTGAACCACTTTATTTGGAGTTGAAAGTGACTGCAACCAAAATGTCAGTAATAATCTGTTATTGCACAGGCCAACCATGCAACTGTACTACGGTTAGTATAGTTGGTCAAGGTTGAACCAGTGGTCTGTAAACTGTGTTGGATGTTTACTACAATGAACTGTTTGGGTAACGTCACTTTCACATCAAACGTACAACAGGGCATAGTTTGCATGTGGTCGTGCTAAGAATAAAGTGCTTCACATAATCCTGCAGAGCAGCTATATTGGATGCGACAGACAGTCAAAATGTAAACAATCACAATATTAAATTTCTTTCCTAGTATCACATCCTCCTTTCTCCCCATGTCCTGGTAAGGCCAGAGAGTAGAGTTAATTTACTCCAGGAATTCAAAGATCCTCAATTCTTCTCTCCAGTAAACTGATCACCATCATAACTTCCATGCCAGAATTCCAGTGGACACGCAGGTCAGCATATTTGGGGTCAACATTTAATTAGTTTGAACTTTTGCCACAAAACCTGGCAGAAAATCAGGGTAGTACAAGCTTGAGAGATAATTAGTCTTGAGAGAGAACTTCTGGTGTTAAAAGACACATAATAGTTTTACCATTCGCTTTTATTTTCTCCTCCAAATAAATTTGGCTGTGGCTACTGCTTTGCTTGATTTGAAACCATGTGTTTTTTTTCTTCTCTGATTTCCTTTTAGCGATGCCGATTGCCACCACGTTCCCAGATCTCAGCAATTTACTTGGTGAGTACAATGTTATTGTTACCAACAGGAATCAGCTATGACCTGGAATGACCCCGAATAGTCAGAATTCAGGAATCAATCTCAACTGTTGACTTTACAGTAATGACAATGCATAAATAAACTAAAATAAAATGGATAACATGTAACATATAAAAACAATTTTTAAGCATATAAACAACTTTCTAATTAAGAATTTAACAGTAGGAAATACCTTACAAATAGAAACAAGACTACACACTACGTCAATGTGACCTAATGTTTGCATTGCATGTGTCAGTTATTAGGCCTTATGGTGCAGAGTTACTGTAAGACAGAAGCTGAACTGAAAACAGACAACCAGAATGAACTGGATGAATGAATAGTTAATACGCCAGCAAGAACAATCAGTATCTTTCAACAGTAGAGATTCCAAGAGAAGACACTGTCAGTTTGTGCAGAGACTGTGCCCCAAACTGATCCTTCTCACCCAGTTAAACGATTGGTTGTGTGATGAGCTTGAAGCAACGATATAGTGGGTGTGGGGAATGAAAAGGTTTTGTGAGTCTTCCTGTCTGGGTTTAGCATATTTTGCAAAAAAAAAAAATCCTAGTTTATGAGCAAGCAAATATACTGTACCTTGGAGACCTTTAATTATTAATAGATTTGATGCCAACGGTTACTCACATGGACTTTTGGTCAATTATAATAGGACTAAAGTTTGTTCAGGTTTTTGCAGTCCAGTTAGTCTCATTTTTATCTCCAGTGGTGCAAATAAACAGCTTTGAGCTGTTCTAAAAACCATGAATGATCTTCTTAAAAATGTCCTCAATTACGCTTTAAAGCAGAAATTTGACCCCTATTTTGGTAATAGTCTCTAGGTCACTCTGCAGCTGACAGTTATTGCTAATGGAGTGTGTCTCTGTGAGCTGAGATCAGCTGTTAACCTGCCGAAAGTAGAGTGAAACACATAGGGAATTCATCAGCTCTAAAAGTTATATTTTATAACTGATAACAGGTCTGCACAGAGAAGATTAGCATTAACGGAACAAAAAAAAAACGTAAGTGGGAAGGCGATAAAGAGAACTGGGAGGAAAAGGGAGAAACAAGTTGAGAAAAGGTTCATACATTTTAATCACATTTTAAAGATTAATTTATTGCTTCTTTTCCTCAAATGTGATAGCCCGAGGGGTAGAAAATGAATGCTGTAGTCCAGGAGGAGGCTGCTCAGCCTAAATGTTTATGTGCTGTGTAGATACTTTGATGCAAAACATAACAGAAATGGTTTTGCTGTTGCTTAACAGTACAACACTCACCAAATACTCTTCATGTTAAAACTTTAGTGCGTTATCTTTTGATATAAATAAATGTTTGTTACATTCAAGCCGTTGCCAAGTGAGTTGCTACAAAGCTAATTGACTATTGACTCTCTGTATTTCTCAGTCTGGCTATGTTCAGAAGATTGGGGCGTCCGGTGACTTTCCCACGCAGAATCTTGAGTGGACATAATTACCTCTTCTGAAGAGTCCATCATGTTTGTTAATCCTCCTTGTCCTCCTTGGCTACTAGCAACTACATGGAGCATGGGTGGGGGCGAGTGCCCAATCACGTAAGGCTTGTATCATGTGGACGCACCAGACAGTTTTGTTGTCATTACTTTGAGTTCCTCATGGGGACAACTATGCACTATAACTTCAACTAAAAATAATAGAATTACATTAATATTATTTAGTCAGAATTTGGAAAACAAAACCATGCCCACATCATTTTTCTTTTATTCATACTTTTATTAAAACATCATTGGCCTCCATCAAGTAAAGAATGTACATAATAATAATAGTAGTAATAATAATAATAATAATAATAATAATAATAATAGTAGTAGTAATAAACTGAAGAACATCAGCAAATTATTTTCTGTTTGTTATAGTTTTTATGCTTTATCTTTTGTCAATTCTTCAGTGAGGCGTTCTCTAGTCTCTCTTCATTGTCTTCAAGGCTTCCACTAGTTTTAGAGGAATGTACAGTACAAGAAACAAAAAGTATCTTACCCCCATCATATTAGAATTTTTTTTTTATCAATCACTACATATTTCGTCTCATTTGCAATTCATCATACACCACACATCAACAACTCCCACCTGTTCCAGAACAATTTGAAAAAACTAAACCTCCTGTGGTGAACACGTATGCTTGCGGGTACACATACTCTATAGACTAGTGTACGCACACACACACACACACACACACACACACACACACACACTCTCTCTAAAACACACGCTTGGATGCCTGCAGTGGATGGTATAGTGCTGAGCTCCGGTGCTTTAATCAGACCTTTGGTCGTAAAGCGTCACACTGACAGAGGCAGCAACTTCCACAGAGCTCATTTCTCAGCAGAACCAAACACAGAAGGAAAAGCATTTGCCACCAACCTTGCTCTAGCACAGCACTGGTATCCCCCCTATGACTGACCCTTGTCACTCACTTCTCCTCCTCTCCATCATTGCTTCACACAGAGTGGCACGTCCTTTGATGTTAGAATTCAAAGGAAATGCCACAGATGCACTGTCGAAAAAGTGACCTTTAAAAAATACAAGATACTCACCGAAGGGGGACCAACTGTCCATTTTTGCACAATATAATGTCACCAGGCTGTGGAGATTGTCTCTAATAAAAGTTTGAACTTTTAAAACATTTGAAACAATTTAAAAACACAATAGCACGATAAAAACCTTTTGACTTGTTTTTAAAGTCTGCACACTGCACTCAGTCAAGTGTAGGTTTACAGTTTGTTCTGACAGGCAGGTGATGCTGAAAATCTCTTTTATGGTTTCACAGCAGTTCATGTTGGCTTGACAAGAGCAGAATATCATCCTGTCATGCAGCTGATTTCTCTATCTACCTCCAATCCTGGAGCTTTCATAAAAAGCTGTCAGTTTCTAATGGTGCTCAGTCCAGTGCTGGCGGTCATGTGTCAATGACATCCTGTGCTGGCGAAGGTTCATGTGGCAAACTGGTGGTGTTGGGCAGCGGCTGTGTGTGGCTGTTCTGCTGCAACTCTAGCGCCATGGCGTTTTGCGGGTGGGGGAACTCCTTCACCTGTCGGCGGTACTCCAGGAAGGTGGACGCCTTTGTGGCAATGGCCACCACGTTCTTTCCGACAAAGATGGTGGAAACGCGGCTGTCCTGAAACAGCACCATGTTAACACCTCTTATGAGGATGGTGACCACATTTATGGTGACCAGGCTCAGAACTGGGTACAGCATCATCTTCTGGGGCGACATGTGTTCCCCTTGCATGCTGATTTCACTGAGCGACACGCAGGGCAGGATGAGCAGCAGGATGTAACAGTAGAAGAACATCAGGCCCTCGGCCCAGATGGGCAGGCCTGTCCGCTGGGGCTCCCACAGGTTGGCTTGGATATCCAGCAGGTCCAGCAGGTCCAGAGCCACCCAGAATAGACGACTCCTCATGTCCTCCTTCTTTCGGAAAGTTCTCACATATTCCATACTATCTAGAGCCACAAGAACCAAGTATAAGCCTGGTACACAAACAGATAATAATAACGTCAAAGCCTTCCGGGCCACCGTCTCCAGACTCTTTCTGTCTGCCTTGCAATTCTGGAAGACAAAGTAAAGCTTGATCTCCAGGACAAAGATGTACAGAAACCACAGGATCATGGCGTATCCTCGTCGGGCGGTGCGCACCTCGGCACCGACCCACACAGCCACATATCGCAGCACTATGAGGAAGCATACATCCCCTACCAGCACTATAATACACACACCAATCTTTCTGGGACCCTGGTTCTGCTCCACCAGGTAGGCGTCCATGAAGGCCATGCTGGTCATGATGACGATGGTGGTCAGGCACACGTGGCGTTTGTCTGGTGGCGGCAACACCATGGTGGGGGCACCTGCTGGCTCTCAGTCTCACTTCCCAGCTTTCAAAAGCAAAAATTGTTCAGAAGCTTAATACGGCACTGTGTCCACTCCAAACCTTTACGGTTGGAGAAAATAAATTCAGTTAAAGGTGCTCCGACAGCTCTGGTGTGCACAGGAGCATATGTCTGGCTAGTTTGTCTAATATTAGAACAATACTATAACTCACTTCACTAGCAGACCGCAAGAGGAGGATGGTTATAGCAGTGTAGAAGCAGTGTATAGAGTCAGCTGAGAAATGCTGGCTGCTGATTGCTCTCAGACCATGTGAAAACAGGAACATCACCTCATTACTCAACGAACTTCCATTGATCCGCCTCTGCCCCTGAGCAGCAACTACACCAAGTGCTCTACAGCTGACACACCATGACTGATAGTAATCCACACACAGTCAAATGCAGAATACTCTTCGAGCAGGCTTGGTCTGATAGACATGTGATGGGATTGCGGGACACGGTGCTGCAGTGTAGAAATGTTTATGGGGGTGTTTATTTTTGTGTGAGACCGTGCAGTAAGCAGGAATTGTATGTGGGCTTATGGTGCAGCTCAGCATTTGCGAGGCATTCCTATTTGGATACTCCTGTAGACGATGGTGCAGTGTGTGTGGCTCCTTGCGATCCTGCAGTGTGTACAAAGGAAAATGGAGGAGAAAGAGGAGAGGAGTCTGCACTGGCCATAGGCCCCCAGCCGCCATAAATCAGAAAGACAGCAGGTCAACGGCCCATGAGGCCTTTCGTCTGACGCCGGCTTCCCTGTGGGAGGCTCTTACACCGGGCTGAAGATCCATTCTTCCCCCCTCCTGTTGCCACGTGCCAGCCTCTTCACAGCCTAGAAGAGGGGGAAATAAAGAGAGGAAGGGGAGGAGGAGGGCAGAGAAAGGAGAAAGAAACCTGTCAGCACTGCTAGGCCATATAACACAGTTTTCATTGCCAAAGGCTCTCCACATATGAGGAGCCAAACAATGTGTCAGCTCGGCTCCAATATTGCCTGTTTGACTATTGATAGGGCAGAACATATTGCACATGTTAGAGTAAGACTGCTTCAGGATGTCATTACCTCTTTGTTGTCTGTAATCTATCACAAGACATGGGGATGTATGGCTTAATATTCTCCGATGGTAATGTTATCATATTCAGCATATTTGGGGACATAATACCCAGTAGTGTAATTTTGTGAGTTGAATTAATAAGGGTTTACCACGAATTGTAGAAAACAATTTTAATGTCTCATATAATAGCTGCTCTGCACCTCCTTTTTCTTTTTTCTGCACTTGGCACTACATTTCATTCTTAGGCAAGGGTAACTGTGAAAAACGATGGCAAAAAGTTCATTTGCAGCACGTTTTGAGACAGTCTGGTGTACTGTAGTTTCTAAACTGAAAAGGAAATTATGTATGTATGTATTATGTACAGAATTTTTACTAGAGGATTAATAGGTAGTGTTTTTCATGGCTGTCAGAAATTAATTGCACAGAAAACAATGTGTCTCCATGCATGCTCAGTTTCTAAAACGTCTCAAACAGTAGATTGATAACATTCCTTGCATTTTTATTGTACCTTCAGTGTAAAGTCCATATGTCATATTACAGTATATGTTTTGTTGAATGATGTTTCAAGGTGTTTCTGTTTTGCCCGTAGTATTCCATTTGATATGTGTGTTGAAGTGTGTGATGGTTTAAGTTGGGGGCTTTCATCAATAGTCCGGTCGGACGTTTACAGCACTTTCTAAAAAAGGAACTGTACAGATGCCGAGCGCTTAACTCACCAGCAGGAGCCCACCATGTGCACTAGCCTCATCTATAACAGTGTGTCTAAATATTAGTATAGAGAGCAAACAAGGCTCGATAAAAGTGAAATGTGTTAATTGAGCAGAAACATCACCCTCGGTTTGAGTTTGGTAAGCTTTAACAAAAACTAGAATTTTTCTGTTGCTCTGTTCTGCTCTGTTCATTTCTATCTGCTCCTGTCACTGGATCCTTCAGGCAGAACACAAATAGCCTAAATTACATTAGTTTTTCTGTCAGCTGAGGTACTTTTCAAGATATGACAGTATCAGAGAGCACCGGCAGCGCTCCTGTAACCAAACTTATTTGGCTAAAGCAAGTGACTGAATCTTATGTCCCTACAATATGTAGCCATCCTGAAATATTCGTTCTCAAAAAAAGTGCAATGTTCCTTCAAACACATACAAACCCAGATATTGTTTCCGAAGAATAACAGGTTATGCCTGACCTGTTAGTTTGCCACAGTTTATTTCAGTATTTTTCAACATTATAAAAAAACGGACAACTTAAAAAGCCTACAGTGTGTATAAACAATAAAAATATATCTTAGAAGGCTACTCCTGTGAGTAAGTATTGCTTTTCCATAAAGATGGGGGACCCACTAGAGACAGATTTTAATAAAGGTCTAAAATCAATGCAACACGGATTGCCCCAGCGCCATCAACTGCAACATCTCTAGTTCGTATCTTTGATGCATGTTGTTCCTTATCTCTCTCCCTCATTTCATCGTGAGAAAATAGCCAGGTGGCTCACTGCCTATTCAGTAAGTTCCCATTGGGCCACTGGTTGGCTCCATCAGCATCAGGACCACACAGCTGTTTCCGTACTGCCATCACTTTCCTCAACAACCCACCCTACTTCCCTCCTTCATCCCCATCATCTTTCATTATATGGGCCATGCACAATGTGCAAATGTAGCATTATACATCAAATGTATTATTCATAAAAAAAACACATTCGCTTTTTTGTTGAGCGTTCAATGGGAAGATCAATACTATCTCTCACGCCTAGTTAGCTTAGCTTAGCATAAAGCTTTGAAACAAGGCAAAATGGCTAGCCTGACTCTGGCTAAAGATATTTGGACATAATGGCATTTTTAAACATCAGTGAAATAAGAAATGCTAGACCTTAAATGTGTCATCAACAGTGTTTCTAACAGATATGGAAGGCCAAAGCTTAAATGTGTGCTCTTGCCATTTACAGATCAGTTTAGAAAAACAATTGCTAACCTTTTAGTGATATTGATTGTATTCATTTTAAAAAGCCAATCCAGAAATGCATTCATATTGTTCCACCACTGTTTACTTTTCTAAATCAAAGGTTCTATTTCACTGCCATTTTGACTAACTGAGCTCTTGATATGAGACATTTAAGTATGTGATAAATAAACATGAGTTAGATTTCAGCTGTGCTGTGTGAAATCACCGAAGCAAAATGGGCTAAAAGGGCTTTTGAGGTTTTGCATCAGACAATACCTCTCTTAAAGAACATACACAGAACTACAACAACCATAGAGCTTTGATAGGTCATTGCGGAAATGTCAGTGGATGCCTTGTGCTGTTTCACTGTGACATAACCTTTTGTGTTGAAGAAGAAAAATAACATTGTACATCTAATAGCATCTGTCAAAGGCTGTCAATGGAAGCCCAGCTTAAGAAGAGTATGACACCAGAATGAGCCTCATTTGTAATCCAAGCATGAATTTGAATGTTTAAAACCCATTATGTAGAACAGTGCCTAAGTAAGAGATTAAATTCATAGGATGGTGATTAATTGACTGATTAGCAGAACGATGTGGATCATTAACATGCTATAAGGAAGGCTGCTCCCACATATACAGTACATCACATCATCATTGAAATGACATTAATTATTTAAAAAAGACTTTAAGATTGTTTCCATAATGAACAGATTACAGCCCGCATGATCGTATGAGAGTGTTCCTAAATTGGATGGTTTGAACCTCCCAGGAAATATGACTTCAGCTACAAAACATGGATCCCAAGATCGGTGTGATTTTAGCGCTGCATGTGCGCCCGACAAAACAGGAAGCTGATGAACTTTGGCAGTAATAGATGATTATTAATCATTTCTGTCATATACTGTAGAAAAGGGCCTTTGTCTGTGTAAAAGGATGACAGAAGTGCTCTGCCCTGTTTTGCATATTCTGTTCAGCATTTATTATGTATAAATCATGGCTGAATTTTAGCCCTGGGTGTTGCTGCAAAAATAGAAAAAAGAAGTAAAGAAATGTCCATTGTTATGTGATTTGACAGCTGTGACGATTATTATTTCACATCTTTGCTTGACTTTTTTTCCCTGTGAGAGCACGGGGCCTCTGTGTACTGCACGCTGTACATTTCAGCTTTGGTTATATGCATCAGTTACAGCGTATTAATTATGGCATGCAACGAATGGGTGACATGGAGGGCTGTGAACTGACAGCGCAACATTTCTTCGCGGAGAGAAGGCTATTACTGTGCTTGTGGTCAAGGCCATTATCTCTCTAAACAGCCAGAGTTTACTTGTCAGGCAGTTATATTAACAGTTAGCCTTGACTGGCCGCAGGCTTCCACATGGATCACAATGTTGGGGCTGCAAGTGGCATTACTGCTACTTTTTTAGGATTTTAGGTTGTCACGAAGAACCGAAGAGAGGTGTTTGGGTTAAAGAACAAGACAACCAGTACAACTGGAAGAATAGTGTTTTGGCACAGGATGCTGTGGAAAGAAATCAAATCAAAAGCTTATTGGTTGTTTAAACGCTGCTGTTTCTAGGTGTTGCTTTTGAATATGCACGGAAACGGTTTCCTTTTAAGCACTGACTTATTACTTGTGTTCTTGCTATTGATGTTTGTCTTTTTTTAACACACGCTCAGAGCTTAAGGATAGTAAAGCCTTCAAAGCTTCAACAAGCTTTTCTTTTAAAACTGAGGTGTTCTGACACTTCATCCACTTTGTGAGAGCTGTGAGCTAGTACTTGTTTACAGCAGCAGAAATGATTTCTTCCTGCAACAGTGGAAGCTATGCTGTGTTACCTGTAGGTTTCAAAGAAA
The DNA here is from genome assembly GCA_013375575.1 of Percina caprodes. Taxonomy (NCBI): domain Eukaryota; kingdom Metazoa; phylum Chordata; class Actinopteri; order Perciformes; family Percidae; genus Percina; species Percina caprodes. The sequence goes on along the minus strand of JABXJD010000054.1, from coordinate 2,163,691 downwards.
ACGGAGATGTTTATGCTTTTGCGACGCCGCATTGTTATGTATTAAATGTATCGTATTACATCCCCAACTTTGCTTTTACTCCAGGCTTCTGCTCTCCTTTCTAATGCTTCAACACCCCAAGGATGATCAAATGTTTGAGTCGATGTCAGCAACACTGCAGTGGGACGGCCCCTGTCTCACGAGTGGTCCGTTTTGTTCGATATTTATGTCAGGTTGTCTTCATTAGGGCCAGAATGAGACCCATATGTCTTCTTGGCTGCCAGCCATTTCCATCATCTCAGCAGGTGTTCTGCGACGTCCTTTGTGTTACAGTCAGCGCTCGGCTAGTTTTGGGAGAAGTGGCAGATTGCTTTGAATTCGCCAAGTACACAGAGTACAGCTCAGTGCAGCTCAGCTGAACAAACGCTTATACACAAACAGAAGCTTACCACACAAATGCACAAGAATACACACATGCACTCACGTGTGCATATATGAAAGCTTACACTCACACTTTTCTTGCCTGAAATGTTTCTGACAGGATGGCCATCTGCAGGTCACATCTTTCACAACCTGATGATGTTCAGGAACCACACACTGATTGTATACATCCTGCTTTGATTATGACATAGTAACGTATTATACCCCCAATCCCTGAACACACGTTAAGACACGTCTCCGATAACAATCCTGCTGTGTTCAAAGATGTCAGCTTGATTCCTCCAGTGGCACTGACGAATGTGTGACATCTTGCAGGCGCTCAGCACATTTCCTTAACATATTAAAACCACCAAACTCAGTTGCCCTTATAGGGCTTAGCCTCGTCTGTGATGCATTATTCACAGTGTATATCTACTGCGTCTAATGGATCAGTGTGGTGCTGTGTTGAAATTCAAAACACGTCTGTTTTGCATTTTGTTGTCAATATTTGTTACAGGGTTTAATCCTTTCCATCTATTTTGTGCATTTCAAAGGCATACACTTCAGTTAGTCAAAACACAATACACATGGTTTGTATGGTACTTGCTACTCTTAGATTTCTATTCTTCTTTTCTGGTTATCCCTGCATAATATGCTTGTAATTGCTTATGATGTTGCACTGGGTTAGAATGCTGAAGAGGATCTGAAACTAAGAAGAGGGCCGTGTTTTGTAGCAGTAGCTAAGCTCATTTTATCACCCATTATGGCTGATTAAGGCTGATCCTCAGTCTACTTTGCCATGTCACATTGTGTATGTGATAAGCACTGAAGGTTCATTTCAGCACATAACTATAACTAACCCAATCTGTATTCGGGCTGTCATTTTTAAATAGGCGTGGGTGATGATCAAACGCTGCCGAAATTAAACATGCTGCACATGACAAAGGATGGATAGATGCTGCGTGCAGGCTCCCTTAACAGGCATTGTATAGGGTTAGATGTAGAAAAGCAGCTTAAAGGTGCTTTTTTCAACTTGACCCTCAGCAGCAGTGATGGGGCTTTTCAACATGACAGACATGTCTTTTTTTTCCCCTGCCCCCTATCAAATGGCCAAAATGTGCGCAGAGTCGATCAAAGTGCATTCTTTATTCACAAAGCTGGGAAAAGGATCAAATGTACCATGCCACAGTAAGTCATCATCAAAGTGGAGAGTAGCCCTCTGACATCCCACCCGGCAGTTAGTCACTGACAAAGGGAGCGAAGACTAGTTGCCCAACGTATACGCAAGAGACAAGACACTCTTGAAGTACTGTCCAAAAATGATGGTGTTTAGGTGGCTACAGCTGTGAAAAGTTTGACCTTAAGAAGCATCTCATTTCCATTTTCTCATAACAAGCAGTTTGGAAAAGGCTGATATCAAAAGTATTAAGGCAATTCAATGAGTTACTGGACTGTACAGAAAGTCTTGACGCCACTGAGAGTCCCTTACTGTTCCAGTAGCTTCTGTAACTCTATGCTCTCATTAAATCCGGGGGTTTACCATCCATATACGATCAATGAGTATCTCCTACAGCACTAACCATGATTTATTTGTTAGCATTCATGAAACTATAGTCCCCAATTTTTAGTGAATTCCACCCAAACACCATATTCAGCCCTTTGTTGGCCTGTTACTCAACCGGTCTCAGTCTATTTAACCATTATGGTCTTGGGATTTTGGCAAATGGTTTTTATTAAAGGCAGCTTAAAACAACGTAATATCACAATTTTTTTTTTTATAGAGTGAATTGCACAACATATTCTTGTCTTACTTATGGAACAAAATCTGGAAGTTCTGGTTAGACTTCAGGCTACACTTTCCTGCCCTGTGTCTGTGAATATGAATAATCATTTGAAAGCATTAATCAAAACTTAATGTTATTGCGAAATATACGTAGACGGCCAACAAAGGAAGGGAAGAATTAGCCAATAATGCCTGACAATAATAAAACTAAATAGTTTCTGAAGACTTTAAAGCAGCATAATTTGTTTGTTTTTTTTAGTCACATGTGGGTGGCATAACAAGCTGTAAACAAAACATTGACATATTATGACATTATGAGGTTGATAAGACAAAAGTGCCATTTTCTACATCCAGCAGACACCGAGCAATATTAGCATTCATTTAAAATTATGTTTCTGGTCCCCGAACAATGTAAGATCAATATTCACTGTTCATTCATTGTTTGGTGTTGAACAAGTAGCGTACATTGGGTTCATTCTTTTTTCCCAGTTAAAAACATCTACCTACTGAGGCTGGAAACAAGCTTGAGGTGACCTGTGAGTGTGAAAAACTCAGGAGACTTAAAGTTAAACTGTTACAATAAACTTTGAAGTAAAAAAGCCCAGGTGATAAACTTGACTAAAAATACAAAAAAACTCAGGAGACAAACACAGGAAGAGCTGGCACAGCAGCAGCAAAACTGTGAAAGTCTGTATGTTCTGTAGAGTCGAGTAGTAATGAGACCAGACTGAGGACTGGAGAGGGTTTTTGTAGATGAGTTAACAAGCTTAAACAGGCAACAGGTGAGGAGTGCTAATAGGCTGACGATAGTGAACGATGATACTGATTGAGTGGCGAATAGGTAGTGGGCGTGGCTGAGGGAGAGCCCAGTGCCGGTGTGACACCATTGTTCATATAAAAATATTGATTAGTGCAGCTTTAAAGATAAAAAAACTTGATCTTCTGCCAATACTACATGTTGTTTGAGTTGATTGATGCTTGATTGAAGTCTCAGGAGGCCCCTTGTGTCACTGTTTAAGAGGACAAAACCACATAAACCCAGTGAGAAATAGGGAAACAGCACCACTACTACTACTAATGCTGACCGTGTAAGCTGAATCGTATAAAGGGTGACCCCACTCGGTTGAAGAATTATTGAAGGGTTACACCTTTGATCTTGGACATTGCAGTTGACCTACAAAATGCACTTTAATACCCAAATGTGCTTTAGCCTCTAATACTGCTGTCAGCTCTGATCAACGAAACAGAACCTCATCCCCTGGAAATAACCCCTAATTTTCTTTCACTTTTATAAAAATTCCCAGATTGCAGTCAGTGAAGCAGGACCACATAAAAATTCCAGCTGCTTTGTCCATGGCTTTTGGTTTTGTGACTTAAACTCAAGTAATAACAATTAGGAAGTGGCTGAATAATTAAGTCTAGTGTCCTTTTAATCCCTTCTGTTGAGGGGAAAAAAAGACACGTTAAAGCACATACTGCAACTACTCTGCACACTGGAAATTGGATTGTCCCTTCAAGTGATTGTAGGACACCCCTTTAATTTTTTTAACTGAGCGCCACAAAAGAGCATAAAGTGCTGCAGTGATTACCATAGCCCCTCATCTCAACACCCACCTACACACAGGACAAACATCTCTGCATGGCATTGAAGCGGTACCAATGTAACACACTATTACGCACTCATCTAGTTTTTAATTCTCCCATGCAAGAGTATAACAAGCCTATTGATTTGCCCATGTGATACCAGCTCTCATATTCGTTTCTCTAATGATAGTTTGGGTGTGTGATCACCCAGGGACAGAAGTGATTTTTATCCAGCGATTTTTACACTGCGAGCCATTTAATCTTTGTGTCAATAACACCCCTCCTACCCCCTTTCTTCTTTTTTTAAGCTTGCTCTTTTCGATCCCTCACAATTCCTCCTCTATTCATGTCTAATCTGGCCACCCTAAGGGAGGAGGTGCCCATACCTTATTCCAGTCATGCTTCCTTTCTGTTTGCATTTCTACTTGAGGGTAAAATGACTTCCCAAAGACATCAATACCTCACAGGTCCTATTCAGTATTCATCATTTTTGTATTGGGTTAATGCAGCAAATAATGGCTAAAAATAGAGTTGCAGAGAATAATCACCAGACTCCTATCAGGTAGTGTTTCACCACTAAAGCTCACTTTGTTTTCTCAATTAAACGCCCACTCATCCTGCTGCTCCCACTAGTTTGCATAAAACAGATGGGCAGGTAAGAGGGCATGACCAGTCACCTTTTATGCTGCAACGTCCGCAGAGGGAAAAGTAACCGAGAAAAAGAGGAATAAGATGGAGGGAGAAGGAGAGAAGGAGTTGATGCAAGAGAGCAAGAGTTTCTGTTCCATGTGATTGAATAAAAGGTAAAATAGATACGATACAGGAAGGCTTTGAAGTGCTTCTAATGAGCCGGGAGTTAAAACGGATAGCTTTGCAGAGAAGACAGATTTAAATATTACCAGTCAGGGACTTATGATGGTGAAAAGCAGGCAGAAAGAATAAAAAAAAAAGAATGTTCGTTTCAACATGTCATTTAGTCTTACATTCAGTCTTAAAAACTTATTTTCCATGAAGCAAGATGAAGAAAATCTATTGATTTTGTGAGACATGTTCCCCATTTTAAGGATGATAGGTTCTTAAGACTGAAAATAACATCATTCACTTTAGGTTTAAGATGTTTGGCAGCGAACAAGAGCCTTTGTCAGATTCTGTTGATGTGCTTTCTGCTGTATTACATCTATGAAGTGAAGCTGGGTATTGACAAAATGTTGCAAAACTTTGAATGTGTCTCACGGGCAGGGTGTTTGCTGAAGGCGACACCTGCTTTGTATGATAATGAAATGGAAAACAATATTTCACTCAGGATTAGACAATTGTTTGCCATGCGAATTGCTGAGGAGTGTAACATTTCTTGGCTTTTGCTGAGGTGTGTTTGGGCATGACTCTAAACCTTAGAAGTGGATCTCTGAAAGAAGGATTCATGCAATTTATATTTAGTCAGTGGAACCAAAACCAAAATAATTCACTGTGTTACTGAACTGTGATAATTTGACTACTGTTGTCAACTGGATGTGGCTCATAGTCTGCATTCTTTTCCCTCAGGTCCTATTATTATGAGTATTGCCTACTAAGGTTTTACAAGCCATTATGGGCTGTGTCATTGTGAACAGACTGGTAGCTTTTGGTATGTTGTTGTGAATCTGCTCAGTGGTGTGCAGTTTTTGATGGGTAATTGACTGTATGTTGCAATTCTGAGGCAGCAGTTGTTTAGCGCTCATATATCACAATCACAGCAGTGTTTTTATTTGAAAAATGTCTTCAAATAGGGCTGGGTGACAATCTCAACATGGAATTGGGATAAAATTCAGGTCGACAACTATGATTAAAGTGTTCATTATGCTCATTTCTACGTTCATAATTGTATTTACAGGTTCTATCAGAATAGGTTTACATGGTTTCATTTTCACCATATTTTAGTGGCGGGGCTGAAAATGGCAATCAATCATGTCGTCTTTTGCGACCATTGCCCCATATGAAAAGTGAATTTGATTGTATGTCACAGCTTTTAGTTTTATTTACATTATTTGCATTTATGTTACTAACTTGTATGGTTTTGTTAAGGCAGACAAAGCATGTTTGCAAAGATTTAGATGTTATTCAATATATTTTTTTAATCACAAAATATATTCTATACCAAGCCATGTTTTAACAGTTAAAAGTTACATTATGTTCTATTTCTTATGTTAATGAACTATATTCTTAAGTTTAACTAATGAACCTTCTGGTTTCTTCAGGCTCCAGTTATTATCAGGATACTCTTCAAACTGGCATTATTATGTAATTATAAATTGTGATAAATATCAATATGGAAAAAAATATCGGCCATATTTGTTGCCATATCGTCCAGCCCTATGGTCATATATTGGTTATTTTTACTCCCTGGTGACTGCACAGAGTAGGCTACTCCAAAAGTCCTAAAGTCACAGCAAAGGTGCAGGGTCCACTAAACCTGAACAAAACCCATGTCATTCCTGAAATGTAGAGAATGTAGAACCAAAAGAAGACACAAATTGTAAATAATACAACCTTGGAGTTACTAGAAGACATAATCCTCTTCTTTTGGTAGACGCGAGATGCCTCCATTGTTGCCAACTTGGCGACTTTCTTGCGACTTTTCATACCCTCTTAGCAACTTTATTTCTATAAAGCAACTAGCGAAGACATTTAGCAACTTCAGATTGTCAGGTGGAAAATGAGATATATTAATTTATTCCTGTGCATTCTGCTCAGAGTAATCTTCTGCCAACAGCACTGGGTTTCTCTCCCTCCTTTCTTGCACCGTGCAGCAGGCAGTCAGCCGACAAAGCCACTAAGCTTTTAATCAAATGAGCGTATGACGTCATCTAGCGATTTTTAGCGATTTTTAGAGCTAGTGCTAGCTACAGTACTTTCATTGGAAAAGAGTTGGCAACACTGGATGCCTCCCTTTATCTCAAGCTCCCACACCGAGTTAACATGCACCAGACCTGTGTCTTCTTTCTCTGAGGGTTCAGTAAACACAATGCTCCCACTAAATTCCTAGTAAAGCTTGATTTAGGATTCTGCGTTGAATCCACACCATAGGTATGTACTGTACATGCAGCGACGCAGACATTATTATTATATTATTTTTATTATTATATGTATTATATCCTATACCCACATCTATGTTCTCTTTTACGTTGCCTGATTAGACCTTTACTCAGTGTGTGATTGACGTCTCCTGATAGTTATGTTGTAGCTGTGGGAGTAATTTGTAACACAGCCCACATTCTAATAAACTGCATATTAGAATGTGGACTGTGTTATAAATTACTTCCTATTATATAGGAATATAATAGTAGTATATATACTACTATATCTCTATCTGCTACTATATTAGAATGACCAAGACTGTATAGATGGACTGCACGTCTCCACTTCCTCCAAATGTACAGAAATGAGGCCAAAAAATACCTGTGTGGGTATGCAGGGCCTTTAGCAAAAATTCTTGTCACTTGTCACTTCTTGTACCCACTTGTCAATCGAATTATCTGGTCGATCTGTCAATCGATAAAAAGTCGGTTAAAAAAACTCATGCAAATAAAGCTGGTGAAAGTGTGTTTCCATCCAACGGCTTTAAAGCGAATAAAAACCTGTGCATAATGACGTCACATGCTATTTTGCGATCAAATTGGTAAATCAAATTGATTTTAGACATTTTAAGGTGTTTCTATTCATTTTCGCACTGAATCGTACAATAGTCAAGCAAACATTTGCAAAGTTTTTCTAGACAAAATGGATTGCGCCATTTACCAACAAATAATCAAAATTGCACAAATTGTAGTACTTATGTGCCAGCTGATAGCGACATATCAAGCTATAATAAGAAAACAGCAATGCTATCAACACATTGCTGTGATGATGCAGATGCAGCTTGCCTTTTATTGTCCCTCCGGCACCATGTCTTGCTGTTTGAGCGCCTTCCATTTACTTCGGAGGACGTCCCACGGCTTGTCATAACCTTTGTTGGCTATTTCCTTTGCGAGTTCCTGATAAATTAAATTTATTTAAATTCTCCTTGTTCGTCCACTTACATCTGTCTTAGTTGACACCCGTAGGATGTGCAAACAGAGCAGAAATACTGGGCGGAAAGGAACTAAAACTTCTTCTTTGTTTTGTGGCGGGTTGCTACCATAAAATGACCTAAAACCTAATCGCAATTCGTCATTTATTTGACAAATAACGTTTCCATCAGCGTCTATTGCATAATCCGTATATTGATCAAGATAAAATCCGATGAGACCGAACATATTTCCTTTGAGTCAATATTCATGAAATTCCATTGAATTTTACTGTTTTTCTTGAGGCATTTTTCATTAAATATCACCTATTTTGGATAAAAACCTGTGGATGGAAACATAGCTATAGTCATACTGAGAAATACAGAGAGTTTTGTGGTGCAAGTAGTCTTAATTAGCTTTGTAGCAACTCATTTGGCAATGGCTTGAATGTAACGGACATTCACTAAAGCTTTGATATTGCAGCTGTTAAAGCTGGAATATAAAGCTAATTTAAATTACTTTATATACTGCTTGTGAATTCCATCTGGGGATCAATAAAGTCTTATTTTACTCTATAATATTACATCATAATGTATTTGTTGAATATATTTTGGATAATTAATCTGAACCTGCAAAATAACTAAAATTATGTATTAAATGAAGTGAAGTAAAAAGTACAATATTTGCCTCTGAAATGAAGTATACCTACCTCAAATACAGTACTTGAATTAATGTACTTTGTTACTTTCCATCACTGATTGTGGTCCACAATGGTAGTCAAGGGCCTGGTGTTAAAAGTTAGAGCTGTGTGATGGGTGGCCTTAGAGCCAGTGTGTCAAGACCCATAATAGACATTCAGTGACAATTATAGGTGAGGTATTTAATTTTGTTCACATAAAAAAAAAAAAATCTAAACTGGATGATTATGGAAGGTGTCACTTCGTAGAATCAATAAAATAGCTTACTTGCACCATGATAATGGACTCATGGTGCAAGTAAGCTATTTTATTGATAATTCATTTAACAATTTGTACTGTTGTGTTCAAGAACTAGCGCACCACTTAGACCTTTCTGCACAATGGGCTTTTATCAAGTACATCAGGAAACATTGAGATCCACTTAAAGATAATAGCCTATTCTGTTGTTCTTCATGCAGTTATCTTATCAATTAGGAAGATCTGAAACCACGCATTAAAGAATGACATGAACATTAGGTTGTCTTATGTAAGCAGCCCTAAAGAGGCCCCGAAGCAGATGGGGCACCATAACCTTCTGTTATGTAATGCTCGTCAAACAATGCTATGCAGTCATTAACAGTCAATCAACAATGCTGAGGAGCCATTAAGTGAAGCAATTATAGGTAATAATTATGTGACTGCAATCAATTAAATAGTGAAATACAGCTTTGATGCTTTTAAAAACTTATGTTACATGTCAGTTGTCAACAATTTATAAGAATGTGTTGCTAAAGATTCTCTCTCTCTCTCTCTCTCTCTCTCTCTCTCTCTCTCTCTCTCTCTCTCTCTCTCTCTCTGAAATGACCTGTCATTGACCAAAGTCTCCCATGACGGCACAATTTTCTGAAGCCTGAATACAGAGCCAAGAGGAGGTGCAGAAGTCTAGTTTTCTCTCAGGCCACTTGAATAACAATATGCTGAAAGATTATTATAGAATTCCTACCCAACGACACCAAAAATAACGTGGCTACCACAGATTTAAAAGTAAAATAATCCTAAACAACCAGCCAATTGATCTCATGAATGGATCCAACTCCCAGTTTACTGTCAGGTGGCTAAAGCTCAGAGCTCTAGTTTTAGGCTTGCCTCTTTTTTTTTTTTTACTGCTAGCCAGCTGACAAAAACTCCTCAGCTGCACAACAATCAGAAACTGTCAACTGATTAACTACTGATATGCAGGTATACTGTGTGTAAATGTTATATTTTATTAGCTTAAAAGAGAGGAGCGCCTGTCTCAAGCTCATTATCAGATAGTCAGTCCAAAATACTAGTGATGGTGAGCAGGGGGGTCGTGAGGCTTATATTGTGTGTGTGTGTGTGTGTGTGTGTGTGTGTGTGTGTGTGTGTGTGTGTGTGTGTGTGTGTGTGTGTGTGTGTGTCGGCATCTGAAGAGGTTAAAGTTAATGTGGTCTAGTCATGTTAAAGGTCAATGTATCCATTTATTTGAGTTATACTACTAATACTACTTTGCAACTACTGTGACATGCTGCTAACTGGGCACATTACTACCTTGAGTCAGCAGTAATGTGACAAACTGGTCTGATTCTTGCTTTAAAACTTCAAAGCCAAGCTGCTGATCAAGGATGCTCAAAAACTACTTTGGGGTTCCATTTGAGATGTTAATGAAAGAGTTGTATTTTATGCTCTCTTCATATATATTAACGGTAAACATATAAGAAGTTGAAATATTTTTAATCAACTATGATATATTTCTCATCTGTCGAGTCAAATTTGCACAATTTGACAGATTACTTGAGCCATCAATTGACACACATATTTCAAGACACATTCTGATTGTATAATGTTAATGAATAACCTTTTGATATGAACAGTGTTTATTACACTGTAAAAAGAACATGTCATTAAATGTACCCTGTCAAAAAACATTTTTTTTTGTCAGTTTTATTTTTCTATTATTTAATGGTGCTTGAGCTGTATTGCGAACACTGTATTATGAATTGATTTGAACAGACAGAAAAAATACTATCCCATCTTTACTCAAGGTCTCCGTTGATGCTTGAGGAGTGGTTGTGAGCTAAAAAGTCAATTTGATCAATCAGCCAACTGCCTTTTCAACTGAGAACAGCCTCTATCTGTGGGATTGCTACGCTGATGCACGCACGCACGCACCTTCATGGACAACAGAGTGTATTAAGGAAGAATTAAAAACGGTAATTTGCTGTCTTTTCTTTAGAATTTCCTCTGTTTCCAAATGTGACTCTTCCTCTGGTCTGTGCTGTCGCCTTTATTAAAAAATGTAAAACCAAAAATCCAAAATCATTCAGGCCATGGGCTCCTATTTTAGCAATCCAATTTTTTCAGCTCTGAGAGGGAGTTAGTGGAAATACACTGATGCTTTCTACTGTAGTTCTTTTTGAGCTTTTGTAATGTCCTCTGACAGAACCAGAGCCCTATTTAACTGCCTCCTACATTGACACGCAATTTAGTTTTTGCTAATTATAGGGTAGAACGGTCATAAATTATTCTCTGCTCCTTAGCTCTCCCTCACCCCCTCTCTTTCTTCATACACAGACAGAAACACACACTCTAACACAAACACACTAGCCATTGCAAACAAAATTACCCATCTGCTGATTTTCACACTGAGTCTGAATGTCATGCACAATAGGATGCCGCACACTGACTCAGGGTGGGGGCTGAAAAGCCAAGAGAAGGTAGAGAGCAGGCGAAGAAACGTGCACAGGGAAAATCCAGCAGTTCATCTCTCCCCTACTGTAAAATCCATTCATAAATACTCAGCCTTCACTCTGCCTCACAGTTACAGATTCTATGCGACTCCAGCCTCTGCATCTCACAAGCAACACTTTAAATTATTAAAACACCCAAGGATGCAAACACAAAAATGCATCTTGACAAGAGAAAATGGCAGGACAAAAGTAGCCTGCTAAAAGCAGAACATGTTAATTCCCCTATTATGATAATGAAACATTCACAGAGCTGCTTTATTCAGTTTGCATGCAGCAAGAAGACACTTTTGTATTCTAATGCTGAAACCTCTATTAAACTGGCCCTTGCTTTGCTTGTGTGATACTGTATATGTGTCACTATGGAATGGAGTTAATAAGGCCAAAACGAGGGCAGTACTCATTAAATTATTACTTATTTAACGACTAAAACACCAACACCGATGTGTCAGCTGTAGATTATTGGCTCTTGACCTCCATGTGAACACTTAATCATAACCTGTTATGTTGCTGAAAATTAAAACTTGTAACATCCTGTACAGTCTTCCTGATTCAGCTGCATATACTGTAATACATATTTGTTGAATAGAAGTAAATATTTTCAGAAAGATATTACACATTATAATAGTGTCTTGGATGTGCTGAATGATAGACTATGACTAAACATGTCTCATGTACAGTACATATTAGTTATTGTTTGCTAACAAAATAAACATGGTCTTAAATTAAGAAAAAAAAAACAAAAAAAAAAAACATGACAAACTGCTTGAAGCTTACTGGCCAGTGTGACGGGACAACTGTGACAACTTGTGATTAAAGAGGTTCCGGACACTCAGGTGATGGCTTGAGCAGAAATATTTATGGAAGCATGGCCAAAGAGAATAGAGTCAGTGTAGTGCCACCCCAGTTCTGAAGATTGTTATTCCTGCAGGGAATCTTTACCTCTTACAGGAACTTACTACCAGCCCAAATAAGGATATTCATGACATTCTACATGGGACGACACTGGATAATACTTGTGTAAAGATTTCACTTAACATGAACCTACGTTACCTTGTGTAATCTATCATCCTCTCCAGAAAGGGAGGCTGGTGCCTGAGACCCTGAAAGGACACTTGTGTTAAAACGGTTTACCTCTTCCCAAATTGAGACATAGGGTTGTGATGTGTCTATGAGTGTAGGGTCTGGGAATTACCTTGGTTGCTACGGCAACCGACATTGGGGAATGAGACATCTGGACTTTGTATCTTTCCAGACAAACAGTGAGCTATTGTATTGACTCTGAACTAAGACCTAATACAAAGGAAAATGTATTCACAGCCAGTACTGTAGCATTCAAACCAGCACAGAATTCCAAGAAATTACGTCCATTTTGGACAGTTCAGCAACTCCCATCCAGTGGCAATGTTTGGTGCCAATGCAGGATGTACTGTGCCCTAATGTAGCAAGGTGAAAAGGAAAGTTCTTGATTTATTGCTTGTGTTTGTTGATGAATAGTTGTGTAGCATGTCACACTTTTATGCAGGAGACCAGAGTTTGTGTCCTGTCAGTCCTGCAATGAAACATTTTCTGTTTTAGTACCCGTAACCACAGATGTTGCCTAACCTTAACCCAGCCCCAACCGAGTTCACTGCAATCTTTTCTTAATGTAGTCACCATGTGGAGATATTGCAGAGTGAGAACTTTCAAAATGTTGGCATTGGACATAGACAAGATATTCTCATTGAACATAATTCAAGGTTTTTTAGAATCGTTCAATATTGACGTTCTTGTCTGGCAATAGGGTTGTAAACATTTACCTTGTGGACAAATAACCCCAGTATGATGTTTCACTTGTTTTTGGAAAGGCATACATAGTGTTATATTGTTTGCAATTTTGGCTCTCTATGATAAGTCAAGCAGGCATAAAAACGTTTGGTGGCATTATAGTAATTGGATGTTAGTTGTGTGTTCCCAGATTGTTGGTCTGGATCTCTCTTGGTGTTGTTATCCCTGTGTCAGGACTGAGTTAGAAAGCTAGCAATAATCTCTCTGTCTAGTCATACATGTTGAGTATCCACAAGGGGGAAATGCTCCAATTCTCCCATTTCTCTCCTTGAGTGAGCTCACAGATTCCTTCTCTCCTTTCCACTCAGCTCCTGTCTCCCTTTTTACCTCCTCATCTTTGCTGTCCTGATTTCTTCCTTCTTACAGAGCCTGTTTGACCTGCACTAAGGGGATATGACTCGGCCCTCCTAACCCCACGCAGAGCTAACAATCTTCACACGCTCCCTATTATGCTGTGCATTCATAGTGCACACATCACCCAAGGTTGTTCAATCATGGCTAAGCTCACGCTGTTCATGTTTACAAAGCAAGAGAGAAAGAACAAGAGCATTGAATCAAAATTGAACCCCTTTTCTGAAGGACTTGTAACAGTAATGCACAGAGGACACTGAGGAGGCGACCAGCATGGTATGTTTAACAGAGCATGTTAAAGCCAAATTCCTTTGTTGCTGAGGCGACCGGCCTCCTGGCGGAGACTGGGGTGTGATATTAAAGAACAGGGCTATAATGAAGACTTAGCTCCCCGGAGAGAAAACACTCGTGGACAGTTTCAAAGACACGGATTACGCCTGGTCCTAGACTAATTTGCCTTTTCAGCCGATGCCTCTGTTGAGAAATCTCTTTAGTTGGAGACTATGTGTAACTGGCCCCATGTGTCTCACTCCTGAGTTTTCTTAAGTTCAACTGTCTGGCTTTTCTCTTTTTCTAAGGCATGAACCAACATGGACTTTTTCATCCACAGTCTCACTCCTTTACGCCTTGCTAGGACACTAGATTTAATACTGTAGCAGATAGCACTAGTTGTAGGGCTTCAGCTTATTCATCATTTTAAATATCCCTTAGCCTTCTGCTCCCTCGGTGTAGATTATTCAAATGACGGCTACCTCATATTTGGAATTAGGCTGTAGATGTATCATCTCATAAATTGTTTCAATGTGACAACACACTCCAGCTGCAAAGAGCTCCTGTGATGGATGCTCTTGTGTGCCATAATATACTATTATTTCATTTTGAACATGGTAGTGGGTGCTGCGCCTGTGTCAGCCACCCAGATTAGAGTCATAAAATGTGGTGCTGAGATTATGTGACATATCGCCACACTGTAAAATCTTAGCAGGCTGATTATACTTTGACACTGTAAAATTAAAGCCTGCAGTAAGAGTACCTAATGAGGTAAATAGCATGTTCATATCTGTATATTAAATACTGTAGGATAAGGTGTGTCTATTCTTGTTTGTATGTGCACTACTTGAACACATCCTCTGGGGATGTCTGCATGTGTGTATTAATCTATACATGCACCATTTACAAGAGCTAACACAAGATGCATTTGGGCATTTTTCTGCATGAGTATATTCAGCCATGACCGTGTGTGCATGACTGTGTACTTTTACTTTGCCTGTCTGTCCAACATGTGTGCTAAACTCTGTGTATGAATATTTAGTGTGTGTGTGTGTGTGTGTGTGTGTGTGTGTGTGTGGGGGCACTATCTGTATCTCGGGTGAGGTGGCAGCGGGTTGTACAAGGGAAGGAAAAAGGGACAATGAATGACATTGACAGGCAATGTGCTGCACAACGTCTCCCCATTCCAGGGACACTGAGCTGATCACTGATAGCAGATGTGTCTAATTGCGGTGGGGTTGGGCGCCCTGGATACGTCTCTGTCTCTGCCTGCCAGGAAGCTAAGCCCCCTCCAGAGCCCCCAATCACTGATTCTAATTAGAAGCCTTATCTCTGTCAATCACTGTGCCTTTCACTCCCCTCTGCGGCCCGTCACACGGATAACCGGGTAACAGACCTGGCCAGGATGGCGTGGTGGTCACAGAGGACAAGAGCAAAGATAGACAGGCAGGAAAGGGAGAAATGCTAAAGGGAACTGACAGAGACAGACAGAGATTTGGAGAGGGAGGATCAAAGAGGTGTGTGTTTGTAAGTCTCTGCTTGTGTGCTGAAGTGTGAGTGCACTGGGCATGTACAGATGGTGTAAAAGTGGAGTAAAAGAGGAAGAGTGTGAAAATGTCTTCCTCTGATCCATCCCTACAGATTCACTGAGCTACCCACAGAGCAGTTGGAGGTTAAGTGCTTTGCTCACTGACAACTGAACAGTAGCCATTGAGTGGGAGGAGTATAGTATGCATTTACTTTCCCCTCCCACATATTTCTAACTGCTTCTATTGATGGTTTTCAGTCATAAAGGCATGTATGTATTTACCATTAAAGTGACTGCAATGCTTAGAAAAAAGTTACATACCAGTTTATTAGTTACATAATAAACTGGTATTCATAGATGCACAAAAGCATTTCAGACATGCACTTGGTCCAGCTAACATGCTAATGATGTGACTATCTTCAGCTAACACATCTAAGTCAGCCCTGGAACCTGAGAGGAAGCTGCACACCGTTGGAATAAGAACTCAGTATAAAGCTACTCTGGGTCTGAAGTGCAATCTTTAATGTATCTCTTGGTGGCAATAGTGGAAGAGTCAGTTTCATTATACTTACATTTCAACAAGTTGTCCCTGGAACTGCAGCAAAATTGCATCACCTGTTCCGTCAGATAATTTCATTATTTAATCTAGCATAGTCTAACATCAGCTGACCACGTTACTTGAGCTAAGATTTATTTTAATTTAGAAAAATGACATGTTGAATCCAACGCACAGATCCAGAATAGATTGGAGTATGGAGATTGTAACCAACCACAGTAAATGTGCCAGTTTTGGTGTGCTATTACTGTATACCCCATCATACTAATAATAAATAATAGACTTGGATTAATAATGACTAGTTCAAAAAAGGTTTTTTCAAAGTTTGCTTTCTGAGAGTGAGATGAGAAGAATGATACAAAACTCATGTCTGTATGTTAAACATAGACATGGAACTTGGATGTATTTATCTTAGCTTATCATACAAACTGGAGGCAGAGGGGAAAGTTCAAAATAAGCCTACTAACACTTTTATAGCTCACTACTTAACATGTAATTCATTTGTTAAATTGGTGAACAAATAGAAACGTAATAACGACACTGTATGACTTTCAGGGGAGTTTTGTGTTGGAGCTATTTTTATTTTTTTTTTCTCTTACTGTTAAAAATAAATAAAATAAAGAAGTGTACTTTAATAAAGTGTACTTTGAACTTTAATAAATTTAATTTAATTGACAGTTCTGGTCATTTGTGTATAATGTTACCAGTGTCAGTAAAACTAGTGTTTTTGTTTGATGTGATAACATTATGTGGTGTCTTAATTAATTTAATTATTCACAATAAAGCAGCTATTTATCAATAGTGTGTGATGTCATGTACCTCCCCGTCCAATAGGAAAGGTGTTGGAATGTGTATTAATTTATTTAACACAAACATTGATGGACTTATCTGCACTATTTATATATATATATAAAAAAAAAGTGAATATATCCATTGGCCATCAGAAGTCAACTTGCATCTCCTTATAACTGAACTACATTCATTTTCTGCAGTTGGTTCCATTGATTACTTTCTCATTTTTAATAAACCAATTTGTAATTCACCTCAATAAGGATTGACCCTTGGAGTTTTAGGTGCTTTATACTGTATACTGAGTAAAATGAGATAACAGTTAATAAGACAATCATATCATAGAGGTATGTGAACCAAAAACGTAGACTGACGGAGGTGAGAAGTTGAGGTTAAGTAGAAGAGATTGAAACAAAAGGACAGACGGGTGGTGATGAAGCTTAAGTGTGGGATAAAAAGAAAGATTAGGCCAAAGGTGAAAAGGCTCCAGAGAGAGAGTGAAAGAGAGAGGAGAGAGAGAATCTGCTCCCTCTCCCCATCTCAATGTCTCTCCATGCCTGTTCTGTCTGGGCACCTCTTCAAAATCAATTTAAGAAATTACCATTCAGCCAGAGTTCCGTCATTAGGATTTTATAATTTCATCTTCCTCCTCCAGTGCTTTTATCCCAGAGCCCCTCAGTTCATCTCTGCAGCACAACCCCAGTGAATAATTAACCGCGGCCGTGAGCAGAAAGATGAGCAACACAAGCGTTCTATCATTCACACACAGCCGCACACATTTAGCGGCAGTGGCGGTGGAATGCTTTTAAGCATGCTTTTCGTCTGCTTCTATATCTCTAGTTTTACTTAAATCTGGCATACCATGTCTTTCGCTCTCACGCTAACATGCCAGCGCTCTCAGACACTAATAAGTTCTCACACAAGGGCTCACACAGCAAATATGTCTCACACATGCGCACACATTCACCTTATCATCTGCACACACACACTTGTTTACTGTCTTTCTCCCCTGCCCTTCCTCTATTCCCTCAAGGCATTTTAGCTGAGGAAGCAGAGGTCGTGGTGCAGGAGTGTTTTTTTAGGGATGTGGGTAGGATGAGGGTGTAAGAGCACCACCTTGACATCTAAGATCCCTATGTGAAACAGCAAGTTGGCGAGCATCAATACAAGTAGAGGGAGCCATGCTGAGGCGGGGGAGGCAGAGCCCACCTGCACTGTATAGCTCAATAAGCCCGGGAGGGTGGGAGAAAAAAGGATGGAGGATACTGGTTAGAGGTACGCAAGGTGTGGATCTTAGCCGGGGCTTAGACTTGGGATCAGATGGGCAAACACATTTATTTACAATCAATAAGAAGGCTCAATTGGATCCTCTGCAGTCCAGCCATTTTCAGATCTCTATGGCCAACTGACTCTTTGTGCAGCAAAGGCATTTATTCCAGTGGTGTTTGGTTAATGGGCCTGTGGTGTGTAACATTCTGCAGAAAACAGTATTTATATCCTGAAAACACAAGTTGAGCCTGTCTCAGAAATAAGTGCTAATGTTGTGCCAAAGAATACAGTCTAAATTGGCAGACTCACGCAATGGCACGCAGTCGGGGCCTAAGATATATTTTTGATAGATTTAGTACGGCAAAGTGAATACATTTATTTGATTTGCCCTACTCCCATTTACTGTATGCCTATTATTGCTTTTCTCCTTGTTACAAGCTTGTTATTAGTTCACTCTGGCTTCTAATTTTCTTAATGTCTTTAGGTTATCATTTTAATTTGTTTCTGTCATTCTTGTTTTATAATTGGTTCTTGTAAAGGCATGATATTTGTGTGTTTTTTATTTAAAGTCACTGTAATTTTTTCGTACTAATTACGAAAACTATAGCGTACTAATTTGATATTTTAAGCCCACCACCAGCTGATGACTCTAGGGATGCTAATGTTGGTTGTTTGGTCAGTCCTCCACTTTCAAACTGAACATTTTTTTTAACATTAATGTGTGTGCCCCAAGCCTGCCTATCATCCCCCAGTGGCTAGAAATGGTGATAGGTGTAAGCCAAGCCCTGGGTATCCTGCTCTGCCTTTGAAAAAATGACAGCTCAGATGGGCCGATCTGGCATCACTAGACATCATGGCTTTCATCACGCCCCCCCCTCAATAGCTACAGACTCAGAAATGGCACATACTAAGGACAACTCATTATGGGACTGGCTCTATTGGCTGTAATTCTGCACCAAGGCTGAATTTTGGTAAAGCGACTTCAGATACAGTATTAGGGGACCACTAAGGTCTATATAAAAGCATCCAAAGAGCACCATGTCATGGGACCTTTAACTTTTGTACAGACATTCATGTTCCCTAAATGATGAATCTTACTGACTCTGGAAATTCCTTGACTTGACTTCTGGCTTCTCTATAACAAGTGTTGTCACACTTATGCATTAGAAAGTCCTCAATGTTATTAAAGCTAACAAGAAATTAATTTTATGTATAAACAAAAACACAAGCACTTCTGGCTGCTCCCTCAACCTCTGGAAAGCCTTCTATGGGTAGCGGATTGGTTACTGTCTCTGTCTGGAGTCAGAACATTGCACAGAAGGGAGACAGTGCCAAAAGAATGAGGTTGCAAAGGCTGTAATCTGGGAACAAATCAGTCAGGAGCTGCTGGCCAATGTGCATTCAAATCACAACTTTCAGTTCTCATAGCAAGTTGAGGAAACCAAAAGAAATAAAACGTTAAATGTGGTATATTTGCTATCCAGTTGGCATAATTACTGTGAGTTGGTTTGCAAATCAGCATCACTTAAGGGGAAAGAACCAAGCAGACTTAGCAGAGAAAATATGTTTATATTTATACAAGTTATATGGATATTTACAGTCTATGGATATTTAGCTGCCATCCTTTTGGCTTGAAAACAGGATAAGCCTCGGTGATGCTGCTGGTGTGTGTGTGTGTGTGTGTGTGTGTGTGTGTGTGTGTGTGTGTGTTTAGGGTGGCGATGTCAGTCTGATTGAATACCCTGCTCTATAGTCAATCAACACTAGTTACAGTAACATTAGGCCTGTAGGACAAGTTTATGAACTGTTGGTCACATCTGTTTTGACTGCTGCAAACTAGGTGAAATTTACAGATTGGAAGTGACATGCTATCATTCTTAATAATGCACATTCCCCAAAGTGTTGACTAATTGGAACCATTAAAATCTTGACATCGGTGGTTAATTTGTTTCCTTGTGTTTTATAGCGATCATTTGTCCCATCGGAAAGCTTTAATGAAACATGAGGTGATTAGTAAGCCTGTAAGTGAGTCTGATGGAGTTGGAGCGTGTTGAGCGAGGCTTTGGCCAACATCTTACTCTTCCCAAAACCCCTAATGTCATCAGTTGCTGACATGTTTTCCACATGGACCAGATTGTCGTCGTTGATAAGAACAAGACCTTTGTGAACGCTCTGAGACCTAAATTGGAGAATTGTCAGCTTGACCTTTTCAGTGAAATCCTTCAGGAGAACACAGCAAATATCTTAATTAGAAAGAGATGGAGTTGCTAAGAACACACATTGATCAGACAGAAACCACAGCTGTGGGTTGGAAAGAGGGAGGGGAACATATTGCAGGCCTGTTGTTGGACAATAATTATGAATCATGTTAGTCTGCTATGGAATGAAGAATGGGGTGGATGTCTGTGCAAACTAGTTTTTAATACAGACGGAGAATACTCCAAGGCCAAAGGATGAGAAAACTCTCCTTCTACATTACAGAATTTGAATTGGTTCAATTCGTGTTTGCTTATATTCAGTATAAACTTCAAACACAAACTTTCACACAAAATATATACTCAGCGGTTACTTTATCAAGTGCATCTGTAAAATGTAATGTAATCATATAAATAGCTCAGCCATAAATTCTACATTCACAAATAGAATAATGTTCACTTTTGACACTGTTAGAGAGGTATTAATTTAACTATGTTTATTATTGAAGTTATAGTTTGCCTTTCTGTTGAACTGGACTGCTTGTTATTGAGAGGTGTTTGTAATCTTTTGTACATCCTATTTCCTCAATTTCTGCAATTTGTACAGTGCCTCAAGTTTAACATTAAATTTTAATGAAAAAACACATTTGAGGTTGGGAGTTACCCAGCACTGTATTATCCGATATTGTTAAAATGCCTGTGTAACATGGTCGTAACGTACCTTTTACCTTCTGTTTTATTCCATCTCTAATCTGGTTAGTTTATTTTTGACCCCACTTTTAATCTAGTGCCATCAAAAGGACAACACTTCCAACTAACTAATTCTGTATGTTTAGGAGTAGGCAGTCAATATGACATGGAGGTTCTGTTGTCAAAATTAACGAAAGTCAACCATAAAGAAAGCTCACTGTCATGGTGTCTTTCTTATCTAACCAACACAATGCAGAAGCTAGCCAGTTATACCTGAACATAGTAAAAGATGGCCATCACAATTTCTTAAAGCTTAAGATGACATCTTCATGTTGCTTGATTTGTCCAACCAGGCATCCAAAAGCTAAATTTTTTTCTGTTTACTATTAAATAAGACACCGAAAAGCAGAAAGTCTTCACAACTGAGAAGCTGTAACTAGGGAATGTTTGACATTTTTTGATGGTAAAATGACTAAAAGATTAATTGATAATGAAAACGGTTATTCTAAAACTGTTTCTTCTTTTATTCTATTATTCTACTGACTAATTGACTAATCATTTTGTCTCTAAAGTGCATATTGATTTTTTTTATTACATTTTCATCAATCTGCACAAAGCACAATAAATCTCTGGACTTTTGAGGAAATACTGCTGTTTTTTCATTCCAGTATGTACTGTAGCAATGATGAATTGTGTTAGTTGCAGTAAAATCTTATTTAGAGCCTGTTTTTGTAATTATTTTATGCCTTTCAGTTTGTAGTTTGCTTATTTTAAGATCTTTCTTACCGTTGTTTATCCTAATTGGTGAGTTTTCTCTTTGACCTTCTATCTGCACTTATTCCCTTCTTCCATTGTATTTTATCACTGTGCAGTGTAAACTCCTTTTGTAGGCCCTCTCGGAATTGTTAGTGTTATGTTCTCCCCATTGAGCTTCAGTATACTATACAGACCCACAGGTTCCCCAGTGTAGTCAAGAGTGCAGAAATGGTGCTTGTAGCTTGTCATGGCTATTGACAGAGACCGTGTAAAACTCGCTGAGTCCAGTAAAGCAAGGCACCAGTCAGACCTCGATTCACCTACTTGACTCTTGTTGACCAGCTCTGATGTAAACGGAGTGCCAGAGCACTTGTTTGACCAATACAATATGCTGTCTGTCTGGTGCTGTGATGCAACTCGGCCCCTTATCCAGTTTCCAGCCTTTCCGTCAACTTGCATCACTGTGAATGACTGCTGTGATGGGAATGCAAGCATTTTATTTTTGTTACACTTTAATTATTGGCAAGATATTAAGAGCTAAATGAGATACAAGGGATATTATTTGGCCTGATAGCATTCAGAAAAAAAACCACCTGGAGGACCCAGATGCTGCTGGTTTCATCAGAAAACGCTAGAGAGTTTTTGAGGTTTAAAAAAAATCATTCAGTACTACAAAGTTTTAGCAGTTGTGAACGGAGAGACAGGGAACGTGGTTGATATTGATCTGCTAAAGCTAAGAGTGATGTTCAAAGGCATCAGGCATCAGGCTTCAGGGAGTCGGCTGGTCGGGTTTCATTAAAGTGTAAACATTTTCAAAAAAGAAATGGCCTGAAATGAGAGAAATCTAGGGAATGTGAGATGAGGGAGCGATAGAAAGCCAATGAGAAAAGAAAGAGAACCATTCATGTGCTATTTTTTTTCTTCTCTCCTCGAGCCATCTCTTTTACGCTGTCGCCAGCTCAGGATAGATGAGCGTGTTTGCTGGATGATGGAGCTTTTCAGCCCTGGTAGTGGCTACAGTCTCTTACTCTGGCTCTGACATGAAACTATGGGCAGCAGCCCCGGGCCCACATTGCCAGAGCACTGTGTGGACAAGGATAAGGCACCCACCATCGCTTTAGCTCCAGTTCCAGTTACAACACCACATAAATGGCCTATATGGGCTTTTAATAAGTGTTTGAACAAACAGGCACTTGCATCTGCTTTAGTTTGATGCTTTTCAAGGGCACGGTCGTGTCTGTTTGGCAGAGTGGGCTTTCACCTGCCGAAATGCATTGCAGAGATGATAATAGCATTTGACTTCGATTGAGGGCTTTGCGATGGGCAAGGCGTGAATTGTTTCATCTTTGTTTAGCAATGTTTTTCCCATGGTTTTCGGCTAATTGCAAAGCAAAGTGGCTTGCGGAATGCATATTAGTGCTGTGCTGAGTTGAGAGACAGGCCAGTGAAAAAAACAACTGCTCATCACTGAAAACAAGAAAAACCCTCAAGCACTAAGACACATTTGTACGTAGAATTCTCGTGTTCTTTTATCTCAGCGTGCACAGGCATACACATGCTGGCTTGTATACACATACACGGGCATATTTGACAACAGGCAAAGATAAGAAGGACTAGCCTTTTGTTTTTTGATCCCACACACAGAAAAAGAAGCAGTAAGCGTAAGAGTACATCACTGACGGGGGTGTGTGTCCTTGCATTATCTTCTGCCTATTGGTGCTGCTGTTTAAGGGCTGCTGAGAGAGAGAGAGAGAGAGAGAGAGAGATTGTTAGACAGGGAGGTGAAGTGAGATAGAGTAAAGGAGTAATGGAAGAGGGGAGAGAAAGGGGCCAGTTGGAGAAGGAGGGGAGAGGGGCCCCAGATCTCCAGAGTCCTCCCACAGCCCAGAGGCAGTGACACAGCAGCAGCTGCTTCTGCCTTTCAGAGCCACAGTCATATGAAGCAGCGTTTATCCCCCCCAGCAACAACTTCTACCAGCCGCTGTGGACTAATCAGTCCACCAGTCCTGGCTTCAGCTCGGCCGGTGGAGTCTAACTTTTTCCCCTCGTCAGGTTTGATCTGTATCAATGCTGACAAAAGTAACTGCAGTCGCTGGACTGAAACCTACAACACACAGCCAATAATGTCCTACAGAAGGATCAGGTGACACCATATAGCAGGGTTAACTCCCTGCCATGGTGGTCACCGTCCTGCACCTCACACAGCCAGTGAATTTGTGGAGGGCTGCAACAATTTTTTGGCAAATTCAGATTGATACCAATCCTGACTATCTGACTGGCGCACCCCTATCCAAAAGCACAATCAGTGTTATTAATGTTACTGTGAGTGAGCAGTGTTACCAGATTTGTTTGAACTGTTTTGATTCACAATTAAGGTGGGAAATAGAAGTTTTGTGTTTAATGTATTTGTGTTTATGTAGAAATGGATTTGAAAACATATGGTATCAAAAAAAGTATTGCATCGAAACTGAGGTATCAAAATTAGCACTGGATTGAAAGATTTTGAACAATGACCAGCCCTAGGAATATAGGGAGCTGTATAAATGACTATAAGACAGGGTCTGTTTGCTCACTCTTCTCTGTGTGTGCATGTGTGCGTATGTTTGTGTGGTAATTAAATCATGAGAGCCTCTGTTTTGGAGCACTGCACATGGAGCCTAGAGAACTAGCTTGGGTGCTGACTTAATTACAAGCAAACACATATACTGTAATTACACACAATCACACCTGCACAGCCCCTCTGACAAAGGGTGTCCAAACAATATTTTCTCCAGGAACAGTTTCAACTTGCTCTTATAAGCATGCTTAGAGGACAACCCAATGACGTTCCCTTATTATCCACTGTTTGCATTCAGCTCGGACAGCGCTTTAGCTGATATACCCTTCACTCTGGCTGTTTTTGTCCATTAGTAAATAGATAAGCAGTACAGCAAGATACTCTCAGCACAATGTGCTGTGGCCATTATGATAATATTTTTATTTGTCTGTATGTGTATCTGTATGTGCACATACAGTATAGACTATTACTCAACTTACTGGACCACACCATAATCCGTTTAAGCAGTGTACAGCTGTACAGACAGACGTGCCTTGACACATAATTGCAGAAATTGAGGACATCTACACACTTACACATTGCACAAAAAGACAAACCCATCTAATCCCTTGGATGTACACTTTGCATTAAGAGCGGCTTGTTTTTCCAGATGTTCTCCATTGGTCTTGCTTTTTAACCAAAGATGGATGACGCGTCTCTGTTTCCTCCAACTGTACAAAAGCGAAGCAGGAATATCCTGGATACGGACTCTGCCATCTTGCAATTTTGGAGCCAGTCTGCGCATTAGTGATCGCAAGTCCATCACAGCTTTTATAGCATCAAATAACTAATAAAAACATTTTAACAAACATCAGTGTGATAAGACCTACCTGAAATAACTTATTTTGTGGAAAATGTATTTGGCGTGTACTACTGATTTGTTTTGTTTGATCCATGTCCTATCTGCTAACATGGAGGGGGTGGGATGCATGACCTATACTGCAGCCAGCCACCTGGGGACGATCAAGATGTTTTGGCTTCACTTAGCCACACAGCCTATGCATCAACCCCGGTTCTTAACCAGCATGGCAGCGTTCAGGTGGGGCAAGCAGGGCCATGCCTTCTTGTCGCCCTGGGACCATGATCTGAACCTAGCTGTCACTTACATGCTAAAAGAACACCAGGACAAAAGAAGAAGTGGAAAGTGTCATGACGCACAATGAAATTTATTGGGAATTATGATGTCCCCCATCTTTTGCGATGTGGTAAAAGAATTTATTCCTGTATTTGTTCACAAAAAGGTTAAACCTAAAGATGGGTGGAAAACTCCAGATATTTATGTTAGTGCGATGTTGGTTTAGCATGAGCATGCAGCACATCTTTAATGCTCCTTGTCATAGTTTCTACAAGTCACTGGAACTGGGATGAACACCAGAGCACTATCCAAAATCTCCCATAAATGTCCAGTTGGGTTGACCCAGTTGTGACCGCAAAAGCAATAGCCATAACCAATTCAGTTAGTCAAGTCACATGGAATAGATTATCGACCAATGTAGAATATGTGTGGCACCTCTTGAGGGTATGTAATGTATTCTCAGACCCTACAGGTGGGTCCTCGGGGACGATGTGGCTTTTGAAATACAATATGAACACAAGTAGTGGCAGCAAATGTAGCAGCAAGTGACAGCATAGTTTCAGGCGAGTAGTGTTACAGCAGGCATGGCACCAAAGAGTGAGCAGAGCACTGTCGGCTTACTGCGCCATGGTTGAAAGGGTGCATTTGATATGTGTTGCAGTGACAGGAGTATGCCATGTAAGTTTAGTGGCAGGCTCGAGTTGGCTGCCTTAACTAACTCGTAGGTTTTGCTTTAATGTATCTCAAATTTTGGTGATTTTTTTTTTTTTTTTATATATATTCAGATGAATTGAAGGAAGTGGCCCTTTATCCTAGAAATGCTTGTTTTGTTGTCTAATAGAAAGGTGATATTTTTGGAAATACAGTACATGACTCACATAACTTTCATACTTAAAGCCATTTAGTGACCCCTCGGGCACTGTATGAAAGCATCTGCATTTGTTAAATTTCTCCACTCACTTCTTCCTGTATTTCCTTTTCATTAGTCACCCATATGTGGCTTTCCCTAATGGACTAACAGAACTCCAGCGCCAAATAAGTGGGAAATATCATAAAACTTTTCACTCTGAAATGTTCAATTGATTTTCCTTGCTATTAGAGATGTTAACTTCAAAATTATTTACTGCACTAAGTGTTTCAGGGTTCTCAGAATTGGAAACTTTTAAATGCCTAGTTCACACCTCATTGTCACTGGGAGGGTGCTTCCTCCCTGCAAATGCACGAACACCACTTAACACACACACACACTCACTCACTCACCCTCACTCATATACTGTATTCTCACAAACAGGAAGAATTGTACTCGTACAGAGAGCACAAAAATGTAGACACATACACATACAGTACACACACACTTTCCATCTGGTGCAGGTGCATATACTTGCAGTAATTACATAAAAGAATGGAATTGAGAACACATCACAGGAACAAAACAAAGGCTTTATTTCCTGTATAAAAGTATACAAAACAACCATAAATAGAACTGCTGTGATAAATGTCCTTATACATAGAAACACATATGTGCATATATGAATTCACAGCCAAACACACATGTTTATAAATGAATGGGGAAGCTTGTCATGCCGACAGTCAAGGCGTTTTAAGCTGGTAAGGTTATGCTTGTTGTGTGCTATTTTCTGTCAGAGATTCTGGAAAATGTAACTGGAGCATACACTTCCTGTTCCTGCCTTGTGTCAAGATAAAGCCATTGAGAACTCTGCATGACAACCGGTATATATTCCTACTTTAAATCATTATAAAGAAAACCATCTTTGTGGAATAATATGGCAATCTAATGTTTATGTTTACTAAATCCTCCAGAGCCTCCAGCTAGAATACATAACCATGCCGTGTTTTTGTACGTGATTTGGCGGTGGTGGAAGCTGGTACTATTGCACCTTGCTGCAGAGCAACAATAAAATGCATGAATTAGATATGAGGTCCACATAGAGATGTAACAGATCTGTTTTTTGTTTACCTTCACACTGCTTTGCCCACTTTACGCTGAGCTAACGGAAGATATAAGACATGACTATCATGAAAAAAATAAAAGAAAATTCATAAGTGTTTGTTAATATGCAACTTCTATGCTAAAGATTTGGTTCAGGTTAGTCTCGCATTGACAGACCTACCTCCACAGTCCTCCGGATTAGGGTCCGGCTCATTGACACAACAATGCGGGAATGGAGAAAAATCTGCTGTAGTTTATTGGCATTTTTTTAAATTCCTCACAATCGTCATGGGTGGCGCTAAGCGCCGGACGCAATAAACATTTTTTTTTATAATAGCCTTGAGAAAGTGCAACAGAAAACTCAGATTCAACAGTCTAGTTAGTTGTCTCGAATGACCTTGCAGAGATCTGAGGAGCAGTAAACCATAGTCCTCATAAATTGACCAGAGTTTAGAATGCCAACAAAAAGAAAGCGGAAGGTTAGTAACATCCAGCCAAATATGTGGGACATCCGGCGGAATTTCCAGCAGCACCGGAAATGAAACGTCATTGATATAGACTACAAATGTATGCATAAATGCATGATACATACATATTAGGGCTGTAATCAACCAAAGAAAATCTTGGTCGACTGAAGTCGTGAAAATTTCGACCAAAAATCGACGGGGGCTTCACCAATGGGCTTCATATCCTGAGCAATAAAGTTGACAATTCCTTCCGTGATATAATTTTTGTGTTTGGATGATAGAGGAGGCTTAACATCCAGCGTGGTGTGGGTGTGTCTGGGGAATGCTACCGTGGTTGCGGGTGGGTGCTCCTGTAGTTATAAAACGAATATTAGACTATGAAATATGCCAATTCTGATATGTTCATATAGCTTACTCAAAACAGACAGGGCAACCTAACGCAGACAAGTTAGCTTACCGTTTTGAGGTGATATGCCATAGTTGTAGTCCGCTGCAATAGTCAAACTGTTGCTTGCAAACTTTGCATTCAACTTTTTTCAGTTATCTATTTTTGTAAAATGCTGCCACACTGGCGATGTCTTCGACATGGTCGAGGACTGACTGTAAATGAAACACTCACAGTTAAATAAATATTCAGCAAAACTATCAGACGGAGGCTTTCTAGTACTTTAATCAATCTGTCTCCAGTGAGTTGGGCTAATCCAAAAAAGATGAAAACAAGGGGGGTGTTCTGAAGACAGACTGTTACCTGTGAAACAGGAATGCTCTGAAAACACCCCCATTAGCAGTTAGTGTTTTCCACCTGATGAAATTAACACGGCAAAAAATCGACCAATCAGAATTTTGGTTGAGCCAGAATGTATCGACCAATAAATCGACTAGTCGGCTGGGAGGTTACAGCCCTAATACATATATACTTACAGTAAATGTATGCGTGTCTTGGTTCAAAGGTTAGAAAAGTAAGCCCCAGACATCAAGGCATGCATCTGGAAAAGACAAGACTCCTCTCTTCACCACAGGCCAGGCCACTCCACTTGAGCTGATTGATTTCCCATCAGTTCTGTATCCCTGATAACTGCATGCCTGGAGGGCTGCAATGGCTCCAATATTTCACCGCTATACTGTATGTGTGTGTGTGTGTGTGTGTGTGTGTGTGTGTGTGGTAGTAACTATGTAGATTGGAATGGGTCGGTGTGTGCTTGTGTGTGTCTGTGGAACAGCACCAGCAGCTAGCTATGTGATGACGTGTGGTAGTGACAAGCCAAACATTTGTGAATGTATAAAGGACAGGAAGAAGCTTTGCATTTTGCTCCTGCTACAAGTTGCTTTTCTTTTATTGTCAACAATGCTCCACTGAAGGAAATTAGGTGAGCTAGTAACAAGTACATGCCCACAGTCAAAACAGTGATAAGGAAAAATCTTTAATCACCATGCAGATGGTGTAGAATTTTATGATACACCCACTCGTCTCACTCAACATTTGCAGCGATTGGTCAAAATCCACATGGACAAATTAATTTTCTCCTCTAGCAACACTCAGATTTGGGTCTTTGCTTTCTAAACATCCAGTGTAGCTATTGTAACTGCTTTATGACATGCTGCCATCCAATAGTTACTTTGCTGTTTTAGGTTTTTAAAGATAGATCTAATTTTGCATCGGCTCTTACCATGTTAATGTGGTACAGACAGAAAGATTTACATCTACATTTACCATCTAGGGCAATTTGCTTCTCTGTTGAAATAACAGCAGTTACTGCTGAGCTCTAGCTGTGACCCTTGCCTAGTTACCTTTCCAATTTGTATTCTTGTCAAAACCATTATGCTTTTTTACTGTGCATAATATTATCTCTGAGGATGCTGCAGACGAAACATTTCAAACTGCTGGATAATTTAAGGGCCTTAGATGTGAAACACTCTGGCTGTTATCTCTCTGATAAAACTGCAGAAATGTTTACGCTGCTCCTTGGTACATATAAAATTACCGTTTTTTCTTAGAGCTCTTTTAGAAAGGCTTGGGTAAAGCTTGAATAACATTTAAAAAGCCAATCCAGTGACTATTTTGCAGATATTCCCGCTATTAAATCTTCAGATGGTAATATTAGAACTAACCCTGTCGAAATAAATAAATCCTTCCAGACATTTTATTCCAATCAGTATAAATCTGAGGTTACTTTGGATAAATCTCACTTTTTCTTTTATTTCACTTTTCTTTTATTCAAGAATTAAGACTGGCATTACAGAATATGCAAAAAGGAAAATCACCAGGCTTTGATCGGATTCCCCCTGAATTTTATGCAACTTTTAGGGAACAGTTGGGCCCTTTCCTTCTTGACATGATTAACTTTTCTATTGAAAAGGGTAAATTCTCAAGGGATCCTACAGTGTTCTAGCTATCGACCTCTGAGCCTGTTTAACGCTCACATAAAAGTCCCGCAAAGCTCCTAGCCCACCGTTTTGAGTCCCATATGTCAAAATTAGTGAACCCTGACCAAACAGGATTCATAAAAACGAGACTAGCAGCAGACAATGTTAGACGCCTTATTCATATTGTTGATGCAGCGGAGGACAGTAAGACCCCAATGTCACTTCTCTCTCTTAATGAAAGCCATTGACAGACTTGAGTGGCCATTTTTCTGGTCAGTCTTAGAGGTGATGGGCTTTGGTAAAACTTTCTTTGGCATGATCAAAGCTTTGTATTCTAATTCCTCATCCCGAGTCTTAACCGGACGCACCTCCTCCTCTCTATTTCTAGTTTCTAGTAGTCCTGCACTATTTTTCATTTCTCTAGAACCGCTGGCTCAAGCCATTCGCCAATCGATCACGTCTCATTATTTGCGGACAGTGTTTTCGGTCTTTTTAGAAAGCCCCTCTTAGTCTCTTCCTCACCTATATCCTTATGCGAGGAGTATGGAAGCTTATCAGGCTTTAAAATTAACTGGTCAAAATCTGCACTACTTCATTTAAATGACTGCTCACAACTTAACCATCTCTGATAGCATCCCCATTGTTAAAATATAAATATTTACGCATTGAGGTTTTCCCCTGCTTGAACCAGATTGTATTCTATTCTGTACACTATTCCCTGAACAATGTTTTGAAAGACATGGAAAAATGGATTGGTCTTCCCATGTCTTTCAAGCCCGTATCTCAGTAGTTAAAATGAATGTTTTACCAAGGATTAATTTTGTGAGCTCTATGCTACCTCTCTCCCCTCCTCCTGGCTATTGGCGTAAATTACAATCCACAGTATCTAAATTCATTTGGAAAGGCAATTGTCTGAGACTCAAGATGTTTACTCTACAGAGGAGGAAAGAGGATGATGGCCTCTCAGTTCCCAACTTCCTTCGTACTGAGGCCCCTCCTCACCTGGTTTAATCCAGATACATCTGATTGCTGGCGTACCTTAGAAGATGCCATGACAGAGCCTAGGTGACTCCATGATGTTCTCTTTGCCAATGTTTCTAACAAACAGTGCCAGCTACGCTTTAGCCTCATTATCTAATATCTTATCAAGACTTGGAGATTAGCTGAAACATAATGCCTTGTATCTTGTAACTGGCACACTTTTTCCCCTATATTTAATAATACAGCCGATAACAGCCCCACAATGGGAACAATGGGGAGTCTGTTGTCCAAAAGACATTTTAGCGAGGTTGGCTTGTTACCATTCTCTGACTTGCAGAACACATTCGATCTACCACATTCCTCCTTTCTTCTTTTACCTGCAGTTAAGGTCGGCACTCAAGGCACACGGTGTCCCTTGGCAGAGGCCTTTGCCCATTCATCCTTTTTGGAAGTTATTTACTGTGCAGCCTAAAAACTGTGGTACGGTGTCTAGGCTTTATCAGTTATTGGTGGTATCTGGCCACTATGCCCCTTCTATTGAGAGGATCTGGGCAAGTGATTGCCATAGCCTCAATCTCGACTTGCATTGAATGATGTATGGTCTAATATTCCAGAAGTATCTCACAATCCAGACGAGCAGATGTAGTGATCAGCAGATTCACTACAATGTCATTCATAGGACATACAGTATCTCACCCTTCGTGAAAATGCATCACATGAAAATAATTAACAGCCCTTTATGCACTTTCTGCCCAATTGAAGCACAAGGCACATACAGTGGCTAGAATAAGTTTACACACCCATGCTAAAGTTGATTAAAAAGAGGAATAAAAAACTTGAAATTGATCTTAATGCCTTAATTAAAAAAATTCACACACACACAGACAAGGGACCAAACACCTGTGAAAGTTAGTGGTCCAGGCTGTAGCCTTGTGCTACAGCATGTTTCTGAGTCTCAGAGGGCTGAAAGGCTGACAGGTCATTCAGAATCAAGACCTTAACAGTACCAGACACAGTAACATTAAACAAGGTGGAGATTTTGAATGCAATACTGTTCCAGAACTGACCAACGGGAGCGCACTCCCAGAATATGTTTAGATACAGTGGCTTGAATAAGTTTACACATCCATGCTAAAGTTGATCAAAAAGAGAAAAAAAATATCTTTTGGAAATTGATCTTAATGCCTTAATTTAAAAAAAATTAGGAAAATCCAACCTTTTAAGGACACCCATTTTTTTGTGAATGAAAAATGTATTGTAAATAAATATATATTCTTCCTTAAAATACAGGGGCCATAAGTATAAACACCCCTATGTTAAATTCCCATAAAGGCAGGCAGGCACATTTTTATTTTTAAAGGCCAGTTGTTTCATGGATCCAGGATACTATGCATCCTGATGACGTTCACTTGGCCTTTGAAATTGAAATAACTCCACATCATCACATACCCTTCACCATACATAGAGACTGGCATGGGGTACTTTCCATAAGATCATCTCTCAATGCAAATCAAACCAGCTATTAAGCTAAGTGAAATAAAACCATGCCTATAATAAATATATATATATATATATATATATATGTATATGTATATATATATGTATATGTATATGTATATATATATATATATATATATATATATATATATATATATATATATATATATATATATATATATATATATATATATATATATATATATATATATATATATATATGTACTTGCTGTTTCCTCAGGGGAAGCCAACAAACCATTAATTGAATAGGTGAGATGTGTGAACACTAGAGTTGGGCGGTATCCAAATTTTGATACGTCAAACCTCCTCCCTATTTTACCGCGGTATATGGTATTACCATGACTAATTAAAAATTATGTAAGGCTCAGGCAGCATCACCAAACTGTTGACTAGTGCCTACACCGTTCAGAAACTGAATACCAAACACTAATACTGAAACACCTCTCCCTTCTCATTAGAGCCCGAAATGCTGCCAAACTGCAGAAGACGTGTTCTTCTTCATGACCATGTCACTCGGCGCGCGACTTGCCATCCCCCCCTGGCCGCTGCCTCTCTCTAGCTCTCTCTCGCGGTCTCTCGCTCTCTTTTTCCTCCACACTGTCACATGATGACAACCACACATAAGCATTTTTAGGCATTAAATAAATAATGTTTAATATTCCTTTAATATTTAATAATCTTTGTCTCCTATATAAGTGCATTGCATTTTTTTTAATGACTGTATTGAAACTGATACAGTTGCTATTTTTTAAGACCTCGCGGTATACCGTATTACCACCCAACCCTAGTGGACACTATACATTCTTTCCTGATTTTGACATCCTCTGGTTTGTGCAGAAGTACTGTATGTCAAGGAGAAGTAAAGAAGTACAATATTTTATCAACTATTTAAAAATGTATAAATGAAACGCCTATCTGTCCTAGAAACCGTTCTTTGACCATTCATGGATATTTATTGTTAGGAATTACACTGTTAAGTATGCAAAGTTGTTTTTTTTTTAAATCTCAGTTCAGCTTTACTGTGTGTGTGTGTGTGTGTGTGTGTGTGTGTGTGTGTGTGTGTGTGTGTGTGTGTGTGTGTGTTTTCCTGTGCACTTATTACAGACAGAGGCAAGCAAGCAAAGTGGTGCCAGTTTTTTTTCTCCCAACTGCTGTGTGTACATTAGCATAGATCATGCAGCAATCCATAATACATGGCTCGTTAACAAGGTTGGTATTTTTGATCCATAATTAAAGAGAATTATTTTTGAAATAGTATCTAGAGTTAGACATGTGATGACTGCAGGCTGCTTTCCCCTCTGCCTCTCCCAGGCCATGTTATTGTACAGTACGGTAGGTATTGATTCGACTTGCCATTTGGCTATTGATTGGAGTGGATGCCATTATGTCAGTGAGATTATAGCCCTCAGAAGCACAGTGATTCTGAAGTGGAAAACCAGTGGCTGAGAACCAATGAGATGAGCCGAGTGCTTACAACATCAGATGCAAAAGCAGCTGTGTTTCAGCTAATGACAGCACAGAACCATACAGCTTAGCATAGCATGGCACAACCTTGCCAAGAGTAGAGCCTAGCACAGCAAAGACCGAGCACTCTCATTTCTCTCATTTTTATTTGTGTCAAGGGTAGATATAGAAACAATACACAAGGGAGTGAAACATCACATTGACTATTTTGGACACACTGATTTTTTTTATTTTATTTTTTTTATTGGTGCGGCTCATTGCAGCCTAATATTCCCTGTGACAGACATTGCCTCCCAGATTGTCTTCGGTTGATCATTCAAATTGACCGCAATTCACTATGCGGCAAGGTAAGGGGGAGGGGTTTTCAGGGGCCTGGATGATTGGGAAGGGGGTTGTAGAGTGAGGAGGGTGAGTGGGTGTTCACTGACTCGGCCTGCTCTCTGGCTTTCAGACGAGTCCGTCATGTATTTATAGCACTATTGAATTTAATTGCGTTTCCAGCAGGGGCCTGCATTTTAAGAGACCCATAAATGGAATTCCAAGCATGCAAGAACATGATCCACTGTGCAAAGAGCATGTAAAGTGCACGCTCATGAAAAGCAACTCTGCAATCGGTGTAAATGCAAAAATCTAAAGCAGCGCACATGAACCTACTGTGTCCTGGATGCCAATGAAGGCTTGTATCCGCTGGCCCTGAGGCTGTATGCCATGCCATGTTTTTCAGTGAGGCACAGCTTAAGACAGTGCACCAGTTAAGAGGTAAACCTCTAGGTGGCAAATGACTGTTAATGTGGCCTTGCTTTTATGGTTTGAAAAGCCCATTTCAGATAAATACCCTGAACTCAGGGTCTTATGTGCCCTCCAACCCTGGGAGTTTAATTTCTAACTAGACAAAGGCAGTTGAGAGAGAGAGGTAACAGGCAATTATGTGGCCTGCCCTCTGTTGGGACACTTTTCAAATTCATATGCATGGTCTGTTTAGGTCTGTGGATGATAAATTGAGCATGAAAGATTAATTTGCATTTAGTTCATCATCCCCATGATATAGAGCAGACATTTCTATACAGTAGCGTGCAGAGCTTAATAACCCAGAGGCAAAACTATCATATTAGAAACTGCTTTCTTTCTTTTGGGGACACTGGAGTCAAGCCCTGTAGCAACATCTCCACTGATTCACACTTCATGCTTCCTTCCACTAAATTCTTCACTCTTCACTCACAGCCTGAGCCGACGTATCAAACATTGACACAGAGCCAAGAGTTATCACACATTCAGTGTAATCAAAATCCTAATGAACATCATTAAAATCAAGGCTTTAAAAGGCAAGGCTTATATCTCTGTGGGTTTACACAGTCAGGGTGTGTGTATGCTTATGTGTGTGTGAGTGTGTGTTAAGGGTTATCAGAGCCTGTTAATGTGCCGCAGGCAAAAAGCATGGGGTCTCCTCTTATTCAAAGCAGGCCTGACATGGGCATTTTTCTTCCTCTACATTCTGAGAATTAATTTCTTTGTTCAAAAGAGCTGCCGCAGACAGTCCAAGTTATGCATGGCGCGAGCGAGAAAACGGAAGCTGGGTGGTCACATCAGTTTCAAGCGCCTGTCCAGTAACCAAAAGGTCATTTGTTTAATCCTAGCAACAACTCATGTGCGGCTGGGATTAGATGGGTGTATTATAAATAAAAATGCTCAACACCTCTCCAACTACTATGCATATAATATGCAGGAAATTATGGAACTAAAGCATTTGTGCCTGAAAAAGTACATAAACGATGAATCGATTAGCAAAATACTGACCTATTCTTTTCGACGACTAATGATTTATTGACTAGTCATCTGTCATCTAAGCTCTAGTTATGACTAGGAGTGTCACGATTCTCCAAATCCTTGATTCGATTACACTTTTGATTCTAAGGTCACGGGCAACGACATAATGTAACAATAACTTACTATGTATATCTTCAGTCATTTGGAACTTAACAATTTGTCAATAAAGTAACTTTGGTTATGGTTAGGTGCCTTGAAGACAACAGTCGCAGCGCTGCCTTGAAGGCTTGGTTGGGGACTTAAAACCATTGAGCCAGCACAGCGGTCTTAGCAGACAGAGAGCAGAGAGGGCGACTGGCAGTCCACTAACTTGTTGCTCTCTCTAATATAACCAATATAAGCTGCTCTGTTTAGGCTACAAAACGTGCTTGCATGCTGAAATTTAGCTGTGTGGCTTAGTCGGGATTAAGCTATAATTGCAAAAAACTCTGCCAGCTGCTAGGCTAATGTGCAAATAAACGCACAGAATATGGTACGTGCACATAGCATAGCTTGCAAACTGTGGCTTTTTTGTCAACAACGCGAACAATGTCATAACTCACTGGAAATCCAAAATACTTCCACATTGGCGACATCAGTGAAAGAGGAGGGGGTTCAACTTCTGTCGATGGGTCTAATGCATCCGCAGTTGCCATGCTAACTTTTGACTGGCTGTTGCTAAGTTACAGGAGGTTGACTTGCAGCACTTCAACATGTGTTTTTTCCCCCGCTTGACAAGCATGGGGGGCGTAGCAACATTGATTCCATTTTTTTATTCGAAATTTGAGATTGTGACTTAATTTTGGTCAAGTTCAATGACACCCTTAGTTATTGCTGATGATTGCCAAGATGGTTGATCAAATATCTTGATCGTATTAATATACATTACTCCAATACATCATAAGCATTATAATGGTTACCTGCAAGATCATCATTTGCAGTCACTTGGTTAAACACGTGGCAGTGCCACAAAAAAACCATTAGAAGGTCTATGCAGCAGCAGTGTTTCCTGCTGAAGTGCCATTGACCAACAAACTGATACCCATAGGCTGGGCTGCCCACACATAGTAACCCTCGCTGGATTTAGAGCAACAAAAATGTTATATTTTATTAGGTTAAAAGAGAGGAGCGCCTGTCTCAAGCTCATTATCAGATAGTCAGTCCAAAATACTAGTGATGGTGAGCAGGGGGGTCGTGAGGCTTATATAGTGTGTGTGTGTGTGTGTGTGTGTGTGTGTGTGTGTGTGTGTGTGTGTGTGTGTGTGTGTGTGTGTGTGTGTGTGTGTGTGTGTGTGTGTGTGTGTGTGTGTGTGTGTGTGTGTGTGTGTGTGTGTGTGTGATTTTCAGCGCAGACCGGAGGCACGAGCCACTGCTGCCTGGGCACGCGCTGACTCTTCAATATAAACAGCTGCCTTAAATAAAACTGACGAGAGCGAACGGAAGCTGCACTAATAATAACAATAATAATCATGTAAAATGATTACTTGAGCCTCCTTTGCCACATCACACTTAATGAATAACTGTTAGTAGGTTTCAAAGCCCTAAAATGTACTGGTTTAAAATCGAGAAGAGCGGCGGGAAGAGTCACAAACTAGATCGGTAGAAAGTGGCAACGCTGGCGACATTTTTCCTTTAAACTTGCAGGAAGAGACTTCTGTACTCCTTTAATTTAGGCTAATCAATGACTTCACCCCAACCTAGACGTATGTGTGACTTGTATATTTATCCGAAATCTCTCCCCGAAGCAGCGTCGAGACAAGTCGTAGCATGTTCAACAAATTGTGGCAGAGTGATCTTTTTCTTCTAGCCTGATGCGACGAAGCAAAAAGGCTGCTGTTAAACTCGCTTACCTCCATGGACTGTTGGTCTCTGTCCGGGGTGCTGAAGCCGTTAGTCTCTGTCCGGGGTGCTGAACAGCATTGCAGTCTCCGGAGAGGCTTTGTAAATCCGCTGCACGGAGGCGCCGAAAACGCCGGTCCCACAACTGCTGCTGCCGCTGCCGCCGTCAAGTTACGGTGAAGAAAATCCCATTCCCTGCCGCGTGTCCATTACAGCACAGACAGCACCCGAGGTAGAGCGACTGTGACTCAAAATTGTAAATTAAAATATCAACTGTGAAAGTGTAGCTTGCTGGCTATGTGGAGCCGCTTTGGCAAGTGTAACTGCTGAGGCTTCTTAGCAGTTGCTCCTTCCTCCGGATGGGCTCGCGCCCTCTCTCTCTCTCTCTCTCTCTCTCTCTCTCTCTCTCTCTCTCTCTCTCTCTCTCTCTCTCTCTCTCTCCTCGTTCTAATCACTATTCAATTCAAATATGCTAGCCTGACAAGGGGGACACAGCTTCCAGTATCCTATAAGCTACATTAGACATGAGCAAATTACCTCCAATAGTTAAACAGAAATTATTTGGAATGAGCTTTATTTGCAGTAATGTGATAAAGAAACATTCAATGTAACTTAATTCAATTCGACTGTGCCGAAAAAGTATGTCCCTGCTGCATTATTGGCTATGATGACACACACACACACACACACACACACACACACACACACACACACACACACACACACACTGTGGAAGTGAATTTAATTTATGTTCAATTTACTTATGTAGAGGGAACAGCCATCTGTTTCTGTCGCGTCCTGCTCCGTCATTTTGCCTTTTGTATTTAACAAAACAAACTGCCAAACACTATTTATACTACATTTCTTTGTGCTGGGAGGATAAGGTCATGAAAGAAAATAACTAAAGTCATTAATAATTAGGGAATGACACCAGTACCCGGAGAGCAATATTATTATAATTAGTAATGTCATAGAAGATCAAATACCATAATGTCAGGTCACTATAAACTCACACAGTATAAAAGAGCAGCAATACTAAAGTGGTTAAATTGTAAAATAAAAAGTATAGTCATTGTTAACTCACTCAGTAGGTCACTGTATATTTTTAAATACAATGTAATGCATGATAAAGTCATAAAACCCGCTGGTAGGGATCAGAGACAAGGGATAAGATACTAAGACTATTATCTTTTTTTAATGATCAATTTTTTTATTTTTTTATTTCTTTAGTTACAAACAATACTGGGACATAAGAATGCGTACCAGGACCCAGAAGAAGAAGAAGAAAACTCAGAGAGGGAAAACAGGAGGGAGGGAGACAAAACAACACATGCAGAAAAAGACACACACAGACAGATACAAGACAAGGGACCAAACAACTGTGCATGTTAGAGGCTACAGCCCGGACGGACCTCACAGAGTCCGCAAATGTTCCGCCAAGTGTCCATAGTTTTTCCCGGCGCTCCATTAATCCACACTGTTGAAAGTTCCATACACACTACATCCAGGTAGGAAAGGGTCCACGTGCGGATAGACAGGTCGTGGGGTGGTTTTCAACGAGTTGAAATCATTTTCTTTGCAGCTGTAAGTACAGCAAATACAGCATGTTCCTGAGTCCCAGAGAGCTGCAGGCTTTAACAGAAACAGGCACAGTGACATTAAACAAAGCGGACATTTTGGATGCAATATTGTTCCAGAACTGACCAACAGAAGAGCACTCCCAGAACTTGTAAAGATAAGTACTAAGACTATTATCTATATTACATAATACTTTACCATAAGAAATTAAAATGCCTCCATGCAAGAGACGGTCCTAAGATCAATGCATTGCTATGTCACTAGTTTTGCAGGTATTTGGTCATAAAACAAAGTATAGACAAATAAAAATGTTGTCTTGATAATCAATCAAACTTCATTTCTGTAGCACATTTCCTACAAGTTAATGTAACACATTGTGCTTTGTGCAAAAGCAACATAAAATAATACTTTGTTATACAGAGTAAAATATATACAAACATGTGTCGGACACACACACACCCACAGTGTGGAAGCCTCTCTCAGTTCCTCTGGCAGGGTGTTCCATATCATTGGGGCGTAGACACAGAAAGCAGCCTCCCCTGCTCTCGAGTTACAGCGAGGGATGGTTAAGAGACCGCTACCTGGGGAACTGAGGGTTCTTGCTGGTTCATATCAAACGAGCATGTCTCTAATATACTGAGGTGCCATTAAGAGTTTTATATACTATCTAATCTTAAGATTAATTCTAGCTGAGACACTTGACACACTTGGGAGCCAGTGTAAAAGTCTAAGGACAGGTCAAACTTCTTTGTTCCAGTCAGAGCTGCGTTTTGAATTAATTGTAGTCACTACACAGCTGATTTTGGGACGCCGGTGAACAGACCGTTACAGTAATCTAATCTACTTGTTATACAGTAAATGCATTTGCTTTTGACAGAAAGACCCTTAATTTAGAAATATTTTTAAGATGGTAGAAAGCTAATTTTGTGACTTGATTGATATGACGCTTAAAATTTAAATCACTGTCTAATATTACACCCAGATTTCTGGGTGTAATGTTGGTGTAGGTGTTATGTCTCTTCATAACATGTGCAAGTGGGAGCATGTAGAGATTAAACGATAATGGTCCAAGAATTGAACATTTGGGAACTTCACACATAATGGCCATTTTGTCCGAGACAAAATCCCCAATGGACAGAAAGAATTGCCTGTCCAGCAGGTAAGTTATAAACCAGTTTAAGACTGGACCAGACAGCATGATCCATGTTTCTAATCTGTGTAATAAAATCTGATAGTCAACGGTATTAAAGGCAGCGCTGAGATCCAGGAGCACACTTTAGTGCAGTTTCTATGCTGTGGTGGGGCCGAAAGCCTATTGATAAATGTCCAGCAGATTGTTTGACATTAGTTGAGCTGAAAGGAAACAGTTATTTCTTTTATTTGCTGAGAAATGGCAGGTTGGAGATGGGCCTATAGAGACAGATGACTGTTGCCTCATGATTGCTCTTCTTCAGGAGTGGTTTAATGACCGCTGTTTTAAGTGCTGTAGGAAATATGCCTGATTTTCTAATACCTCATGTGCTAAGCAGTTAAAAACAATTTTAAAAAATGGGGTGGGGAGAGGGTAGCAGCAGGTGGAGGACCTGAGCTGGTCAATGGTATCATTTAATTTTTTTAAGGGTCAATGGGGAGAAAATGAGGCATGGTAGCAGTAATTCCTGGAGAACTGGAGGGTAGGATGATTTGTAGACCTTGATG
Organism: Percina caprodes; assembly: GCA_013375575.1. NCBI lineage: Eukaryota > Metazoa > Chordata > Actinopteri > Perciformes > Percidae > Percina > Percina caprodes. The sequence continues at coordinate 2,122,896 of JABXJD010000054.1, read as the reverse complement.
CACTAATATTGTAGTATATTGTACAATGGGGCTCAAATGTTTCGGCATCCCAGGTAAACATTTTTATTAATGTGCATAAAGAAGCCAAGAAAAGATGGAAAAATTTCCAAAAGGTATCAATTAGACATTTGTATAATATGTCACAAAAAGTTAGATTTTATTTCCATCGCTTACACTTTTAAAATAACAGGAAACAAAAAAATGGGGTCTGCAAAAGTTTGGGTACCCTGCAGAGTTTATAGCATGCACCGCCCCCTCTGGAAAGCTGAGACCTGACAGTGTCATAGATTGTTCTTAATCGTCTGGAAAGACCAGGTGATGTCAATCTTAAGGTTTTAAATCCCCAGACTCATCTGACCTTGCCCCAACAATCAGCACCATGGCTTCTTCTAAGCAGTTGTCTAGAAAACTGAAACTGAAAATACTTGACGCTCACAAAGCAGGAGAAGGCTATAAGAAGATAGCAAAGCGTTTTCAGATGCCAGTATCCTCTGTTTGGAATGTAATTAAGAAATGGAAGTCATCAGGAACAGTGGAAGTTAAAGCAAGATCTGGAAGACCAAGAAAGATATCAGACAGAACAGCTCGCAGGATTGTGAGAAAAGCAAGTCAAAAACACGTTTGACTGCACAATCCCTCCAGAAAGACCTGGCAGACACTGGAGTTGTGGTACACCATTCCACTATAAAGAGATACTTGTACAAATATGGTCTTCATGGAAGAGTCATCAGAAGAAAACCTCTTCTACGTCCTCACCACAAAAATCAGCGTTTGAAGTTTGCAAATGAACATATAGACAAGCCTGATGCATTGTGGAAACGTTCTGTGGACCGATGAGGTTAAAGTAGAACGTTTTTGGCCAGAATGAGCAAAGGTACGTTTGGAGAAGAAAGGGCACAGAATTTAATGAAAAGAACCTCTATCCAACTGTTAAGCATGGGGGGGATCAGTCATGCTTGTGGGTTGTATTGCAGCCAGTGGCACAGGGAACATTTCACGAAGGAAAAATGGATTCAATAAGATTTCAACAAATTTTGGACGCTAACTTGATGCCATCTGTGAAAAAGCTGAAGTTAAAGAGAGGATGGCTTCTACACATGGATAATGACACACCTGAAAATCCACAGTGGATTACATCAAGAGGCGTAAACTGAAGGTTTTGCCATGGCCTTCACAATCTCCTGACCTCAACATAATTGAAAATCAATGGATAGACCTTAAAAGAGCAGTGCTTGACATCCCAGAAATCTCAAAGAACTGTAAGGCTTTTGGAAGGAAGAATGGGCAAAGATACCTCAAACAAGAATTGAAAGACTCTTGGCTGGCTACAAGAAGCATTTGCAAGCTGTGATACTTGCCAAAGGGGGCAGTACAAGGTATTAACTCTGCAGGGTGCCCAAACTTTTACAGACGCCATTTTTTTTTTTCTGTTGTTTTGAAAGTGTAAATGATGGAAATAAAATCTAACTTTTTGTGACATTATACGAATGTCTAATCTGTCATTTGATGCCTTTTGGAAATTTTTCCATCTGGGCTTCTTTATGCACAATAATAAAAATGTTTACCTGGGGTGCCCAAACTTTCGAGCCCCCCTGTATATTATAGTCTGATAGCTATGATTTTGTTGTTGAAAAATGTAGCAAATTCTTCACATTTTTCAGTAGACAGCATCTTTGATGGGGTTGTAGATGGAGAGACCTGTTTAAAAATTTAAAAAGTGCAACAAAATCCTTTTTAGTCAGCTCAGAATGCTGACAAGCTGCATGGACTGATCCAGCATGTACAATCACTCGGTTGATTGAGGACAGGAGTGAGTGCAGCAGGCCCGGAAGCTTATCCATGATGATGGCTTCATCTTCTGGGATCATGAATGGCTGTACAAAAGTTCATGGTGATCCATCTAATAGTTAACATATTTCAGTCTGGACCAAAGATGTGGGCCAACTGACGCCATCCATAGAGCCATGACGCAAGATGACAACAATATTAATTATGATGAATTACCTAAACCCACTATTGAATAGCAGAAACAAAGCATTAACCAAAATAAATTATCTATATTACATGCTACCATAAGACATTAAAAAAAATCACATAAGATAAGGCCACGGTTGAGTGCATGGACTTATTATAACTGGCTATCTAATAACAATATAATAGGAAAAAGGGATGATAATGAAAAAGGACAAGGTCACTTACTACCAAAGAACAGAGACATATACACAGAATAAATCTCTATAGGAGAATTACATATTACATGATGCCATAGACATTGAAAAAATACACTCAAGCACGTAGTAAAGTCACGGTTGTAGTACCATACCAAGTCTATAGACTAGGCTATATCCCTGTAGGGTTGTAATGGGAATATTATAGTGATTGTGCGTCAGGGATTTGGCAACCCCCTTTCCCCTGTAGAGGAGAGGAGTCTGCTCTGTCTCATTAGCTTTCAAAACGACATCTATATAGAGTGACTGCGCACAGCTACTTAAAATCAAGTAGGCACAGAAAAGCCCTCCTCCACTTGCTCGCCATTTTAAAGTAGTTCCGAACCCACACATACCGGCATCACATTAAAAGTAATTTACAATGATTAGGGTTTTCATAAGCTAATCTGTGCCGATTAAACTCAGAGATAGACGGAGATGTGAGGTGACTTTTTGAGTGAGCTTTGATGGGGAGATCAGAAGGTTATTCCTCGGTCTGAGTCAAAGTGAATGTAGGATGGGAGGTGTTAAATATTGAGGATTCTCCCCCACCTCCCCTGTTAGATCTCTTGCTCCATCCTCAACGTTATGTAACGATTTTTCTCATGTTTTTCGGGGTGTGGGAAAGATTGTCCACTGGCTGCCAAGAAGGGGAAGACAGCATGAAGCTTTCATCATACAGTAGTGAGGTACTACAATCCACAGTAGCTACCTGTGGGACTCCAGCAGAATTTAAAGTGCTTGAAAAAAACACTTGATACAAATGGTGTATGTTCTTTACTGATCATTCAATTAAAAAAAGCAGCAGGTGTATCGCAGTACACATTTCACATTAAAAGCCGTCTTTATATTCACACAACTCCAATGCCTCCGTGTGTGCAAATCAATTCACAATATTGCATAGTGGAAGATCCTATTAGGGAATTTATCTCTGGACTTGTCATTAGTCTCAATTAGGCAGAATGGACAGATAGAGTTACTATGGCCATATTCATTACCCTCAAATTCATCTTTTTATCATTATAAAACATCTGTAATGTTTACAAAGAAATATGCATATGAACTAACAAAACAAGAGTGGCGATAACTACAGACTTTGTAACACATCAGTTTCACAATCATTGCAACAGGATTAAGACTACAGCATCAGTGACAGCAGGATTATGGAAAGACTACAGCAGGCCCGATTTTCATAAAACTTGGTTGAAGGATGTAGCATGGGCCAAGTAAGAAATGATTACATTTTGGAGTGGATCTGAATCACAGGGGGAATACACAAACTATTTTTCACTTTAGTTAACATTGCAAGACAGGGCGTTTGTGCTGCATTTATGTCTGGGGGTCTGCGCTCTCCGAGTGCCCTTCTAGTTGTAAAATGTCTTCATCATTTATCATCAAAAATGGATTGCGATGTTGGACAAAATAAAAATAACAGTGTGTTTCAGTATAGAAGGTTGGCTTTGGTGCCTGATTAAAAATATATTGGTGGGTGCAGTTTCAGTTTCTACTTCCAAACAACGTGACTGTGAAGGTTCATGTACCTTCAATTTCTTGGTGCGTAGGAGGAAATGTCCATAAGCAAGAGAAGAGAGAATTCTTGCACACTGTTCTCTTACTTGCAGGGTAATAAAGTTGATTGCAAGTAAAGAACAGTGTGCAGGGATTCTCTCATAAAACACAAAACAACATGTGTTTCAAAGCAAAAATGTGACTAGTTGAGTGGTTTGTTTTGATGTTCGCTCCCCTACCTTGCAGTTTGGAACATCAAGTAATCATAGCAATATATAGCATTTCTTTCTTTCTTTCTGATGGAAAATTGGGCCCAGTCATGCAGTGCCACATTTTATCCATTTATTTTGCTGCTAAATTGGTCCTTTTATTAATTCTTACTAGCACTCAAAGGTATTTAACATTTACTAAATGAAACTAAACTGAAATTAGTTTGTGTTTGTGTGCTTTTAAAAAATGACTAAAGTTTTTGAGTCTTATGGCAACAAGCTTGAATTTTTATTGAATTAAAGTTTAGTGAAGTTTTTCCCTAATGTCTATTTTCAAAGAGCAATTGTCTTCTTCTGTAAATGTCTTAACAGCTTGGCTGCACATATTTTTTTGGTCACAGTAATTGTCACTTATTCAGAAAGAAGTGGGGAAAGTATTTCCATGCTTAAAGAATTGTTGGATTTATTGGCAAAATCCTATATGATAACATCAGTAGATTCTCCTTCCAGCACATGCCCTTCCCTTTAGGTGGTTTTCTTTGTCTCCATTTTAGTTTCTGCACCAAAAGACTGTACAGGAGCTGTAGTCCCTGTTTATTTTTTGCACTTTCATTCTTTATATTTTCTCAAGTTCTGCAGCATTTGTGCATCTTTATTGCTTGATGTGCACACTGTGACAGCTGCAAGTGACCCCCCAGTGACCTGAGGCGTTGAAGCCATGGTCTCCTCTGGCCTATCCTAAATATACTAAATATACAAACAGAAACTGGTGTAAATGAGGCTAGCATTTCAGTCACTGTGTTTGTGTAGCCAGCAGCTACTTCAGCAGCTCCAGCCTCCACACATCTGCTACTGACCCTTGCTTTGCCAAAAGAGCAATTGCAGTTTGTAGCTACCAGATTAGTCTGTGTGGTGACATAATGATTTTGTCCCACATAAGGGTAATTTGACATGCTCTGCTTGCCTATTTGTTGCTTGCAGGCTTGTGTGTTGCTTCTCAAATCCCACACTCTGCCTCTGCCTCATTACTGTCAAACACATCAGGAGATGGTTCCTCCATTTGGTGCACATTACTGCGTGTGAATGTGAACGTGCCGCCACATCCACAAGAACAGCCCCACTTATGTGTGTGTCATATTGTCTGTTTTCATGCAGGTCTTAGTGCTGGTCTGCTATTTGTTCTCATCTGCATGATGTCTACTTGCTATCCATTATTCATGGTTTTTTTTCCAAACACAACTTGCTTTTTCACGCTTTTTAGGCTTTTTCTCAGCTTTTATTTCCCTGCAGCTTCCCTTCTGTGTTTGCTCCGAGCAGCGCTTTGATGTCATGCTGCTGGCCCAGCTGTCTGGACCAGGTGAGTTGGGATTTAATTGTAATAATAGTTTAAAGGATACATTTACTTGAACGTAAATCCTTTTACATGACCAGTAATCTACATGCATTCACACCATTTTAACCAAATCAGAATATAGTCAAATACATGTAATGTAATGCAAAAAGCCCAAAAGCATTGAAATGAAACCTTGAAATGCCCCTGCAAAGTGTCCTGATACTTTACCTTTTGGCCAATTAAAGTAAATATGGACACCAAACATCACGGAGTGATATTTCTATAGCACTCTTGTAATTGAGGATACCTAATAAGTTACAGTAAGATGAAACTTTAACGATCCCCATGGGGAAATTAGGCAGTGCAGTGTAAGTAAAGAGAAGCGCTGTGCTTCTTGCTTCTCACAGATACATTTAATGCACATAAATACACACTCTCATGCATAATGATGGAGTTAGCCACATACAGATTACTGTTTGGATGTCCATGCATTTTGTACCTCTCATTTTCACCTCCACATGAACCTGTTTCGTTTTTATCAAAGGAGCATTTGAGAAAGAGAGATAAGAAGAAGGATACAAACAGTAAATTCTTTCAGGAAACAGTGGCGCTAGTGTCGGTGAGGTATTGGCTGCCGAAACAAGCCCGCTCCCCTCTTATCCTTCCTTTCCCTTTCACCCCACTTCCCTGTCGGGCTTCTGCATCTCCTCACGGCTCACTTTCATCTGCACTGCACTATAAACAGAGCTTCTTACCATTTCAAAGCTCATACCTGTTATGTCTGCTCTCACTTGCCTCCCATCTGCAGTGGCATCAGGCCAGGCAGTGCTGATACAGTGGGACTGGACCTAAGCGTATACATGTGTTTGGCCAGGGGTAAAGAGTGTATATGAGGGATGATGAAGAGCCAGAGTGAAAGCACAGAGGCATTCAAAGTGAAAGAATATCATATGTAGAGTATAAAGGATTATACTCATACAGCGGGGCAGGTAAACAGTGAGGTGGATTTGAGCAAGTACGCAGTCTGACACGAAGTGAAACCTTGGCTTGTTTATAGTCAACGAATGTGTAAATGTGAGAGGATTTCAGTGAAATACGCGAGGTAGTGGCAGCGTGTCATTATGTGTGTGTGTTAATGCATTTATTAGGCAGGCATTTGGCATTTTGAAGCCAGCTAGGGGGCTTTGAAGCATATTGTGTGTGTTTGTGTCCACACAGATATGAGTGTGTAGGTAGTGGAGTGCATTAAAAGCCTGCCTGGCACTCTCTGTGGAGAGACAGGGGGCCTGTTCCAAGATGAAACTAGACTTATATCAGCATGTTTAGCTCTCTAAAAATTTAATTTGCATATTGATTGTGTATATGATAAAGCTTAATGTAAAAACTGTTAATTGTTTATTACTGCCAAGGGACTCTTTTTTTGTGATCAAATATTTTTATTTTATTTATATTTAAACAATTAACAAACAATACACTGATACATAGGAAAGCGTCCCAGGACTAGAGAGAAAATAAAAGATAGAGGAGAACAGAGCTAGCTCAAGCAAGATCAAACAAACAAAAGACATTGACAAAGGACACCAAGGGACAGCTCTTGGGATGGGAAAGCTTACTTGGCTGTGAGTATATATCCTTAATCATATTTATTCTCATATAGTGTTGTTTTATGCTTTTTCTATTTATTTCCTGTAAACATGCTTTGGCAAAATAAGCATTTCTTGTCATGCTAATATAGCAAATGACATTGAATTGCAGGCATGCAATTGAATGGATGTGTAGGATGAGAGCTAGAATGATAAAAGTAGGGAGGGAGTGAGATTAGAGCGTGAATGTAGGGGGAAAGAGAGAGGGATTAGCAGAGGGCAGAGTGAAAGAGAAAGAGCATTGCTGTGCCAGGTGAGCTGTGAGGTGAGCCAAAGCTTTCAGCGATTATAACAGACTGGTCAGAAGTCAATCAGGAGGACACGTTTTAGATACTGTGAGGCTTTTCACTTCCTGCAGCTTGATCACCATAGTGACTCATTGTCAGTTTGTGCCTCATTACCTGTCCTTGAATCAGCATGTTGTGAAACAAGTTGCTGAGGAGAGAAGGGAGCAGCTAAATGCAAGGATGCTGATGGATGTTGATGGAATGGTGTGGAGCAGGAATGGGGGGTGTAGTGGAGATGAGGATGGATGAAAAGAGAAGGGTTGGGCTCTAATCTTGTAGAGTTGTACTACAGTAGCACTAAAAGATGGGACTGCTGGAGAAGTTCTGGTCAGAAAGGAAGACTATTCCCCTCTGTGTTTACCACAGAATTGTTTAACAATGCCATTATTTGTTTTTTGTCTGCATAGAGCAAGTCAGCAGTTACATGTAATCAAGTAAATTTAAGGTTATTGAATTATTATGGCAGTGGACAAACAAGGAACTGAAAGGAATCATGCTGGCAATATTCAATGTTTTTGATTGTTAACAAGTTTAAGTTAACAATTTTTAGTTTTTAAACAAATAGAAATACACTCTTGGAATAATCATATGCATCTGGTAAGTTTGTGTGTGTGCGAGTGTGTGTAAATGGCTTTTTATTGAGTTTTCTCTTAGAGAAATAATAGATACAATAAAGCCCGCGTTACGTACCGCCTTTTTCCCCCAACCTTATTCAACACAACAGTTGCGATTTTCCTCCAGGAATGTTATGTTAGAATCAGCAAAAAGTGAAGCGCAATCCCCCAAACTGCTGTCCAGAGCATGTCAACCGTCTACTGTGTGCTGCACCAGCTGCTTATTGTTCGGCCATTTAGTTTTATTTTGAATACCTAATGTCCAATGCTGTCCAAATTTCTCAAAATTCCAAACCCCGAGTTCATTGGGAACCCAGGAAACCAAGTGTGAAGTAGACTGGATGAACTGTTCATCAAATATTTCAAAGACAGATGCACAAACAGAGGCCTCCCACTTTATTAAATAGATTAGGCTTCAGTACTGTGGCTAAAAACCATACAGCTCTTTTTCAACAGTTAATTTACAAATTTACAAAAGTAGCTTTAAAGAGCAATCAAATATCCCCTACCGCTACAGCAGCATAAGATGAGCATTTTGAAAAAATTAAAAATTGCTGCTGTAGGGTGAGACTGATTATTCTCAGAGAGTAAAATATAAGAGAAAACAAGGTAAATAGTAGGCTTTTGAATTCACAGAGCAATCATTTCACTGCAAATCCCTCAAATTAAACTAGGGGATAGCAACACTGAGAATGGAGGTGAGCAGATAATGACAGAAAATTATTTTGGCGTGAACTATCCGTTTAAAGCTGTTTATTCTCAGGTAAGAGGTCAGCTTTTTTTGTTTTGTCTTAAACTTCAACATAAGACACAAATTAGAGTATATTCTTAAATAATAAATAATTTCTGTGGAAAGTAACATTTAATATGGCATCCAGTTATGATGTTTTCCAGTATTGGAAGTTAATTTTATGGGCTTGCAGACCCAAATCAACAGAGACTAATTGCATGTCCAAGAAGAATTACAACCTAATAAATGTATATTTCATTGGATTTCTACCTTCATTTATGAATTTCCTAAACTCAGGACCTCTTAAGTTTGACAGCCGCTTTTGATTTTAGACACAAAATCAATTAATGTCCAGAAGTCATGAGTTAATGAATTTTATTGACTATGCATCTCACATTTGCTTGAATGATCATAAATAATACAGTTTGATAGCCGCAGAAGAACCTAAATGTCTCTTTCGTTATTTGCCTATAAACCTCAAAGCAATGTTAACTCCCAGTATAATAAAAGCTTCTTGCAGCAGAGCCCTCCCCCCAAGGCATCTCAGTAAAAGGGGTATTTGGAAAAAATAAAATTTTGTATAAATTGTGGTTCTCAGCCCAATTAAAGTATGAACCTTGCATTTTTTATGAATTGGTGTGCTCAATCTAATTTGTGGTTTAAAATTCATTTAATTCAATGTGTAACCACAACAGCTAATCAGTGCAATATGTTTTCGCTTCTCAACATTATCGTTACTCATACTGCAAATTTAATAACTGAACAGAAGCTCATGCAAGTTTCTACTTAATTAATCCTACCTATAAAACCACTGATGCAGTTAAAACGGTGTGAAAGGTCCGAGGACTCGTCGAACAGAGGATGGAAAGTGTTGAAGGCCAACGAGACATGCAGGTGAAATAATTAGAAGACAACAAGAGCAAAGTGAATGTATGCTGTAGATAAAGGACAGAAGGTCAGATAAAAATGGGAGATACAGAACATTGATGTGGAAGTAAAAGAGTATTTGCGTCATCATTGGTTTGAATCAAGGTTTTGACCTTCATGTCATGTCTTTCTCATTTGTCCCGTGTTTCACAGTGAGTCACAATAGAGCAATAGTACCTAAAATTTAAGAAAATTGCAAAAAAGCCCTCAAAATTATATATTCATAATTTGTGATGTGTGAAAGGCAACGCAGAAAATGTCTTTATCATTTGGTCCCATCTTTGCTGCAGTGGTATGTTTCCACTGCTTCACTTCAAAATCACATATCAGAAAGTTAGAATTTCTGTAGCCGCTGCTGTTTTGTTGGTCTGTTTATCCAAAGTGTCTCTTACTGTAACATAATGTGTCAGCTGGAAACATAAAATGCATCACTATTTGTGTTGCAGAGAAGGACCGACCAGACTCTCTGGTTTTATGTAATATTTAACTAAATATCTTGAGCATAAACAAACAGAGAAGAAAAATCTAGAAAATCATGACAGCCATTTTTCACACCTTTTTTTTGGACATTTTGTACACCAACCCATTAATAATGAAGATGCATCATTAGTTTATAAACTCCCAATTCAATGATACATATCATTTTTCTGCAGTTCGCATTTTGGATAAAATGTAGTTTGTTATCCAATGTAAGTAACATTTAGTAAGTTATACAATAACTTAAAATAATTAAATTACAGCTTTTTCATTGTTCTATAAGTGGGAAAATAGATTATTAATAAATACTCTGGGCTGATAAAATACATTTGTATCATTTTGCACGTCAACTGAGTAGTAACAAGAGATGGCAGTTACGGAGATGCCAAAATATGCCTAAGGTAATTAAGTGTCACCATTACATAGTGGGTCCACCAGAGAGCCTTGACAAGTTACAAAACTTATATGCTATTATAGAAAAATATGTAATTTATGTCACAATAGGTTGCAATTACCCTGGTTGCATGCAAATGGTTTTTGTTTCTTAGGATAACCTATATTATAACTGTATTGAATATTGTATTTCTTCTTTTTTCTTCTTACGTTACTCTGGTATTACGTTAGTGCTGCATATTATGACTGCTCTAAAAGCTTGGCTTTTATTTATATAGGCTATATTTATTATTACTTCCAGGTCACTTGGCCCACCTGTCTTTCTTTTAATGTAGATCTTCAAATGGAGAAATGAAAATAGGAATTCCAAAAAAACCAAAATCAGACCCTTATTTGAATTTGGTTTAGTTTTTCGTTTTTGGATTCAGAAACCAAAACAAGAGAACGGCTCTTTTTTGTACCGTTTTTTTGTTTTTGGTTTCAAACGGAAAAAGTGGTTTTCTCGTTATTTTGTTTTGTGGATCAAAAACAAACTATCAAAACGTACATGGACTGACCGGCCTTTTGAAGCGTGAAGGCTACCATAGCTGTAATACTTGAACTGCGTGGTGCAAGAGAGTTGAGAGAGTTGATTGCAATATATGATCTCAATGTTAGATGGGAGAAATTCCTACACATTGGACACTGGAAATTTGACAGGCTGATATGTCATTATTGAATTTTTTTACAATTCTTGGTCTAAAAAATCCAGTCTCTGGAGCTGTATTTCTTACTATATATTCCACTAACATCAAATCTAATAATTGAGTGTAATAACTCAGGTCGTACTGGAGTGTAGCCTTTCCCAGCCTGCACTGGGACTTCACATTCACGCCTATTGACAATTTAGAGATTCAAATTCAACTGACCCTTAGACTGTGAGAAGAAGCTGATGCAGCTAAAGGTAAAATATGCAAATCTTGACAAAAGATGCAACTTTACCAAAATGGGACTCCTACTTGTACAATATATCTTCATAAACTTTAAAAAAAGAGACAGTTGACTTGGTCAGGCTAGAGTAGGAGACAAGGCCAAAACTAGCAAGGTGGCAGCCAGCTCTAGTGTATTAGCCTTCCAGCGTTGTAGTGATAGATTTACACAATACTCAATCTCTGACCTTTCAGTCTTGCCAAAGCAGCAGAGGACGCCCACATTTCTTTCTCTGTCTCCCTCCCTCCATCTTTACCTTTTTCTTCTCAGCCTCTTGAGTCTCCCTTTCAGAAGCCATAGGTGGCCTGAAGACTCTACTCTTTTCCCCTGATCACTCTTTTGCACCTCTTTGTGTTCATTAAAGGAAAGTTTGATTTGATTTAACCGCTGACCTCAACTGCAAGAAAGGAAGAATCATGTAGGAGTTAGCTCAGCCATGTTGTATATTGTATAGTTCCTAATAGGAGGCAATGCAGGCTGAAAACCATCCACACTCCAGCTTGTGCAGGAAAGCCAAAACCAAAAAAAAACTCATATTCATGGAAGCCTTTCTAGGAGGTATAAACAACAAACAAAATAGCAGCTTATATTTGGCCAACTGTGCTTCTGCTGCCTGCTTTTCTTTTTTTATTGCTACCATTTTTTCTGCTTCTATTTTTTTGCTTGTCTCTTTCACATAGACCACATTCTCATTATTTATGACTCTTCCTACCTCGCTGATTATCCTCGCTCTCTTCTCCCTTCTCCTTACCTTCTGTGCCACTCTCTCACTTAAAAGCATAGGTGGAAACCCTCCTCCCAATACCAGTGACCCAATTACTCTAAGTTGTCCCTTCCTGGTAGGATGTAGCAGCGTCCCTCCCTGGAGACTCAGCCTGCAGCACAAAGAAAATCCATCACTCTCCTCTGCCACCTCCCTCTCGCCACATTTATTACTGTCACACACACACACACACACACACACACACACACACACACACACACACACACACACACACAGGATCAGAGTTGTACACATTGCCCCACATGCACGGATGCCCTCAAATGCTCTCAAAAACGACCTATACATAAATAAAGCACAAATGTATGGATAAGTAGTCATATGCATGAATTTTTACATGCATTTATTAATGCACACTCACATATTGTTACATAATTACTGGTGTGCGACTGACACATGTTGACAATTATTTCTTTTTGCTCTGACACCTCATCACACCTCCACTTTTTGTGTGTATAATCCTGTCTGAGCTTTTCACAATCCTGTCATCAGAATTGGATGAATGGGACATGCGTCATGGCAGCAGCGTGCAACAATTAATTTGTTGAAATCACCCTCTGTTGCTGCTGGGGGGGGGAAATCCTGTTCAAAATAGGTGTTGGCAGGTGGGGTTAATTAGCGCTGCACGGTATGACCTAAAATCAAAATAACAATTAAGTGTACATTTTACCTTTAACGATAATTAAAAAATGTGATTCTTTTTTTGTCCTCATAGTTTGACAAGATTTGTACTGTAAATAGGCTAAATAATAATTATTAAAGGTGAAATATATTTTCTAATTCAGAAATGCTTATTTTTGTCAATTTAAAGAAAAAAGGAAACACAAAGCAGGAACTATTACATGGAGCTAGATTTGTTTCTTTATTACATGCAAGAAAATAAATGATCTGAGAGAAAATGTTATCACACTGATAGCAAAAAATATTTAATATTTATATATATATATTTTAACATGGAAGTAAGTCACCAGCATGGCTTATTCAAGAAATGCAAAAGAAATGCAATGTTCTGCTTTGTTTAATTATATCTTGATAACCACTCTGTTATAAAGCATTTTATGGGTTAAATCATTTTGCTAAGCAGCCTAGACAGGCCTGAGTACACACTCTTAACAGCATTAGGACTATGATGTGTAGAGGAACCAGACACAGCCCCAGAAGAGTATGAACACACTATGTGACAGTTTGTGGCATATTAGCCTTTCTCAGCAACTAGCAACTCTGTCAAATCAGCAAAGGAAGGAAGAGTAAATAGGCCGCGTTGGTGAAACCTGATTATCTCCAAGCAAGAAACTAGACCAGTCAATAAACACTAATAGATTAATGGAGACAACAGGGGATGGAGCCCCCTAACTCTGGGCATTAGTTTAATGATCAGAAATGCTGAAACAGGCTTCGATTGAGTTCAGCCAATGCATTGCCTGCTGGATTTCTAATGGGTCCAAAGTAGGTTCAGACTGTGTGTGTGTGTGTGTGTGTGTGTGTGTCTCTGTCTCTAATTCCTTCTGTGTGTGTCACTCTTTCCTTCTGGCTGTGTAGCTTCTTATGCTCGTCCTTGTGGCTCCATGGTGATTGACAGATGCTGGGAAGGGAGGCAGACGGGTTATCAGCCCATCTGACAATCAAAGGCTGGCTGCTTAAAGTAGCAGCACACAGCCTGGCGCAGGAAATAGGCCCAGAAGCCGGGAGGAAAAGAGGTACTGAAGTTTAATGGATAGTTTTTTGAACCCCTTTTACCCAAGAAGGCTGACAAATGAGACACTTTTTTTCTCATGCATGCACACACTGTGAATGTGAGCAACTTGAAAGATCCAGTGTTATTTATCATGACCAAGTGGCTCAGAGATGATGGAAGATAACCCATGAAGGTCTCAGTATGGCGCCTCGACTGATGCGAAGGCCCCCAGGAGAGTCAAACATGCTGCTTTATGTTCTCACAGCATGTCAACTGTCCATGCTGAAGCTAGAAATTTTGTCCGGCGGAGCGTAAAGGGGGCTGAGCATTGGGTTGTAGCCAAGAAATATGGCTATCTCCCTTAAAATCATCTCTATAAATTCAATTCAAACATTGGCCCGTTGATGCTGGACCTACTGCAACTCCTCTGTTTTCTTTTGTCTTCCTCATTGTCCACCTTACCTGTCATGACTGCCCAGGGCTGAACAATGGATTTGGCAATGTTGTGTGGATGCTTTCCCTGGACAAGCATTAAGAGGGAAGTTGTGCTCTGTCCACAGGCTAGGTGTCTCAGCCATTCCTCCAAGGACAGCACTAGTGGTTAAAATGGCATGTAGCGTGGTTGTGCCCTGAAGATATTCTCTCATATGTAGTCTACATCCATGACGTTCCACTTCCAGGATTGCTCCGATGCAAATTCCACTCAATGTCACTCTTTTTGGCTGGATGTCCATTACCTTACTCTTTCTTTGTGTTGGAATTTTAAACTCCAGTCAATTTATGAGGACTACGTCTTAGAACTAACTATCTAGCTACTTACATTGTTAATGAGTGGATGTAATGCATTGTATAGTGTTAAATTGGTTGTAATGAAATAGAAGAAGCTAGCCAGCTGTTGCACAAAAATAACTTCTTTTATAATGTATTGGGGCAATAATGTGTTGGGCTTAAGACACAGTAGTAAGTAAGTACAGTAGTAGTTTATTTTCCTGTCCAGACAATATAGGCAGTACGGAAATGGATCCAGCCCTCCAATCCAACAACTCTAAAACAATGCATACAATGCACTTACTAATACAAACACTCAGGAATTACTCTTGACAAAATGTTTCCATTAGTTCCAAGAAAAAAAAGAACTAAAGCCCTGTAAGAATAAAACAAATTTGTGATTTGTGTTTCAGCCAGAGAAGGATACAAATGTGTATTTGCTAAGACTTACAGTATTTTAAACACGGTACATTGAACACAGAAACAGATTAGTATCTCAAAATGCTCTTTCATCCCACAAAAAAATCCTGTTTGTGCCTATTAGCCAAAAGTTCCTCTTGCTCTCAGCCACAGCCTTTAGCAGGAAAAACAAGCTAGCGCCTAGCCAACCATACTATGAGTCTATTTAGCATCTTTTTGGATGAGTTAACAGTTAAGAGAAAGTTTTTGTTTGATTGAAAAATGCAGTGTGAATTTTTATAAATAAAATGTATTTATCATCACTGCTGTCACTAACAATCATAATGTTAATTCTTGCACCAATTTTCAAACTTGGTTTCTGAAGTGTTGAAGTTGAGAGATCTCTAACACGACATTGAAGACATCCTTAAACCATCGGTGTAAACACACTAACTAATGAAAACTAATCTTTTTTTGTACAAAAGTGTGTTCAACATATTGCCCTATTTTATATTTGAAGACAACCAAATGAACTAAAAAATGGTGAGTATATTTAATACCAGGCTGCTGATCCTAACACAATCAGCTCTGTCAATCAGTCTGAAGCTGAGAAATGTTCTAAGTCCAAGAATATAAAAAACATTTGAAAGCAGTGGTGTGAAAAGAACTTGCGCCAAACATATATCAGTAATCCAGTTGGGATAGGGTACTCTGACTCTCAGTGGGGCCACCAATGCTAAAAATACGGTTGGGTGTTTGCGATAAAGTCACCCACCATGAGGCCATAGTCTGACTGTAGATCTGACTTTAATCCTCTGGGAAGCTTTTCAAAGGCCCTGCTCTTTTTAGGGGGAGGAGCTCTGAAATGTATCGCATTTCCAAACATTTTGTGTTGTGGATCCTTACAGCACAAATGATGTCTCTTAAGCACAGAGGACTGTTTGGGTACACACTGTGCTGTCTGTAGACACTAGCAACATGGGAGTGGAGGCGACTGCTGCACTACAAATTTTGCTCAAACAGCCTCTCTGTGACAGTCTTCTTTACCTTTCTGTTCTTCCACACTGTCCTCTGTAAGCCACAGCCTCATTTGGAAAAGACGAAGAAGAAGGGAGGTGGGGGGGATTGGGAGGGATTATGTGAGCTGGGTTAATTTGATGTTGTGAAGAAGCTGTGCATAATATAGTTCATATACTCAAAGTATGTGTATTTTGTGGTATGTTTCCATGGATGTGCTCATGAATGTCTGTGATTTTCTGAGTCACTGTGTGCACTCCAGCACTGATTGCAAGAGTGGAAATGAAATCTTAGCATGTTCGTGTGTGTGTGTGTGTGTGTGTGTGTGCGTGTGCGTGCTTCTATCCATCTAAATGTTGTGCCAGTGTGAGTGTGTGCATGTGTGTCACTGTTCTCCTGTATGGGAGCTCAGCAAGACAAAGAACCCATTGAGTCATTGCGTGAGACTCCCATTACAAGCAATAGCTTCTATTTTCAGAGCTCCCTCGCTCTCATTACGGGCTCACACTGCAGACAGAATATGGCTGACATTTAGCCATTTTGCTCTGACACCATCCTAGCCTGTCCCAGCTCCTCTGTACTAATCAAGTGTGTTAACTTGTGGGTTAAAGACCATGGTACATGACATTAATGACAGGCTTGTGAATACAGTTATGGAAGGGGAGACTTTGCATAAATGGAGTGGGTGAAGGCCAGCTCAGAATCACAGAGTAGGTTTAGTCAGGAAACTAAGGGCTTTGTCAACTCTTTGAGGATATAGAGCTGTGCTGGCCTCGATCTCAGGAGATTTTAAAGGGGTGCTGCACCAATCTGACAGTCACAAAGTCCATGGCAAAGCAATTAACACAGAGGCACTTGATGACCTCAGTATGGAAGGCGGGGGAGCAGAAAGCAGTGTGACATTTGTGTCTGAGACATGTAACTGCCCTGTTCTGCTACTGAACATGATAATTTATCTTGTCACAATGTGATTATCTGCTCTGGGCTCTCTCTGGTCCGCCAATTATAGTATTCTGAGGGAAAAAGCCATAAGACATGAAGGCATGATGCCCAAGATGCCGCCTCTATCCTGCAATTTGTCCTTTAGGTTAGGATTGTTGTGTTGCTGAGAAAAAAAGTGAGTGAAAAACATAAAGTGAGAGTGAGACACAGAGAGAGAGGGAGGGAGGGACATCTAAGCTGACTGTGCCCAGTCACCATGGCAACCCCTTTGACATGCAGCTGCCATACCTGCTGCCAATATCAGAGCTTTACTTAACCATTTACTTTGTATAAAAGACACATACACCATCATATATAAAGACAGAATGTTACATTTTTTGAATACGTATAGAAAGTATGCATTTGTGTGAATCTTTCATCAGCCTTCGAGTATTAATGTACCTGAGTGCTTGCAGTAATTATGTCTCAAAGCTAGTGTTTTGGCAGAAACAAAACTGCTTTAAAGGGAGTTTTCAGACACCCCTCACTGGTAATTACTTTGAATTATTACCATATTTTAAACTGAGCAGCCCTGGTAGTATATGCATATGTGTGCTTTTATGTGTGTGCTGTCTCCAATGAAAAGGTATAAGGCTTAAGGGCAGCTAGAGACACCTTTTTTTTTTTTTAAGCAATGTGTTTATTGAGTTTTATTTTAACCAAGACATCATAATTGTAGACAATCCCTACAATAGAAACAAAAACTGAACTACAGACAACAATCACAGCAGCAGACTGAAAAATACAACTACAAATGAATAAAAAAAACCTTATATAAAATAAAATAAAAACACAAATTATACAGTAAATACAAACAAAATGACCTTTTTACCTTGGTCTGATCCCTTCCTGTAGGATATATCTGGAGCAAATAACCAATCAAACAATGTCACGATCCAATACAAACATCTCTCCCACACGAAAACTACAAAATTACTTAGAATTCCCCTCATTTGCCTGTATATCACCCATATTATTTTGTTCATCAAAGTCCACAAATGGTCCCCAAACCTGTTTGAAAGTATCTAGTCTATCCTTAACCATATACCGTATGTTATTCTTTCCATTGTTAGGCAAGAAGACCTTTCCCTAAGCCAACGACCAATACTAGGCTTATTCACATCTTTCCAAGCAAAAGAAATCAATCGTTTGGCTTGCAGTAGGCACATATCTTCAAGCACTTTTAGCTCTTATTTTAAGTCGGGATCAGATGGGTATAACCCCAGGATGATTACTTTGGGATGGAGAGCCAGGTTAATAGACACTATTTAAAATATAATTTGTGCTTCCTCTTTCCAGAAGTCTTTAATTTTATTACAGTCCCACAAACAATGAAAAAGAGTCCCTCTCATCCTGCCAGAAATCTGTGTGGTGGGGCTCTGTGCTAAGAGTTTCTATTTGATATCGAGGAAGGACTTTCAGTTCTGAGTTGTGCTGAATGACCAGTGGGTACCGCCTGAGGGTGGCTGACATCTATGCAGACTGACAAACTGTGACAAAACACCTGGGGCTTTATGACCTGCACACACACACACACACACACACACACACACACACACACACACACACACACACACACACACACACACACACACACTGCATGCAAAAAACTGATTCAACCATAATATTGATCTATTATGCAAATATGTACAAATGCTGGACAGGTACCTGCAGATATACTAACACATGCATGTCGACACAAGACAAGAAAGAAGTGCTCTCACTGGGCCCTCAACACCAAGAAAAACACCTGCGGCAATTTAATTCTCCTCTGGGTTGTGCAGAGCTGCTGTGTTTGTATTTTAGTAGAGGTGTTGTTTTGGCCCCAAGAGATGCCAGCCCACTAATATACACACACACACACACACACACACACACACACAGGGGCACACACACAGGGGCACACACATGCCAACCAAGAAGGATGCTTTTTTCTTGAAAAAAAAATCCAATAAGATTCTTAACACACCAATGAAATAATTGGTGATGTCAACTCTCCACTCACGCCTCTATCCAGGCAGCCTATCTTCACATGATACCTCCTTGTCACTCAGTGTCTTCCCACATAGACATATAGTCATGCAAAACAACAAGTAAAGTTGCATTTCCTTTTATCTTTCAATACCCGTTGGCAAACTAGGCGACAATTCATATTCCTTTCAATTTCATTCTTTAGACAAAAGTCTACGTAGTTTGTTGCCATAGTGAATGATCTGAGTCCTGTGATGCGTCTGACAGCACAAAATGAATTACAGTTGGCTTTGAGGTGTAATGAAAAAAAATCTTTTCTTTTTGTGTGTGCAACATTAAGAAACACTTGATTCTCCTTAGAGGCTAGCCAGCAAAGTTACAGTGACAGCAGTGCAATATAAAGTATTGTTTAAAGTAGCCTTTGTTATATTTGCAAAGTGCTAGTTAGTACTCTTGGACACCCAGATTTTCTTTAAGTAATCTTTGATGGAACAAACAAGTGTGAAAGAGATGGAAGGGTGGATAATAGTCATTTTGTGATATCCAAGAAATTACTTGAACAGAATGATTTTTAGAAGTGAAAACTTGTGTGACAGACAGCTGCTTTTATTGCTGAACACCAGCAGTCACATACTAATGCATAGCAAAAATTGTTACACACTGTTATGGTCAAGAAAGGTTGCTTAGTGGTTGAGGTTAAAACATTGGCTTTAAAACACCAATTGTACTGCAGGAACAATTTATATGTCAAAAAAGTAGCAGAATGGTCATGTTTTCTATATCTAAATACTAAAATGTCAATATTGCCTCAGTGTGCCTACTGCCAACTTTCCCACCAAATGACAATTATTTTAGTAGGGTGTGGGACACATTTGCAAACAGTGCCATTATCTTTCTGTATTTACAGCTTGTCTAATATTGTAAATTGTTAATAAATTAACTATTGTAATATGGTTGTATTTTTATGCCATCTAGTATCAAGCAAGTGATAGCCATTAGTATGTCTGACATTAAAATAGGGTCTTATTTTTACTGGCGCCAGCAAAAAACAGGTTTCCACTTTGCTGCCTGCACTCAGGAGACACTGGGGGGTTGTCAGTGTTGCCGTGTCAAAAGGAGCTCTGTGGTAATTTTGAGGCTATGGTTGTTGGATTGTATTACACTGTAAGTTGTTAACATTTTCTCTTTAGCATAAAGCACATGGTACAGGTGAGACTGTTGGGAAATGTAATGGTATGGTATTTCTTTCAGTAATGGACTGGACTTGGTTTGGCTTGAAAACAACAACAAAAGATGAAACACTAAAAGGAAAACTACTGGGATTTGCAGTATTCAGGAGTTTCCGGCTGTATAGGTTCCTGTAAAGTCTGTTACTTAAATCTAGTTTTCTCCAATTCTGACAGATTTGTCCCACAGGACAGGACATGCATGTCATGAGGTACAAAACTGCAGCTTGTCTGACAGAACTGGGTGAAAACACACAGGTTTATGAGCTAATGGTAGTTAAAATGGAAAGTGTCTGAAGCTGTCTGTCTTTCAATTTTCTTGACATCTGTTCATCAGATCAACATTACACGCGGCTGTAATGTATTAAATTCCAACTAGAATTCTATTAGATTAGGTACGATACGGTACTTGATGCTCTTTTTTTTTTTTTTTGCTCCAATAATATAACCTAGAGGGAGTGTCTGAACGGAATGTATTCCCTGAATAAGTCTAAACTAAACTTAGCAGCAATTTTTCATCCTGTACAGCACTGAAATAAGACAACAGGGAAAAGCCATCAAATGTTAGTTGTTGTTGTTTTCATAAGCACACTAAAAGCTTTTAGAGTCACATCAAACCACCTTGATGCATCTACGCTCAGTTTGTTTGCAACATCAAAATTGAAATAGTTTGCAAATTCGAACTTGAAAAGCTGACCAATCACTGAGCTGCTGCTGATGCTTCAAAATTTCCACCTGCAAAGCATATGTACTGGATTAAAAACATAAATAACATGCATTAATTACTGCTGTGGATGTGTTCATTTTTATTATACCCAAAGCCTTTAGAATAAATGTAATCAGATACACACACACACGGCTATTGAATGTGTGCTTAGTCCCAAAGCTAGAAAAGCAGAATCTGCAGATCTTACATCTGTTTAATATAATTTCTGTCTGTATAGAAAATGTGGGGATTCTGGAAATGCTCGTGGGATCCGCTGGGCCTCTGCTGTAAAGTGGCAGTGTTTGTTGTTCTTAATCATTTTCATGTCTTGTGTCTTTGTCTTGTGGCAATTTAGTATCACTCATTAATTTCATATATACATATAACTTCAAACATGACTATTTGACTTCAGTAAAGCTCATTTAATTTGGATTTGACAAAGGAAAAAAGGGAGGAACAGAAACAGAGAGAGCCAAAGAGACAGAGATTTCTATTTCTGCCTAACTCTGACAGACTTGAGTCTTTCACATCTCGGCTGACTTTGAAAAGTCATGATCAGAATACGGAATATTAATATTGGCATTCTCTTTCCATGGTGTGCGTGTGTTTGCGATTGCGCCTCAAATCCCACAGACTTGACACTTAAACAGCCTACATTTTTTTTGCTGTTGAGGCGTTACGGTAACTGAGATAGAGGGTTTTGTTGCAGCTCATTGCATAATGTCAATAGACAATTAGGCATTTACTGGTTTCTACCAGCAAGCTAATAAGAGCTACGTAATTAGCAGCGGGAGAGTCTTAAGCGTTCCCAAATGGAGCACCAGATAGTCACTTATGTAGTGCTGTGCTTCGGCCTCACACTCCTTTCACCGCTCCAGAGACACTCCTACGAGGACAAGGGGTGCTTGACAAGGCTCAACATGGCATTAAGTCAGGATAAATGGTGTTCAATAGTGACGAGACCACTGTGCTGCTTGGAATTTGTTTTTTCAAAAGTGGTTGCTGCTATTTCTGTATGGCCTGAACTCACATTTAGAACAAAGTCCTCAAGAACTGGAGGACAGAAACTAAAGCTTTACATTAGACATATCTGAGCGCATGAGGAGCACCTTCTCTAACGTGCTCCGACAGCTTAGATGACGCACGGACCACTATAAGAAGTCATTCCTACCACAAGCAATACAACTTTTTAACACTTCATCATTACTGACTGTTAGTGTAGTTTTGGTGTAAATAAACATTTATTAATTAAGTGCAACTAATGTGCAACAATTTATTATTTTGTATTATATGTATATTGTATCCTATCATTTAATGTAAATTCTGTATGTGTGCTGTGTGTCTATTTTGCTGCTGTAACACTGTAATTTCCCGCCAGATCTATCTATCTATCTATCTATCTATCTATCTATCTATCTATCTATCTATCTATCTATCTATCTATCTATCTATCTATCTATCTATCTTCTCTGGATTGAGAGAAGAAGTAGAAGCTGACTAAGCAAGTTGTGGAGATGCCAAACACAACTTTTCTTAGTTAAACAGTCATCCTCTTCCCCTTGACCTCGCCTCATCCTACAACATCTTACTTCTTTGACTCTCTCCTCCCTCTGTCTCCTTTTGGGTTTCAAAAATGCCTCATCTCTTTTGCTCTGATGACCTTCCAGCTGTGATGCAAGAGTTTCCAAGACTGGCATGTCTCTTTTGCATCGCCCCTCTTTCTCCCGCCTTTCCAAACTCGTCCTTGTGATGTGCTCAATTCAACAATTCTGTCACATCTTTGCTCTCTGTCTCCCGTCCATAAGTTTATTTGCAATGCTTTGTCTTGTTTCTCCTCAGTCAGGGGCACCAGATGTAAAATTCTTGTCAGACAGACATCAAATATATCTTTAATGGCAACTGTAAATGAAAGGAGCACGCACATAAAATGACATCATCAAACATCTGCAAGCAATCGTTACTTTTGACTGCTACACCTCAACTGTTGCTGCTTATTAGACATGTTCAGTATTCAGATATACAGTATATGCTTTCTTATTACTAAGGCAACCTCTAAATATGTAATTTATATATATTTTTCCACAATGTTCAAACACTAATATATGCATGAAATAATACAAATTTGCGAGTTCAATGGTTGCATCAATCTTTAGCATTATAGTCAGTTAAAGAAGTAGTAGAATTTTCCTTAAACTAAAGCCTCCAACAAACAAAGGTTTCCATGTGCACATAACATTCTGTAGATCAGGGGTATAGATCCAACCTTTTCCAAATAAATATCTTTTCAAGTCCACATATGAGTCACGATCAACAGGTCAATAATAGAAGTAGGACATGTTTCACTGGTGCCATGCTGTGAGCAACCACAGGCAGATCAATGCTGTGGTTTTCACAAGACTGTTTTCCCAATAACAACAACATCACTCTGTAGCTAAAACAGAGAGCTCAACACACAGGGTGAAAAGAGGAGCTGCGGCAATGTGCAATTTAACAAATATATGGTGTTTTCTGAACATTTAACCACAAACATATTTTGGTACAACCTCTAAATACAATTATGAACCTGAAATGAGTATAATATGAGCACTTTAAAACTTACCATCTTGAAATGAAATCAAACCATTTTTTGTGGGCGTTTCAAGCGGGTCAACAAACATAAAACTATTATCAGTTTGGTTTCAAATCGGCAGTGAAGAACATTTATTTATGGACAAAAAACATTCACATTGTTTTATTTTATGCAACCTATTTTTTTTCTATTTGTACCAGAATGTGCCATGAGCCTGTAGAGATTTTGTCCTTGTTCTGGTATCTTTCTCTTTTTGCAATCTTTTGCATTCTCTGTCCTCTTCTGACCAATTGTCCTCTGTCTATTCCTTTCTTTTTTAATGCCATTCACAAGTGTATTGAAACCCTCAAGCCAACAATCTCCACTGTCAGTGGCTTGGATTCAGTGTCCCCTCTGAGCAGTAAAGGGTTTGGACTCCGGCTTCAAGCGTGAATCTGTCTGTTCCTGATAGAAGCCTCAGCCTCACTTGTTATCACTAGACACTTTATAAGTGATTCCCAATTGGATGCTTTCCTGAACCGGGATCCAGAAATCAGATTGTGAATGACTGTGACACTGCAGTGTCCTTACAGCAGTGTGTTTAAACAGCTCTCCTTCGACGGCAACCTGCCAATAAACCAGTTTAGTGTTTGAAGAGAGGATGTTTTCTGTGTCACCTGCCTGGATCCCAGGTCATTATTAGTCTCTGACTGAAGTGTCAGTGAACCTCTGTTCTGCCTTGACGGTGAATCAAAGTTGCTCCATGCTGTTACTGCTGCTAGTGAGTCTATTCACCTCTGATTAACAGAAGCAAGTTTTTCATCCAAGATGTTCTGTGAAAATGAGGTTGCACTGAGTTATAAAGCACAGCATGCTGTTACATTTCAGTTAAGGTTAATCTTATGAATACTGTCAGAAAGAATTGGCCAATATACAATTATAGTGGTATTTATCAGCTTTATATCGAGTATGTTAAAGTGCTCATATTATAAAAAAACACCATATTTTTGCTGCAGCTCCTCTTTTCACCTTGTGTGTTTGGGTCTCTGTTTTAGTTACAAAGTGAGACATCCCACCTCTTATACTATCTTTGTCGGGAGTCGCACATGCGCATTAGCAAGGTAAAAATATCATTAGCTAGATAGGGGTGTCTAGCAGACAAACTGACCAACAAAGATCAATACTTAGTGTCTGTGTATCGATACATTTTTTTTTCACCCCTACAGCTAGATAACTCTTTCTCCAACTTTGGTCAGTACAAGGCAGGATTAGCTGGGAGACTTCTTCTAACAGAGAGCACACTTGTGGAATACCTGCAGAACAGGAACATGTAAGTAGTTCTTTTGGAGATTATGGTCAAAAAATGTGTGTTGTAGCAGTGTTTTGCCATTAAGGACGAGCTAGCCACCTTGTCTTGGCTACTGACGTAGAAAGCCGTGGAGGTTTTGAACAGCTCACCCGAGACTGAAGGCAGAGGACATTTCAGAAACATGTATCTCACTCAAAACAGTCACTTTAAGTACATTTAAACCAATTCACTTGAATTGCATGACTCCCAACATAGCAGAGGTCAGATTTAACATTTTCTTAACAAATTCTGCAAAAGAAAATCAATGTGTACCCTTTAACTATAAACCTAAATGATACTCCAGCTGCTGTGTATATTTCGATTAAAAAAACAAAACAACTTATGGTCCATATAGAAACTGTTTATATCCAAGAGAGGCGGAGTGTACAGGTGGTTGTGCTACATATGTTTCTATCCATCCATCCGTTTTCTGCTACCTATCTGGGGCCAGGTCACGGTGGCAACAGGCAATAAACAAGGTAGTCCAGACATCCCTCTCTCCAGCAATATTTTCCAGCTCCTCTTGGATGATTCTAAGGAGTTCCCAGGCCAAATAAGATATAAAGTCCCATGTTCTGGGTCTACCTCGGGGTCTCCATCAATTGAACTTGCCTGGAAAATCTTAAAAACAAAGTGTCCAGGAGTAATATGTATTTACAACTGAACTGTTAATTAGAAATTAGATTTCTACATTCTTTACCCTTCTTAGAGCAGGAAGCTTGAAAAAATGTCCAATATCCACACCACACAGTTAAAGAAGCATATGAAAGAAATCCAAAGAAGCTGTTCTGAAGACAAATGGTGACCCTATACTTAAAATCCTCTTATTTTTTTCGCTCCCTTCACAATATGTCTTTTTCAATTTCAAAAAGTTATTTTTTCATTCCCTGCTATCTCCACTTGCTGTCTCCACTCGTTGTCTCTCAATCTTCCATCTTCTTCTCTGTTTTGGAAGTGAGGCAGAGAGGAATGAGTGGCTTCTGTACCGGCGTGACAGAGTCGGGTTGCTCTGCTTTTTTGTAGCTGCTCCAGAGCTGTCAGTTGGTCGTCTGGGGAGGTATACATATAAAAACAACGAGACAGCAGTATTTCATTGAGCTGTCACAGAAAAGTAGGAACGACTTCCATCATCAGGCTCCGTACTATACAAAAGGTCACACACAGCGGAACTCAGATTTACATTTAAATGCAAATGCTCAGGATGCTAAGTATTTTATTTCATGCATTTATACAGGAAAAAAGTCATTATTATCATATTACCATGAGAGAGTTTCACATGCTTGGGGGGGGCAGCACAGCCAGGCATGTCATATGTTTTTTATTGTTTTGTTAATGTTGTGTATTATTAGAATTGTGTCTTATAAATACTAGTGCAGTGCCCGTTGAAAATGTTTGGAACGGGCCGATTGCTTGGCCTGTAGTAATTCATCAAAACCAAATTGTACCCCAAAATTACTTACAGAAGGACCCCAAACCACTTTATATACAACTGCCCTATATACCCTACTACCAACCTACTGATTTACCAGACAGAGAATGTTGCAGAATCAAATCAAAGCATGACCAAAATGTATCAAGTGTTATATCTTTTACAGAAAGTGAAGAAAAGGGAATATTAAGCTGTTCTTTGCAAACACAAACATTTACTGTATGAACTGAAAAGGGTTTGCTTTACTTTGAATCACTGCACTAATATTTAGTTGCATAACCATTATTTCTTCTAACTGCTTCACATCTGTGTTGCATGGAGTTGACCAACATCTGGCACCTGTGAACAGGTATTCCAGCCCAGGACGATTGAACTACATTCCATAATTCCTTTGCATTACTGGGTTTGGCCTCAGAAACAGCATTTTTGATGTCACCCCACAGGTGTTCTATGGGATTGAGGTCCGGGGATTGGGCTGGCCACTCCATAACATTAATCTGGTTCATCTGGAACCAAGACTTTGCTCGCTTACTGGTGTGTTTTGAGTCATTGTCTTGAATAGTCCCAACACCACAATATGAGAAACATCCCCATAACGTGATTTTTGCACCACCATGCGTTACTGTCTTCACAGTGTACTATGGCTTGAATTCAGTGCATGGGGGGTCTTCGGACAAACTGTCTTTGCGGGGGCTTCTGGCTGATAGCTTTGCTTCACATAGCCTTCTTCTGATCGTAACAGTACACACAGGTAACTTTAAGTCTTCTATGATTTTGCTGCAGCTGATCATTGGTTGATCCTTTGCCACTTTGCTATTCTTCCATCCATTCGAATGGCAGTTGACCGTTTTTTTCCCACGTCATTTAGGCTTTGGATGCCATTTCAAGGCATTTGAAATCATTTTAGCTGAGCAGCCTATAATTAGCAGATGTAACTAATGTTGGAAGCAGGAAAAGAGTCAAACGCGGTAACTGTGTGCTTCTTTTAGAGATATATTTTTAACAATATCTTTTGCATTTCTATTCCAAACAACGTCAAACTTTTCAATGCACTTACCCGTGCCGTAGCAATAAACATTTCAAGTTTGAAATCCATCGGACTAACGGTATATATATATATATATATATATATATATATATATATATATATATATATATATATATATATATATATATATATATATATATATATATATATGTATGTATATATATATGCGAATAACAGACAGACGTTCCTGTGATTCATAGATAGATATTTATTCAAATCCCTGACCTTGTAGGCCTGCGGATATCTGAAAGCATAATCAGCAGCTAACTTGTGTGTTCTCTACCCATTTTTCTCTTCACGTTCTAATACCAGAAGTTTTTTTGGGCTGTGCTTGTTGCAAGACGACATAGGTTTTCACTTTGACAGTCAAAGTTTTTATTGCAGCTTAAAATTAAAAAACATCTGAGGTGTATGGGGACTTACATACAATGTGGGTGAAAATCAGTACAAACCAGTCAGTTCTTCGTCTAATTCTTGTTGTTTAAAATTGCTCAAAGACAGAATTGACATGTCTAACATGGGCTGTGTGTCCTTGCCTTTTACCTGCAGTCATTATGTGTATGCGTACGCTCTGTGTGTTTGGCTAACATGGATTGTCTGCTGTGACACTGATAAATGGCATTGCACTTTGAGTTGGCGATCACAGAGACTTAATCTCTCTTGGCTGTCTTTGCTCATTTCTTCCTCCTATTATTTATTTGTGAAGAAGAAAGGTGGAGGGCTGGTCTCTGTCTGTCAGAAGACAATCCATCTGCACAGAGCCCCAGTCCTGTCACCTGGCTGGTACTTCCACTCCCTCTCTTATTACCTCATGCTTTGGAAACTACGGCTTTATACTGTCGTACAAAACTACCACACCCAATCATTTTACATACATCCTTGTACATGCTTGTTTATAAATGTTGCACTTCTGCTTGAGTGTCTTAATATGGCAGTTTTACATACAATGATGATTACGCGGAAAGGTCAAACTGAAATTTGAATTCTCCTCACTTTTCGTTTAAGAAAATATAACCTAGGGCTAGATGATTAATCGTATATTTATTGACATTAAAATACTGAAGCAGTTATCAACGTATTTTACAACGATTATTTCAATAATTTGTATAAAACAAAATGTTTTTCACAAGACATTTTCATTTCAAACAATGTGTGCTTTCATTTTAATTGTATACATTTTCAGTAAATAGCCATAATATTTCCCACTTTGTGTGTTTCCTTCAGTTATTTAAAAATAACAAAAATAAGCACTTTTGAATTAGAAAAATTATCAGTAAGGACAACAAAAAAAAATCACCAAAAATTTAATTAGCATTCATTTATTATAAAATATTGCATATTCAAGAAATAGTTTCAGTTTTTTCAACATATTTGTGGACACAGCATCTAAACTTAAAGCCTCTGCGTGGATATTATCCATGGCAGCAGATGAATGACATTTTAGGCCAGTTGTATGGAGATGCACTGTCGACTTGGGTGGTGCGATTCTATCTCGCGCACATCATATTGTATATCCTATAAATGCTGACACAAGAGGCTCTTTGCCTTTTTCAACAAGCCTACATAGCTAACTAGTATTATTTACCCCTGTGACATGTCAAAATATCTTCTCTGAAAAATCCCCAATCATGATTACATAAGTCTAAACAACAAGGATGTAGCCTATGTACCGATTCCTCTGCAAAATTAAATTTTAGTTTAACTTCAGTCACACATTTTATTTACTTACTGGTGTATTTAATGCAGTGTAATTCTATTGTCCTTGGTAATCTAAATCAAACTGGTGCAAATGGAATGCAAATCTGGGAACATGAATAGGACTGTTGTGTTTAACTTCAAAGACATTATTGTGGTACATCAGTATTTTAATTAACTAGGTCAAGGACTGCATCTCCACTTCATTGTGCCTGTTTTGAAAGAGGCTGTTATGCATAAACAATCAGTTCTGCCCGGTAGTCCTTCGTGTTATCTGATCACAGTCACCTGTTTCAGAGAGAGAACACTAAACCCTCCGTTTTTCAACATTTTGAGAAATTTTTGTGTGGCCATCTGGGGGCGGTGAATGCGGATAATGTGGCAGGCATCTTTATATGAGTGGTAATGCTTTGGTCGTTATTCAGGATCGGTTGGGCTTTAAGATTTATAAGTGGCTCCTTTTTAAAAAGCCAGATGTTGTTTTCTGACTGTCAATTTCGTAACCAGAGGGTCAGAGAAATGGGTTTGCAGAGGAGAAGATGGTGGTGGGAAAGAAACAGACTGTGTGTAAGGGTACCAAGATAGACAGATACAAACTGTACACAGACAGCTGCTTCTAATCCCCTAGGAGAAAGTGAAAGAGCAGGAAAAAAGGGAGCACTACAATGGAGAAAATTTAAGTGTGTGTGTGTGTGTGTGTGGGGGGGGGGGTGGTAGTAAAACTGGCAACTCTTCTTCACTGATCTGCCATCCACTGGCAGGGCATCCATTCCTAGAATGTGAGTCCAACCCACCAGCCTTCATTTTGTTCTGCATTTGCCCCAGTCACACTCAGACATGGCTGCAGCTGGATTGACATGACACGGCTGCAAATGGATTCATTATGTACAGAAGTTCAGCTACCTGCTTAGAGATCCTTTTAAGATGTACAAGTCAGCTTTAAAAGCAGTCAGAATGTATATTTATGTGTTTGAACACTTTTAGCCAAAGGATTTTTAGTCCCTACTTTAAAATGCATATAATTATATAAGTAACCCAGAACTAGGAAAAGGGTTGTTTGAACTAAAATCAAGTCATACAATTACATACACAACAAAAGCAGCAGCAGCATTGTATTACTCTAAAAGGTTAAACACTTATTTTACAAGCATTTTACCTCTATTGTTTGTAAGTAAATCCCTAGGCCTTCTTCTCTACTTTCCATCTGTCAGTGGGTAAAACACAGATATTTTTTAATTTGTCAGAATTTTGCTTTTTAACAAAATTAAAAGTTTACACAGTCATTGACATGTCATTGCCTGTGGGGTTTGGGAGCCAATTTTCTCATTTTTAAAACATTTGAGTATAAATGAGAAATTAACCTTTTTCCCCTCCACTCCTGCATAGCATGCCTTCTGCAGATAAGACTTTGTCTGACATTATGACTGTGCAATGTGAGGGCCAGCTGGTTATTGATATGAGCTGAGGAGCAGGTACAGTGTCTGGGTTAATGAGGGTCAAAGCCACTGCTGGCTTTCAGAAAGTTGAATGCAGGGTGGATCCACTTTATATTAACAAAGTTAATTGTGGCTCTAATGCAACATATCTTGGGCTGCCCTCTTCTTGTAAAAGACCTGAACCAAACCACTGGTCCTTTTTCTAGGACCATTACATGAGGTCTGGACCAGCATCACTATTAACAAAACGTTATACTCCTGACAGTGACTTTAGTATTAAGCACTGAAAAAAACAATTTACCTATCATTCATAATATATAATAATAAATGTATGTATATAGTATAATGGGTCATGTTGTACAAATGAAAACAAATTAATTTAAATAATGTTTAGAGCCTCCAGCCAGTGGAACTCATTACCCACAAACATTAAACTAATCAGAAGCAAATGTGGATTTAAAAACACTGAAACTAATGAGAGGGACCGTACAATAGGAATAATGTCACCTGCCATGCTGTTTTGTTTGTGATTTCAACTTACTATTTTGTTGGATAACATATGTACCTGCATTGTTTAAGTTGATTGATTTATTGACTGTCATTTTGTCATTTTGTCATTTTGTGCTAGACTGCCAGGAGTCAGTCGGTGTGTGAATGTCTGCTGTAATGTCTGCATGCTGTCAGTGTTTGTATTGTTTATTTATTTATTTAGTATATTATGTTATGTGGAGATTAGCAACTACTGTTGCAGAAGCTAATGGGGAACCGTATAGGACAAGGATTAAAGTATTGAAATCAACTTTAGCTGGAAAACATTGGAATTAAAAAGTGACTGCAGATAAAGGTGTATTGACGCTGGAAGAAACTGTGGTTTTCCAAATTGTGCTGACCTCATTGACTCTTAGCACGTTGTCAATCAGGCTCCACATTAATCAGGGCAGCGGCACTACAACTATAAAGGGAGCCCTTCCATAAAGCTTTTGGCTGTTGTTTTTGCAAACTACTGCCTGCAAGTCAATGATGTTGGTGCCTTTGGCAAGAAGAGTAATGCAGGTACACTCTGTGAATCAGACCTTAATCAGCGACTAGGACAGCTCCCTGGTATTCCATCACGTAAACCTACTCCTGGAGCTGAGAACCAGGGACAAAGCCTTTCCCTTGAGATTAACCTGATGAGTTATGTAAATAAATTGGTGGTTTAAAGACATATTTAGAATTTTGGCATCTCAGTTGAGGATTTATCAAACAGGATGCCCGCCACAGCTACTACTGGAGGACTGTCCTGAACCCACTTAGCTTGAGTTGGCCATGGCAAGAGGTGGTAGAAAAACCTGTCCATTGTCACCAGAGCAGACACTTGAGGCAAGAGAGAAGTTGACCCCATTTGTCCCTTGGCAGCACAAAGTGGATTGACACATCCACCACTGTTGAAAGACCAACTGCCACTGTAAAAGGGCCATTTCCAAGGGTTAAATTATCACATTTTGCTGGCACTCAGGCGTAGAAAAACATGTATTAGGCAACATTAACCCTTTTATCTTTCTCTCTGAGCCCTTTGCTTCTCTGAGCTTAGTGGTCTGCAGGTTTGAAAGCATGAGTGTTCACAAAGCCAAGAACCAATGAAGGTGTCAGTAGATAACAAAGCATAACCGTTATCCACCCATTATATCTCAAAGGTAACACACGCACACACACACACACACATTCTTATCTGTCATCCTCCATCATGTGTCTACATGTATACACACCTTATCCAATCCCAACGTACAACAGATTGACCTGTTCCTGAAAAGGAGTAGCCTGGCATACTGTCAATAAAATCTGCTAATTAACACTTTTCTGCATTGGTGTTATTAATTAAAAAAATAATGCCTATTGTATTTGATAATTTGTAATGCTGGCTTCATTCAGAATTGAATTATTTATATAAATATGTTGCCAGTGATATAGCAGTAGTTCATATGTGCCTGTGAAAGGCATGATGGTACAAAATCATGAAGAAACTGGCTTTTAAAATATATATTTCACGAGTAAACAAACAGACACTAATGAATTCTATCAAACCGCAGTCTCTCTTCAGTACTTGAAATGAAACATTCATCCAAATCTTTGTGTTCACACTCCCAGGCCTGCTCAAAGATGAAAACTGCATCAAGAGAGAAAAACAAAAGGTAAAGCGTTGCCAAAGATGATGTTTTTCATGCTCAATTCCCTGATTTACATTTTCCTGTTAACTGTCAACACTCTCTTATTCCCCATGTGGTTTCATAGATAATGGATGAATATTGTATAGTATAAAATGTAGAAATCACTTCTGAAAAAGTTCCTTCCACAAGAAAAGACATTTCTTTCAAATATAAAACCGTGCAGACTTTGTAGCCACGTAGACTATGTCGCCACCATCGACACAAACTACTTTAAGATCCCTTAGTGTTATAATAAAATGACTGAATTGAAAGTTCTTGTCATTTCAGGAGAGTTTTGACAAGAGCAGCATGAAAAAAAAAAATGTTGTGATATAAATCACAAAGACACAAAACTAGATCTATTGACTACAGCCATTTCCGAATTGGCACAAGGCCTCTTGTAGACAGTTTGTCTTCATAATTTGCCTCATCTTGTGCCTGTTTGGCATTTGTCTCCAAAGGAATTAAGAGGGGCAGGCTGGTTTTATCCATGGCACCTGCTACCTGGTTTCACCTGGCTCCAAGAACATTCAGCTGCAGCTGAGCCAGAGGGTGCACAGTGGACTGGGCACCATCAACAGAATAGTTGGCACAGGAGGCTGAGTCATGGGGACAGTTCAGAGAGGTACGGATGGTGTCACAGAAGCCATGACGCGGGAGAGGGGCTCCGTGCCTGTAATGATGGAAGGAGGAATAATGGCTGAAATGGGCAGCAATGCTAGAGAGAGTCATGGAACCTCGGGCAGTGTAGACAGGCAAAGGGTATGTGGCACTTGTGTCATGGGGGTGCTGGATCAGTATGAAGAGCTGTGGAGCTAAAAAATTTTCACAGCAAGCATGCACTCATTGATGGTGGCAGCAGGAGACAAGGCCATGATGGGGTTGGCAGGCCGGGAGGCCTTTTAGCTACAGGTTGAAAAATGCATCCTAGAAAGACAGAATCTGCTGGAACTTCCAGAGCTGTCTTGTTGCACCTAGTTTGGTCTCCTGAAGAAAATAAGTAATTTTCTTCTTCTCTCTCCTTTTGATACCAGTCCCTGAGCCCCAGCCAGTTTGATAGCAGTCAGTAGATTTTTCCCACTTATTTTTGTGACTCATGAGGAGAGATTGTCATCTGCAGGGTGCTTCATATCCACCAACACTGTGTTCCTGATCACTCTTAGACTGCCTAAGTCTTAAAGAACTTTTGAGTGCACCTGGTGTTAAGTCTTAGAATACAAATGAGTAGCATGTAAGGGCCCCAAATAGTACTCCACCATCCCCTTTGTAACTTTGCCTACAAATTTACCACTGTCACTACATGACCTGCAGCAAATATCAATTTAAGTGTGCGAGCAAGCCCCAGTTTTATTTTATGAGATGTTACCCAATTTGATTTTTAATTCTCTTCACTAAGTTGCAGCAAAGAATTTCTAATAAGGGAAGAACTTCCACTCTATCAATGCTTCCGGCTTCTGAACTAGTTGCTGTTCCACCAGAGTTAACACTGGGTGTGATTGCAGAATGAATGGGACTCTATGGAGCTATACCCATATGATATCCTTGATATCCTTTCCTCAGGATATCATTTTTTTTGTCTAGTAATTTTAATGTTGCATTTGAAAGGGGAGGCTAAGAAAATACACACTACTGGGAGTTAGATTCTTTTAAAGTTGTTTTTTGTTCTAAAAAGCCTTTTAAAATGTCAATTACTAGGTTAGGCTCTCCCTGTCAATACACATGCTAGAAAGAGGTTTGCTAATGTTTTAAAGACCACGTTGAAATATTCACTCTGACGTTATGGTTACACTTTGGATGCCATCAAGCAGGATCTCTGGTCATAATCAGTCCTTCACTAACCAATCAGCATTTATTAGCAGAATGCTAGCGTTTTATGGGCAACAACGACTCAACCTGTAAGAAATCAAAAGGACATAAGTACTTGGTCATTTAACTTTCGACCTATAATCCATGTTGAACTTGCAAAAACTACAATCAAATCTAAAATTTCTTAATGCTAATCAGGCGAAAGAGACAAATTTAGCCGTCTAGCTCCATAGATTCCCATTCGTTTTGCACTGGCCTGTGATCACCCATAGTGGAACTCTGGTGGAACTGCAACCAAATTCGGTACAGCTTAATAAGGAGTGAACAGGCTTTCTGTAGACGGGCTTTGGTTGCAGTCAAAATACTAGCGTCACCGCTTTGGTAAAACCTTACTATTAAACACCAACAAGATAAAAATGCTGCATAATAAATGCATGGATGAAAACACTAGGTTTCTTACTCTATTATTATGTTCTTTAGCACACATGATACCTTGTGGTCACATAAGGCTGGCACCAAGACAGAGCAGTTAAGTGAGGTACAAGACAATTACAAGACAATTACAAGACAATTACACATGACATTTTGACACCAGACCTCAAAGGTGCACATTCCATCAATCTCAATTACTGCCACTTTGCATGTGCTGTCCCTTGTTATGTGTGATCTCTAATTAGTTGAGGCAATTTCCTTGTTTCTCATTTAATTCCCTGCATCAATATTAAATTACTTGACAATGCATCCAGTTCCTTCTTTATATCCATTTCCATAAACATATAAATTAAAAGTGATTCCCTGCCTTGAAAAGTGTTCAGATTCTCATCAAGTCACAGGTTCGAACAGCTTGTGTTTAAGGTATTTGATGCTATGATCTGCAAACAGTTCCCATGGGAGCCCTAGAAACTACATACCTCTTCATTTATGTGAGGATGATAGCAGCTCAGAACAAGAGCAGAGTTGAAAGGGAAATCAAATTCAGCATGTCTCACTCATCATATCAAATTACTTGTTTGTATTCCTTTGCAAAAGTTGGAGTAAATGGAGACTAACAGCTGTTTTATGTACTAAGCAAATGAATTCACCCAGGCTCTCTCAAGTTCTTTCTTCCAATGTCGTCATTTGTAATTTCAACACTTCATGTGAACCCCATGTGGTCTCTAAAATGATGGATAGACATTGTTCCCAGTCTACTCCTCCACACATGTAGACAAACACACAGATACCCTTCCACCCTTGACTCCACTCCAAAGTAATTTAAAACTGGGATGGCCGCCATTTCTGAAATAGCTTCTCAGTTTTTTTGGGAGAGAAACACCATACAAAGTTACATCCAGAGACTACTTGTATGTCAACATTAAACAAAACAAAACAAATAATCTCTAATCATTTACAACTCATTCTAAATAAAGTATTTCTGTGATTGGTCAAATAAGATGCAAAGACATGAAGGTGCTGTGTCAACAATGGACTCCTCCACGTTCCTGGGAGCCTTGACAGACTTGTCCCTCGAGCTGTGAGTATCAGTATTAGCTAATCCCCCCACAGGATGCAATTATAGTCCTTTTCTGAACCACATTTTCTCTGGCTTCAATCCTGCAGAACCATTTCTTACATGTTCTCCATTCTAGTAGCCTTCCATCTTGCTTTCTTTCAAATGAATCACAAATGTGAAGCTTGTCTATCCACAGGGGGGAATTACAGATGGTTTTGTGCACTAATGTACCTTGCTCTGGCATTGTGTGTGTGTGTGGGTGTGTGTGCGTGCGTGGGCGTGCCATCTCAGAAATCTCCTTGTTGCTCCAAATAGCCCAACAGAGCTGTACTGATGTACATTAACTGACAATTTGTCAGTTAATGTACCTTGTCTTTGTTGCAGGGATGCCTTCAGAATTTGTCTGTGGACTCTCGGCTGTTTTACATCCTCTCATCTCACCACTGGGGTTCCCCAGAGCCATAGTAGTCCCCGTAACAATGACTGTACCCCACCTTTATAGCTTCTTGGTGACAGAATCAGGACAGCTCTGCAGTCAGCAGCATCAAAGCCACAGTGAGACAGAGATGGATTAATAAGTAAAGAAAAGTGTGACAGAACGAAGAAGGCTCCCAGATCACACAAAGGCGGTAATGTCACCTGGGGCCTCAAAAGGGGAAGAAGTTTTTAAACCTGTTTGTTTTGTTGCACTAGCTCAAAGAGTTTCTCTGCATGAGCATCTACCATTCCAGGAACAGCAGGAGCAGAGGAAGGGGAAAGATGGACTGCCCCTGCTGTGGCTGGCATACAGACGTTTGAAGAGCAAAGGAAGGCATGTGCTAACACACGCATTCACCCAGCATGCCGCTGAACATTATTCCACCAATCTGTCAACTCCCACTGCTGAATCATTGTGGCAACAAAGAAGGAGGGCGCCCTAGCGTCCCAATGCTGTTACGATAATTTTTGAGGACATGAATGGCTCATTGATTGCAAGAGGGAATATGTACAATGCATTGAAGGAGACTTGAAATGAGTAAGGATTGAGCCTTGGAGTGATAGTCATGACCCTTTGCATTTTAAGTTTTCTTATCCTTTTGTTTTCTCCCACACTTGTTCTGTGTCCTAATTCTCTTCATCTTGCTATCCCTTGCCATGTCTATAATTTCTCTATACATATTCATCTTCTATCCATATGTGTTTTGGTGCCTCAGCCAGGTCGTTTTTTTTGTAATTTTTTTATGATTATTTTTGGGGTATTTTAGACCTTTATTTGCATAGGACAACTGAAAAGATGAAAGGGAAGAGAGAGGGGGAATGACATGCAGCAAAGGGCCGCAGGTCGGAGTCGAACCCATGGCCGCTGCGTCAAGCAGTGAACCTATATACAGTATATGGGTGTGTGCTCTACCAAGTGAGCTACCCAGGCTTCCAGGCTGCTCAGTGTAACACTGTCTACAGCACCATATCTGTCATAACTGCAATATAAATTCTTATCTCAAAATTTGAGGCAACATTTTGTGGCTGAGGCCCTACTCCTAGTAACAGAGTACAATACAGCCGCAAGCTCCAACACTATTTCCTCTGCAGTCAATCATGCTGAAGTTCAACTCTAATAAAAAGAAAAAAAAGAAGCACAGCCTGATAAGGGCTAAGGTTTTTTTTTTTTTCTTTTTGGTATCAAATGTGTCCCAAGGGGTTTTATCAGATGCTTAGAAGTTTATGAGGCATCACTGTTTATCAGCTGCTATCTGGTGTTTAAGTATAATCTTTATGACACCCGAAAAACTGCTGTGAAATTTACAGAGCGGCGCTAAGGTCACCCTGCTGATGGGCTGTGGCTAACTGCTCGTGGAGTCAATCGCCTTTCTAGCGCCTAGCGGGGTGCAACCAATCAATGCCTTAACCCGCCCAGTTGCTTGTGTCGCAACAGCCCGACACCTTTCACGGTTTATTACCAAAACACACAAGACAAAAGAAAGAAGCACATAAACGTACAAACTCCTTTGTTGAAGTGCAGGCCTCCTGGGCTGCTATGGGATGGGAATCGTAGCACTACCAACACCACACCAATTCCACAATTCACTTTCCGTGATCTTGCTTGACCCAGGAGTGAGGCGTAATGAAGCTAGCTCTGCTCCCGTCCTAATCTGGTCTGACAGGTCCCGACTCAGAGAGTATGATTAATGTGAGCTGCAGCTGCACCCGGACAAATTTAATGTCATCTGCAATATCACTTCGCTCCAACAAATGAGCGCCCAGATGTCATAAATTCCTATGGCACGTTGTCCATATCCATTAGCAGACAATTTATTGCAGAGGTGAAATTTTTGTTGTTATTTTTTCATGCAGTGCGACCATATCCATCAGTCAGTCAGTCAGTCAGTCAGCCCCTGAGCCCTGAGAGCTCCTGCCATAGAGTGTCAAAGAGTGATTGCCTGTATTCAGCTGTCATGAATCATTCCTCTAGTATATGCTCATTAACCAGGTGGTGGTTTGAATTAGGTTTTTCATGGGATCCGTGTTGTTTTCCCCTGAAGAGGCAGCGGGGAAGCAACCTGAGCATATGGCCCATGTCAGTAGTTTTGAGGGTTGGAGTCAATTAACTTGTGTGCCCATGAGTAAAGCAAGTGTTAATGACCATGATGAGTCAGGAGTAACTTAGAATTAAAAAGGGAAATGTCATTGGTCAACGCAGAGATTAACTCAAGGATGCAGAGCTCAGAACAGCTGTACTCAAAGTAGCCTACTCCCACGAGTATCTGATTTTATTAGACATGCAACATGGAGCAGTTCACAATTTAAATTGCAAAAAAGCAGACTTTTTACCCTTACTGTTCAATTGTTGTGTTTGCTTGCTATTTTGTTGAATCCCACGCTGTGGACAAATTCTGACAATGATATACACCTTAATGTGTTTTGAAGAGCATAAAACGCTGCTTTTCATTTCTAGTTCTTGACATTTTTCGGTTGACTCAACAGAGTCAGGGAGTAAACAAAGGGTTTCAGGATTTCAAATGGATAAAGTAACACAAATTACAGCCCAGTCACTGTTGGTTTTTCACAGCGTTACCCTCAATCCACCTCACGTAGACATCACCCACCCCCCGCCTTATAAAATAAATATTTTCTCAATCACTGCACGTTTCATTGTAGCACGTCTTAATCTAAAGAGACTGTTCCATTTCAGTTCTACCTTCCCGTTTATCGTTCCCCATGTACACTTTCAGTGAAAAAAGGGAAGCAGCCAGAAATAGAAATAAAAGAAGATGATTTCAGTGGCTGAATCATAGATTTAGTAGGAACAACTTGAGAGAAGTAGAAAAAGGGGGAGAGGGGAATAAAGAGAAGGCAGCACGTTGAGATGAGACTAAAGGAAATGAGAGGATGCGCGTAGAGAAAAATTTGTCTCTGTGGCGTATTAACGTCATCTGGTTGGGTGTATTAGAGCTGAATCTTATTGCCGTTGCTGTCTGGCTGGTTAAAAATACAAGGGAACCGTCTTTCAATATTTGCGGTGAGGTGAAGAGAATGTTGCGTCATGACAAATGGATCGGTTAAATACCCCACTCCCACTATATCATCTTGTTTAAAAAGCAATCAGTCCGCTTCCCTGTTTTAAAAGACAAACCCCAAGGGAGGATCCGGATTTTGAAAGACAAATGAGGTTCATATCGGAAATGAAATAGTCAAGAGGAAAGTAATGAGTGGACCCCGCTTTCCTGATGAGCTTTATGCTGCTGACAAATTACTGTTAGACCCAATATAGAGTGCTGATAGACTCTGTGCAGTAGTAAGAAACTCAGTGACTGAAGGCCTGCACACTCTTTTCAATTTCTCCATTGTCTCCTGGAATTAATTCTTAGGGGAGTCTAATAAATAGTGGCCTTAATTTAAATGTCATTGCACCATGTTTTTGTTGCCATGGAAACATTTCCGTCAGACTTTGTTGACATCATGGCTGGCTGATTGCCCCAAGAAGACCTAAATAGGCCACAAAGGCAGTTGTTGTATTTGCCCCCTGCTAATAGGTCACCTCAGCGGGTTTATTGGTCAAACGAAGGGACATTATGTTTGTGCGAGAATGAAAAAGGGACAAAATAATTACAGCAGCTGTGCACCTTCTCCCTACTAGTGACGTGACAAAACAGCGAGATGTGTGGTTTTCGTCCTCAGGCTGGCGGAAATGTCAGCAACACACACTAGTGGTCACCAGCGGAGGTGGCAGGAGGGAGGAGGACAGAATGCTGATGAGGAAGCTGGAAGCAGCAAAAGTCTAAAACTTATCGCACGTACATGCCTCAAGAGGCACATGTGTAAACAAGCACAGATGGCTCAATGCGCGCGCACACACACACGCCTGGACACAAGTAGTCACAGTGACAGTGCAGGAGATAGAATACACACATATCCCCATGCACAAATGCATACAATAGCTTCAGTCTGAGGCTCTAGTAGCTGTGAACAGGCTGTCACTGAGCTGTTGTAGAGAGCAGCAGGACCACACACAACTATTGAGGGAGCTGACCTTTGTTGCTGCACCTCTGGCCTTTTGAAGATCACCTGTTCAGCTGAGCTACATCTCCAGGGAATGTTTGCTCTCTCAAATCACTCACAATCCCTTTTTAGCCCACACAAAGATCATACTGTATTTCTCATGCAGTAGGTACACCTTGTGACTTATGAAGAATACATCTTATTTCTTTTAAAGCTCCAAGATACAAGAACCACCAGTAACATCTCCAACTACCATTGCACCTCCAGGTATAACTCAGACTGAATAAATGCTTTACAATTGTCAACTATCTTTTCCTTCACAATTCTAGTGGAGAACAAAATGTTTATACCAAGAAGATACGAAATATGTAGGGGTGTAAAAATCCCTTTTATGAGTCAACAATTCTGCTGCATTGATGCACAACCACAGATCTGACCCAAATCCTGCAGGAAATTGGAAAAGAAAATTAATACAGCTTTCAAACACATACCGCACTACCACATACCACATTACCTGATAGCAAGTCAGGTAAAAGTATTTTAGTGGTTTGAGTGAATGTACTCGTACAGCAACATCACTAATTAGGAGCTTCAAACTAGAAATATATATATTCTGGAAACAGCCATTGTAACGCTCTAAGCAATAAGATGCAACACACCTTTTTTGTAGCGTCCATGTTGTTTTCACATTATGACTAATGCTCCTGTACACACCAAATTCAAAAGAATTTATTTATTGCACTTGGGAAATCCGAGGATCATGCAGCGGATTAGTAAAGCCATGTGCTAATGGACATAGTCTCATACAGCCATATTGAAAATAACAAATTCAGAAGAAAACACGAGTGGTTGAGTAAAGTATTTCCGATTCAGTATTGGAAACAAAAATTGAGGAAATAACGTAAGAAGTTTGCTACTCTCACAGCATGCAAAACTAATGTTTTCCAAATTTTACTAAAGAGGAAGAAAAAATTGAAGGTCAGGGGGATACAATGTTTCATGCTATAGCTTACTAATTTATTACCTAGCTATTTTGTATGCCAGTCAAGAGGTAGTCAAGTAGATTAGTGTTGTCTAATTAGTGAGAGAGGGTTGACGTTTGGGCTAAAACTCACTTTATCTCTACTTTAACAACGCTCATTAGTGGACTCACAAGGTAAATAGACAAGACCCAGTGTTCCATTCGAAAAACCCATAACAATTATATTTTAGTGTTTTCCTCACCATTCTCTCTACTTTAATCCCCATTTTCAGCCTGGCTTCGCCTCTAGGGAAACCACAAAGAGCACACAAATTCACACTTACCAAGTCTGTTAATTGCAAAATGCTAAATGTCGGTTTGAAAGGGCAGGAACCCTCACATTGACACTCTCAGTACGTGAAAATGATTCTAATCACCATCTTGGCTAAGAGTTGTTACTATTATACATTGTGAAGATGTAAGAGTTTGTAAAATCAATAATATCCCCTGATGAGTTTTACCTCTGCTCAAGGTCTGACCATTAAAACTATTTTTCAAAATTCGCGAGGTGAATAGATGGGAACCCTTTTTCCTCTGGCTTCACTACGTTCCTGCACGTCACGCAGGACATGTGTTTATTATCTGACCCGTCTCCCTGCTTCCTTCCTGCATTCTTGCCAGCCTCATTGTCTGGGCTATCGCTGCCTTGTTGCGATGCCTGTCTCCCTCTCACCTGTCTTTCTCTCACTTCATCTCCTTTTCTGTATTAGATGCTGAGACCTATTGATTTTTATCATGGCTACTTCTCACTGAGCATCTGGCTGTCTCTTTCACTTATGCTGTGAGCTGTGACTGAAAAGTTTTCTTTTTTCAGGTCAGTAAAGGAGGATCAATTACTCTGCCTATTGAATTTTTAATTTCCAAATTTTAAATTCAAGAGGTGACATTGAAGCTCTTCTGCAGCATCCAGTGGGGGGAGGGGGGGTTTCAAGGTTTGGTGATGTCTCATATTAGCACCCTTGCTGAGGTACTTCAAGGACTAGCTCTCCGCTAACTGATAGGACAGTTCGGAAATAACAGACCATTTGGCCCTTAAGCACCTCATAAAAAGGCTCTTATGTTGTTTTCTCCTCATTAATCCAAAAGTAGTTTAAAATCACCACAAATTGACACCCTTGAGCAGAAGGGTCCTTGTTTCCCGCCTCCTTTCCTCTCTCCACATGTGGTAGTAAGGGAAAATTGGGCAAAATGTGTTTTTAATTAAAAACAATAAGGCTGCCATATTGCATGCCTGAAATGCAGTCTGAGATTCACCAAAGATGCAAGTCAACAAAGTCACAGAGAAAGCAAGAAACAAAGAGAGTGGTGTGCCAACACATTAATCAGGCTGTCAAGGGGTGTCCAGATAATAATCAGAGACGACGCACATCACGCCAGTGTGTAGTAGACCTATCTAATTACTTGAGGATCTCTGAGTATTGGACCCTGAGAGGGTTAAGTGGATGAGAGCGGCACGAGCGCAGCCCTTCCCCCCCGCTGCCTGACGCCTCTGGGCTCTACGTTTGAACACTATGATTTTTCTTGTATGCTGCGGCTCAGTGATCGTTACTCACAATGGAAACAGATACAGTACTGTAGCCTGGCTAGGGACTATTGACAGGAGTTATTTTTACTGTACAGTATTGCTTGAGGGAACAGATAAAGATTACAACATATGTATAATTTTAAAAGGCTTTTGTTGTTGCCCTCTGCCCTGTACACACAGTGGATCAGAGGCTGTTGTACAGTACAGGCTGTCCAATTTGCCCAGTTACTCTGACACATTTGCACTGTAATAACCAATTAGGGACCTAATTACTGTAGACCTGAAAGTAACTACAACTTGAATACTGGATTTTAATGTATTCTGACGATAAAGAGTAAAACTACATAATTACACACAATATGTTTTATATTGTTACAATTGTCTCTGCAAAAAACACTTTTAATAGGTGGAATTTTGTAAAATAAAAAAAAATACATGTAAGAGAGCTGCAGGCCCAGAATGTAACAGCAGGTATTGTAAAATTAGATCCACAGTCATATAATGGTGTGCCTTCAAAGTATGAAATGACATT
Source organism: Percina caprodes (assembly GCA_013375575.1). NCBI lineage: Eukaryota > Metazoa > Chordata > Actinopteri > Perciformes > Percidae > Percina > Percina caprodes. The sequence continues at coordinate 2,079,532 of JABXJD010000054.1, read as the reverse complement.
CAAATCAAATCAAAAGAACTTTATTTTTTCTGTGAAGGAACTTTGTTTGTGGTCAGGCACATTCAAACACAACATACAACAATACATAGTCCATATTAATCAAATGCTAAATATTAAAAGAAACTAAAAACCCTGAGGGTAGGAGTAGAGGGCTGGGTAGGGAGAATAGGTCTAAGTCTGGATGGATCGCTGTAGGGGGGTGGTTATGGTTCGTTCAACAGTCTGATGGATGCTGGCACAAAGGTGGACATGGCTCGTTTGGATTGTAGGGGAAGGGAACGAAATCTGCTTCCAGAAGGTAACGGATGGTACTGGTTGTTGAGGTTATGGGTGCGGTCCGATATGATGAGTTTGCTTTTCCTGATGGATTGTTTATCAAATATGGTTGTGAGAGTGGTCTGGGGTTGTCCAATGATCTTCCCGCTCATCTTTATGGTTCTGTTGAGGGGACATTTGTTCAACTCAGTTAGGGAGTCCAGTCTCTCTATTGTCTGGCCATCTACCTGAAGTGCAGGGCGATTGGTGGAGTTGGTGGAGGAGCGCCTGAAATCTATGACCATCTCCTTGGTTTTAGAGATCTTCAGGGTTAGGTGGTTATCCCTGCACCAGAGAGAGAAGTTGACATTCTCACAATAAAGCCCATCCTCTTGTTTCTGTGTAAAATTATTTCTTCTGGTTGTTGTTTTCTCTCGGTTCAAGGAGGGAATCCTATAACTTGGGTGAAAGTTTGTTGCCAAACAAAGTGAGATTCAATTTCAGCTTATATGAAGCAATAGCAGTAATACACTCCCTTGTTCCCTCGTTCCAACCACAATATGAAATGTTTGATTACAGCATGGAATGTGTCCCACAATTCACTGCAATAAAAGGTTGCACAAAGTGGGAGCTGTAGGTTTTCTGGCACACAAAAAAACAACCCACAAATTGATTATATTAAAATGTATAATTCAAATAAATAAATGAATGTCAGTGAATTGCTGCTGTACGACCAACTGTAAAATGTGAATTCCAAAAAAAATATATCTTAGAGAATAGTTAAAGCTACCCTGTGGAGTTTTATTGTAAATAAACAGTTCAGTCGGACAACTCACGTTCGAAATGTTTATTCTAACAACAGAACATTGTGTTTGGCGGCCAGACTCCAACCCCATCACTCCCCGCACATTGGGTTTACATGAGGTATTGAAGAGTTATGATAAAGTAACTTCCCTCCTCCACCCTAGGTGGATGCTGGGGTGGTAATGGGGCTGAAAGCAGGCAGCAATACAGGTGCAGGGCAGCAGCAGCATTGACAAGGCAGAGATGGGGAAATTGTGCAACTTAAATAGACCGCCAAATTGAGGGGGTTTGGTAAACTATACGGAGAGTCAAGCATGTCACATGTGCATGCAGCAGTGCAGCTCGAGTTGACTGGCTGAACTAGCTTGCAGGTGCACCATTTATGTTTAGTGTTTGTCACTAATATGCCCTGTGTGAATCTTTAGGGGCTAACCGATGTGTTGAATGGATACTCTTTAAAACATTTGCAGAACCAATGTGCTGAGTATTTCAAAACCTGCAATACATCCATGTTGACATGAATTGGCTAGTTATCTTTGTCTTTCAGACCATTTGCTTGGTCTAAATACAACCAATTGTCAACAGTAAAGTATTTATAGCCGTTCCAATCAGCCACACTTGTAGGCATTGTGTCACAGAGAAGTGAGATGCAATACTCGCACAAATATAGACCTAGACATGTTCAGACCTTCTGGAAGGTATTCACATTGTTACCTGAATTTGTTCACAAGAAAACTGTCAGAAATTGTTGTGTAAAGAATGAAAAAAAAAAAAAACAGCGCTGGAGGAAGAAGTTCAAACCTTGGCTCTTTTCACACCTGGTTAATCCCTCCATTCCAACCTCAGAAAGATGTAGTTGGAGGGGGTTTCAGTTACTGCTGCCGTAAATCTTTAAAAAGGGTTAAAGCTGGGCACTGTGGACACAGTACTTGATTAGCGAACATGTAACGTAACTCAACATAGTAAACACTAGATGGGTACACAGTTATTCAACAGTGGAAAGCTCATAACCCCCATTCTTAAAGGAATATGACACCGTTTGTTGAAATAGGGCTTATCACAGTCTCCCCTAGCTGTAGATAGCATGTTGTGAGTAAAAGTGAGCCAACAAAAAAAAAAACCTAATTACTTCTTGTGGCCTGCGTATTCACAAGTACAAATAGCAATGCAGTTAGATAATTTCCTAGGCAGATATTGATTGATATTGAGCACTGCTATATGGCGTCGAGATATCACACAGCAACTCTGTGTGAGTATAGGTTTTATATGGGTCGATCTATCCCGTAAAATAACCATGTGTAATGTTTACAGTAATCACTTAGTCTGTGGACAGCTGTTTATTGGGTCCATTCAGCATTTTTCTCAGTTGACTTATCACACCGAAAAACTGCAGGATGCCTCATGTCCTCGGGCTGTTGAGTGATCACAGCCTCCTCCTCCTCTTGTTATATTTCCAAAGCATGCAGCCCCTCTTCTGAAAACTCTGGTTTGTGAGGTATGCTTCTGGATCTTGACTGTCTGAGAAGTCATCCTCGTTGTCTCTCACAAAATCACGCCGCGTATGTTGACGGAAGGGAGGTTAAAGGTGCTGCTCGAGCTCTGCGCCATGTAACTTCGGCTGTGCTTCCACGCAATATAGTCCCAGTATCTGCCTAGGAAATCGTTTAGTCTTAATCTGCATTGCTATTTGTACTCGTGAATACGCAGGCCACATGAAGGTTGTTGTTTTTGTTGGCTCACTTTTGCTCACAACATGCTAACCGGCAACATAGGATTCCATTCACTACGCTAAGCTAATTAGCAGCAGCGCTGGCAGTGTTGCACCGGACTAAAACAACGCATGCACTGAGACAAAAAATGCGTTGGCCCACCTATCTACAGCTAGGGGAGACTGTGATGAACCCTATTTCCACAAAGGGTGGCGTTTTCCTTTAAGAATGGGGGTTATGAGCTTTCCACTTTTGAATAACTGTGAACCCATCTAGTGTTTACTATGTTGACTTACGTAACGGTGGCGTGTTCCTTTTAACTACCAATATCATCAATCATTTCTGGTTGTACATTTTACACCAGAAGATGAGTACAAGACCAAAGTCATAAAACATATCTCTTACTCTCTGTTAATATTTTGTGAGGACACACAACAACACAAACACACACCTACTTGTACTCTTCTTATTATCAAGAAATACTACAGCTGCTGGGAGTGAGTGATCTGTTGGTGTTTGTGTGTATGGCTGCTTTTTTAGCTCCATGTTTCTTGCTCAGGCAGTTGGCCATAGCAATTTTGCAGGAGTGAACAGTGACCTTTGACTCCATTACAACTGATTGGATTGGTTTTCCCTCCATGGCTGGCCGGCTTCCCAGCACTACAACTCGCTGTGATGCAGCCAGGGCCACACACTGCCTTCCATCCCCTCTACTTACACACTCCATCCCTCCTCATCTCCTCCGTCTCTGTATCAGTCTACCTCAGCTGCCCTATTGTAGCCCCTTCATGCTCCCATTCATCCATCGCTGCCTCGCTCCTCCCCCCCCACCTCCCCTCCAGCTACTCTTTCTTACCTCTTTACAAATCATTTCAGGATGCCTCTAACATTTCCTCTTTTCCTCTATGATGCATCTCTCCTCTTCATCCATCTATCTCTATCTCAATCTCTTTTACCCTCGTGCCATCCCTCTGCTCCTGCCATCCAATCTACCTTGTCATTGTGTTATAAAACATTGTGGTTTGTACTGTTCTGTTTGTTTTGTGAGTGTTTGTTTAGGGTCTCTTTCAAAATGAGATGATACATCTCAAGGGGTTTATCCTGATATAATTCATTTTGGCAAACATTTGTTCCCATTCAGCCACAAGAGCATTAATGAGTTGAACACTGATGTTGGGCGATAACACGTGGCTCACAGACCCTGTTCCAATTCATCCCAAAGTTGTCAGATGGGGTTGAGATCATGGCTTCTTGAAGACCAGAGAAAGGGAGACTGTAGTTAACCGGCGGGCCTTTATTTGAAGGGTTGGTGGTTTGATCTCGGACTACACATGTTGGATGACCATGTGCAAGCTGGCGGTAAACTTTAGGGCAGGGGTGCCAAACAAACAGCCCATGGGCGAGAACTAGATAACTTAGAGTGAAAATTGCAGAGAAGTAATTAATTCCAATGGCGAATTTACCATTTTAATCTCAGAGAATATCAAAGTTTTTTTTTAATATATACCACTTTTAATCTTAAAAATTCTGAGTTTTTTTCTCTGAATATTGCCCCTCTCTCCCGGGTCCGTAACATCAAGCTGACAAGAAACTCTAGCAGATAAAATTTCTGATCTTTCTGGAGTGGTTTACAGGTCTGGCCTACTTACAATCAAATTAGGGTTATGTGGCCCACAAACAAAAATTTGTTTGACATCCCTGCCTTAGGGGCTCCAGATGTAAATATTAAAACAGGTTTTGACAAAAGCAAATGAATGAAATATAAGAGTGTGCTCCATGTCTTTGTGACATTCAAGTATCTAAACACAGCCTTCCCCAGACTACTGCCACAAAGTTGGGCGCAATATTATCGTATTTGGTAGCATTCAAGTGACAGTAACACAGCTTTCAGTAAATTTGACCTTTTGACCTCCATGTTTTTGGAAATGTACATCCAAACACACACCTCCTATTATAGTCTATTGCTCTGCTTGCTAAAACACAAGCCATGAGCTAATGGTCAAGAACAATTTTATATGATAGGCGACGTTAGCCAGTTGTGCCAAATCACATTTCATTGGATAAATGTTTGTATATGCCCCTAAGTTCAAAATGAGTCAGTACTTTTTTTAAATGTTTTTTTAGGAAGAGAAAAGAGGGGAATTTTAATTCACAAATATTTACAATTTGGCTTTTACCTTGAGATAACTCACCGATTGACATGGAGACACTAGATTAGAACTGGGAACATGTATTTTTTTATTTTGTCTCTTCTCTTGATGGGAGCTGGGCCCAAACCATAAAAAAAACAGGTGTGTGTCCATATACTTTTGCCCATGTAGTCAATTACCTTCTTGCCTTTCACCCTTGTCTTTCGCTCTCTCCTCCCACTCTGTGTATCTCTCCCTCTGCCTGTCCTCTTCTGTCTCTCTCTCTTTCTCAGTCTCTTTCTCTGTCGCTCTTTGTCTCTCTCTTTTTTCTTTTTTATCTATCTCTCTCAGTTCCAACTCATAGCCCAGAGCTTTACTTCCGGGTTAAGGTTATTGTCAGCTTTCATTATCCATGGTTCAGTAAATCTATCATCCGAGCTGTGCCCATCTTTTCCACCACACAGAAACAAATAGAGATGTGTCTCTCTTCAGGTGTGTTGTGTAACAGTCTTTATCCAAAATGCCAACATTTCAGGTTACGTACAAATCTTTCTGAATGCCTCTCACATTTGCTCTTCACCTCTCTTTTGGAAGGGCTATATCACTCCTATTCATATTGTACATCCATCTATCTATTTCTAATTTTATTAAGAATAGGCTAATATGAACATTTACCTGTTTGTCAAAGCATTCTCCTACTTCTAAAAATACCACATTGCCTAATTTAATTACTGAAGCCTATAGAACTATTCATTCCTTTACCTTGTGTAGACATGTACATGGAAGGGTTAGGGTTGCTTCACTTCCTATAATCAATATGCACATTTCCTCCAAAGTAAGCATGAAAAAAGCTCTGTCATTAGCTTGTGAAATGTATTTTAAGTTTGATTGACCATGACACTAATGCATATAAAAACAAACGCACGTAAAATACACAGTTGCATGTAAAATCTGTCGAATCAAATCAAACAGTTGGTGGCATGATTGTTACGGTTTCAAGCCTGTGGGATTGTGCGTTTGATTGAAAGCTTTCTTTATTGTACACTGTGTTATACCATTGTCCTATATGCTCTGGGGTTCGTTTTGCTTTTTGTGTGTGGAGTGTACAGAACAATAAGGCTGTACAGAACGTATTCTGGAACGGCTGTCCAGGCAGGCACTGAGGTTGTGAAATTGCTTTGTGCTTCTTTATGTCCTTAAACCATATTTTTGATGTAGGCCTATTATTTAACGGTGAATTAAAGCAAAGCATTTAAAATCTGTGTGGGTGCATGAAGAATGTTTCGGTATATCGTGCTGGGGTCTATTATTCACATGTAAAAATAAAGCTTTTTTAAAATATGTCACGCATTCATCTCTCTCTCTGTGTGTGTGTGTGTGTGTGTGTGTGGGTGTGTGGCTGTTGTATTATTATGCACTGCCCAAGAGTCCGTCTTGACTTCATCAATCGTGGACTGTGGCCACAAGGGCACTTTTAATGAACCAAAAACTTTGCTGCTATTACTGAAATTGAAAAGGTGGTACATAAACAGAAAACAAATATCAATTAGTCCCCAAATCTATTGATATGTATCATATTCCGAGGCAGTTATGATGGGAGGGAAAGGTTTTTCCCATCTCAGCCCGATAAATCTTTTGTTTTGACTAAATTGCAATAATAATGAGGCATTAATGGACAAATGACTGCTTTTCCAGATAGTTTGCTAGTGATTTTGTTTTTTATTTATGATACTTTCTTTACATGCATTCCCATAGCATTTTAGACCCATCCGCTGAGTATGTTTTCAGCCGATTGTGCGTTATCAGTTGTTATCACTATCATAGCTATGAGGTGGTAGGGCCCCACTCTACCTCCTACTTGGCTCAGTGGGACTTTATCATCTGTTGGTAAGTTGGATCACTCATCCACGTCACAATTCGGCACTCACAGCAACTGCTCAACCACGGCGTTGTAAGGTAACATAGTATGAAGAGCGACAATGGCAGGAAATAGTATAAAAACACGGAAACTATGCTTAAGGTCCAGACCATGCTAACAGCGACTAATACCATCTGAATTGATAACGGCCTTCGAAACCTAACATTAGGTGTAGCAGGCCCCTTCTAACTCATATCTATAAGGCTAATAACCACCAATAATACCCATTCCATTTTTTAAAGGATCAGAATCAATGCACCAAAACCAGAGATATCACTTTTATTTAATTCTTCTTCTTCTTCCTTGTCAAAACCGCCACTTTTTTCAAACTCCACACCAGTTTTTATTTTTAGTTCTTTTTTTAACATTTTCAAACTTGTAGTCTTCACACCCAACAGACGTTGGCTTATCAGACTTTGCAGAGCTCCCTCTGGAGCCACAAAAGGCTTTATACAACTTTTTTTCACATTTTTCAGTAGTACTCATCATGACTTGAAACAGACTTTGATTTGCAAAATCGGTAGAGTTCACCTGTAAATAAGGTTGCTCAGAGAAACAAGGTTATATAAGTAATTGGAGAATGGGTTGATGTGCACCGTATAACCTGGTTACTGTAAATGTAAACATATACATATACAGTATATTCAGCAGGTATGTTATTAATTTACTCTCCTACCTTGACAATCATATTTTGAAACAATGTCTTACTTTTATTTCTATTTGATAGAAAACTCTCAGTCCTGATGTCCTGGCATCGTGCGTGCGTGCGTGCGTGCGTGCAATATTTACCTTACCAGCTTACAGGGGAGAGTCGACCGGGTTACTTAAGTGCATGCACACTGACTGAGAGAGATGTGGTTTTTGTTTTTATAAGATAGCAGGAGCTGAATCCAAATCACAATAAATGTCAGTGGTCTTCAGAGTTAATATAATTTATTGATTAAAAAAATGAAAACGGAATCTTTCATTAGCCTTGAAAATGCCTGTGCAATGTGCGGGGGTGTCTGAATGGTTTTAGTTTGCTTTAATATTCCTAACCCTCTGTGTGTGCCCACACTTTTCTATAAGAGCCTTTGTTTGTGTTTTCTGTTGAATGAAAAGTGTTTGTGGAGGTTATCTCCAGCTTCCTCTGAGTCTGCCCTATAGTCTCTGACAATACCCTGACTGGGCTTTGATCACTTTCCTCTCTCTCCTCTCCTCACCCTGCTCTCTGGCATCCTCTCCTTTTGATTTGTTTTTTTTTGCTGTCTTTTCTATTCTCTTTCCATCTACACCCTGCTTCCTTTTCCTTTTCTCCTACTTCTAGCTTCATCAAGCCCCTCCTGAACCTTTTTGCTTCCTTACTTTTTTTGAACTTATTCTCCCCGGTGGATGAGAGAGAGAGAGTTAGAGAGATATCTGTCTAGAAATCAAAAGTGCAGGGTGTTGCACCTCCACATGAATTCCTACACACATTGTAATTGCTGTCAGCCAGCCCTCCAACAACTAACTTAATTGCCTGCCATCCAATTCATGGGTAAAGAGGGCAAGGGAGGTGCAAAACCACGTCAAACAATTTGGTTGCTAAGCACTGAACAGAAGAGCTGTGGGTCCATTGTGTTGTGGTGCAGATGAAGAGAAAGAGTGAATCATATTTTATGAAAGTGAGGATTTCTATGGCAAGATGCACAGTTATTGGGTTTCCCCTAGTCTGGCTCAACGCATGTACATGCTGGGATGGAGCTTGACATCCTCCCCTATCACATCTCCACTATCTATTTTGCTAGGGTACCGTCACGGCGGAGTGCCGCCCAGGACAGTTGTGATTGCTTTAAAGAAATACAAACAAGCCAGAGCATTTTTCCCATATTTGAGGAATTGTAACACAAAATTGCAGGACCATATTCCAGCGTTGACACAAAGCTGTGGAGGTCTGGCAATGCAAGACTTTATCCATTAGTGACTTGAGGTAATGATTCTACGCGGGAGGATTACACAGACGCTGCCATTGTTCAAACAGACGTGCTACAGTGTAGTTTGTATAAGTGCTGCAATTAATGCAAGCTTTGAAAGAGCAATATACTCTATCTATACTGTAAACGTGTGTAACACCTACAGATTTAGACAGGAGTGTATCTGTAGTTGGCACTGGCATTTGACTGGTTTTCTATCTCTTAAAATACCACAGGCCAGAAAGAGGGATGCCGAGAGAAAGAGAGGGAGACCTTTGCACCGGTGCTTTACTGTGTCAGAACTCTGCTAGGGAGGAAGAAAAAGATAAACACACAGCAAAAAAGGGGTGTCTAAAAACAAGATTAAAGCTGGGGGAAAAGGCACTGAAAACAAGTGAAATTATCTGTCCATGCAGCAAGATTATTTCACTTGACAAGTTTGCTTGATTTAAGATCATAGTGTAAAGTTGAACACTTAAAATACGAAATTCACTCTTAAAACAAGATAAATTATCTAACACTTCTAAATTAAAGTTTTTTTTATCTTGGTAAGAACCAAATAATTTGTGATCACCAGGCAGTGCCAAACTCATAGATCAACGAACCCAGAGGATCTAGATCCTAGCCCCACAAGTAGAGTGGAGCAAACTGAGAGAAACAGTTAAAAAGAAAAGAAGTTATTCCCAGGCATCCTTTGTTGTTTGGTCCTCTTATTCACTGCCTTTCAAAGCTGAACTTTTACAGATTTTGCCTTCCTCTGATATCAACAGTCTTGAGATGTGATGACTTTGCAATCCTAACAAGCATGAAGTCAGGCAGCTACAGCAAAAGGGAGAGAACAGCAAGTAAGTAGGGACCCAGATGTACCAGGGTGGGATTAGTTGATCTGTGAAGAAACCTGTAGTCAGTAATCAGTCTTTGTTGGCAGCCATTTGCCTGCCTTCTCACTTCCATTTTGTGTTATGTACAGTATTTATATGTATTACAATTTTTTTCAATTCAATTTTATTTGTAGTATCAAATCATAACAAGAGTTATGTCAAGACACTTTACACATTAGGTGTAGACCACATTGTATAATTTACAAAGACCCAACAATTTGTCACGAGCAAGCATTTGGTGCAACAGCGACAAGGAAAGACTTTCTTTTAGGCATTAACCTCGGACTGACCCAGGGTCTTTCATCTGTCGCTGCCGGGTTTAGACACAGACACTGATACTTATATTCAGATATAGAGAAATATGATTCAGAATAATTGTAGTAGTTGAAATTATGAACAGTGGCAGTTATAGTAACAATAAAGATATTGGAATTATAACTAGAAATAATAGTTGTAGCAGTTCAGGGCGTAGCTGAAAAAATACAGTATTTTTTTTTAGCTCAACAGAGAGAATCGGGGCTCAGGGAGATGTTAAGTATTGGTAATCACCAAAGCTGCCAGTTATAGGTTTCTCGGGTTTCTCATACTTTCAGAGCTTGATGTCAGATTTTTAAATCAAATTACAATCTGCATCAGGCTGCCCTGTCTGACTCTGTTGCTGTTGTTTTTGCAGTGTCTTGTCCTTTTATATACTTCACAGTATACACATGCTAAGCACTGCACAGCTGCAGCTCAGTGACGGAGTGACAGCTGTGTTGTGGCAGCACACTTAGACAATGGGTATAGCTTTATTCAAGCCTTTAACACATATGTAACCACAGTCAATCTGTAGTCTGCAACAAAAACTGCACCTACACACACAAACATATAGACAAATGCACCCTAACTGACAGCAAATATGCACGCCACATACTTAGATTAGATTAGATTCAACTTTATTGTCATTACACAGGTACAGGTACAAGGCAACAAAATGCAGTTTAGGTCTAACCAGAAGTGCAATAGCAGTAAGTGCAGGATATATAATGGTTTCATTGTATGGTTTTCAATACTGCAGTATTCCTTTCTTATGATGCAAGTTCATCACCAGAGGGAGAAAAAAAACATCCACAGCTAAACTTAAACAAACAATGTTGTTCCTGAAGATGAAGTGGCCAATCCCTGCAGTTGGCAAAATGAGCCTCCCCTCTGGGCGCTGGCTGCAGCTTTGATTACTATTCATGAATACATTGCCAGTGTATAAGAGTGTAGGTGTGGGGGTGGAGAGAATGTTTACTTCGTCGAGGAGTGGGTGCTACTGTGTCAGATGGTTGCAGGATGCGGAGGTGGTCGCATGGAGGGCTGTGGAAAATTGTGTTTGTATTTCTTCCTCTAGGGAGTGTGACAGCAGAGACCAAAGACAGATGAAGAGGTCAGTGCCGTGAGGACAGGTGACATGTGGATTAGCAAGAGATTTAGAACCCAGAGGTCACATGTCACAGATATGAGGTGTAAACATATGTGTTAGTGCTATTGTGTTTGTGTCCGTGTGATCTTGTGAATCGGGCATGTCGTGGCTTGTAATATTTTCCAGGATTTCATCAGTTTATGTCGAGGGCGAAAAAAAGAGGTAAGGAAAGGGGTATCAATTTCACGCTGGTGTATATTTCAAGTAGCAGGGGTGTAATGCTGCAACAAGGCGAGATCATCTTTATGGCATTCTGGGGTTGTTTGACATGTGACACTATTGAGGGACAAGGTTTTGTAACAAAAGGATAAAAAAAAATAAACTTGCCTTTATGGACTTGAATAGAGTAATAAAGGGCTTGTATATTCAAGGCAACACTCAATGGCAGTGGTATGGTGTATACAGCCCCATCTGTCCACACACCAGCATTGTCAAAACACTATATCAAGAAACACCATTTTACTGCTTGCCGCTTTATTACATTCTCTCCCTGGATTTGGCCTTGTCAACTTTGTATACTTCTGTATGGTAGCAAATGACACTACAGGATGTGTCACTGCAGGGACTCATGCATTCGCCATTACAACTGAGGCATCCGAAGATACTCATAGACTTTTGTATCAGGGCTAATCAATCACCAGGACTTTAGTTGCAACAGCTATCCGTAGTTTGTGAGTAAAATGTTACTGTGCATTACCACCTCTGCCACAAGAAGAGCTTGCAGCAATATGTGGTTCACGGTTTTCTAAGAATCACCTTTATTAAACTTGAGACTAAAATGTTGGAGTGAAAAAAAATTATGTATGCCATTATAAAGATTCATGATTGACTTTACAAGTTTCCTTCACATCAGTGCCAAGTTTAGTTCAATGTTAATCCAACTTTGCTTTTAGCTTCTACAACACTGGGAGGAAGGGAACAGGAGAGAGCAGGCAGAGCGTGAATGGAGGCATGGAAAGAAAGGAAGGTTGGTGGGGAATAGAAAATGGTGGGGGATGGATCAATTGAGAAGGTAGAGTTTGAACAGTGAAAAAACAGTAAAGATTAGGGTGGATCAAAGAATACTGTTCAATGCAACACAAAGAATCACCAGACCAATGGGACAAAAACAGAGACTTAGAAAGTTCTCAAAAATCTCACCGCTGGGGAAACAAGTTTCAATGATTAGCAGAACATTGATTAAATCACACCATTGTAAAAAATAAACTTTACTGCTAATATTGTAGTTGTTGTTATTGTAGTTAAGTGTGTGTATGTTGGCAGGGCAGGTTGTATGTTATTAAAGGTTTGAATGCAGATGCTACCTGCTGCAGTGCAGCCTGTATTGAACTACCAGAGAAGAAAAGAACTTTAACGGATGGATGGTAGAAATAGTAATGGCACTTATACAGAGACCGATCCAAGCTTCCAATATCAGCTTGTACTCCTGCAGAGGGAAACCCAAAACCAAATTGGCAAAGCTGTCAACACCACCTTGCCTCCCATGAGTCAACAACACCTTAGCTTCACAATCACCTTGGAAAGGTTGTTCGATTTGTTTAGTCAATGCTGTGATTAAGTGTGTTGTTTAGAAATGTGCCACCGTACAGTTTCTCTAGCTATTTATCTATTGATTTACAAAACTTTAATATCTTCATCTCTAACTATTGCATGGATTTCCATGAAATTCTCTGCAGACATTCATGAAGCCTGCTTACTTACTTGGTGATTCTCTGACTTTTCCTCTATTTCAAGAAGGGAAGGAGCCCAAAGTCTGGACCGAAGGAGCCGACCCAGGGTGAAATGGGTAGACTGTCACAATGTCTACATTCACTGTGCATGCTTTTGTCCATTCTTTCTCTTTCAGCAACATTTCCACTTCCTCAGGCCCCTTCATTGCCATTCCCGACCTGCCTACCAGATGCCCTTAGGCTTTTCCTCCTGTCGCAGTCACCTCACCCTCTCATCCACCTGCTCACCTATTCCCAATGCTTTACAGCCATCCAAACCCAAACATTGACCTGAACCTGTACATCTGATTCTGCTTTGTCTTTGTTGCTCGTGTCCCACTTGGATTTGTTTGTTCTTCCTCCCTGTGTTGCCAGAATTCAGCGGGCGTGATATCTACAGTGTCATAACCTGGCTCTTCTGCCATGACAAATGTGAGAGACGTTTAGGATTAAACAAAGTAATTTATTTTTCAAAAGTAAATGAATCTCAAAGCATGACATAAGATCACATAAAGTGGTGATCTCAATTTAAGTAAGATCAGTAAGGGCATGCACGTTTGATCAAAGTTGTGTGTGTGCATGCTGTAGAATGCGCAAAATAAGCAAAAGGGATCCAAGGATAAACTTCAGTTGGCACATTGCCAGGGAGGGAGCCTGTCGGGGAGAGACAGAGAGAGATAAAGAATGAGTAGCAGGGCATAAATTTATAATCCTGGAACACCGAGCCAAGGTGACACAAAAAGGCACTGACGACTAGCCCATCCCACAATTAACCTATTCACCACACAGACACTGCTGACTAATAGCAGGGTCGTCACAGACAGCTATCGGAACGATTGACATTATATGTCATGCAGAGATTCATGTTGCCCAGAGGACCTGCAGTGCAGCAGGTTGACATATTTCACTCTTCCAGTGAAATATTTGAATGTCTACCTGATGAATTTTGGTATAGACATTTATGTTGTGAATCCTAAAATCTTTGGTGATGCATGTTGATATTTGTGGTTCAGAAAATGCCATTTGGTGCAGACATCCACAGTCTTTCTTACTTTTTATTTTGCACCATTATCAGATATGAAGCATAACGTAAGTTCAAGCAGGTCACGGAGTCAAGCTCGGCTATTATCACAGCTCATAGCTGACAGTCCCGCTAGCACATTAGCTGATGTCTCAGCTGATTCCCTCCTAAGCATATGATTAGATTTCTAAATAGAACACTCTATTTAAACTGCTTTTCCCAGCCTACCTTGCTGCATCTCTGCTAGCGCTTGCAATCCACTTCCACCCTTGCTCCCCCTTTTAAATGTATATTCATATTTAGGTTGTATGACTTAAACAATGTCATGTCTGCTGTCATTGATGCTGCTCTGTTCTGTATCCTAGGGTGATCCTACCACTTCTCCTCTCCCCGCTTAAGGCTTTCCATGTATGCACATAGAAGGGCAGGGAGGTAAGTGCAGGGTGGCCCCAGAACAGAGCCATACCGCTAAACGCAAATTGTAGATTATGAATCTATTTATTGACAAAGTGGTCCTGACGGAACTACATTTTTATTTGTCCAATACTCAAAACCCATGATCAATCTCAGCTTTACCTTAATTGTGCTTACCACTAATTCAGAATTAGATTAAGGTTTATTACCAAGTTAGTTTTCACTTAGAAGGAATTTGCCTTGGTGTTTGGTGCATACAAAAAATATATTAAGAGGAAATTAAATAAAGGCAAAGTACTGCAATGGTCGAGAACATAAATATAGAATAGAAAATAACAATAAAATATGAAAAAGATAATAAAACTAGACACCACACTGTATAGCTCATTTTGTCACCCAACACTACATGTGAAAATAAAATCTCACGAGTCACTAACTTAACATGTTGACCTTTCAGCTTACACCATATGTAGTACTTTCCCATGTTTATTACATGGTGTTCAAACACCATTTCACGTGAAGAATCAAATGATACACGCACATTTTATTTTTTAACGTGAAATATAATAATTCACATATGAAGGCTAACATTTCACATGTAAAATAAAGGTTTTCACATATACATATTAGTAAGGAATGCAATATTATAATAAATATTGGCTTTTTCCAGTTAATAAAAAACCTCTTTTTAAATAATTCTCTATCTGTAATTTAATATGCCGCAGGTATCAAGTCAGACCTTAGCTGAAACAGAAACACTTGACCTCCAGAGGACCCACCTGAATAAATAAAGGTATCAGTGGTTGAATCAAAACTAACCACATTAAAGACTCCCACTGGAGATTCATATTTGTCCTTGCAGCTTGATGTCAGCAGTGTTGTAGAACATAAAAGTGTTTGTGGGAGACGGCCAAGATGTCCAGACTGTACACAGCGCTGCAACTAACGAAGAAATATGATTTTATGCCTGTGACTGTGAGAGATGGGTCTGAGGTCAGAGCGATATTGTCATTGCACTGACTTCTTAGTTCGGTTACCATCAGCCTGAATGACTGCAGAGTGAATTGACTGAGAATATGAATGGGTTATTTTAGATATTTATGACTTCCCTTCTCTCATGCATTCCTGATGTTGTTAGAAAGGCCAAAGACAGACTAAAATGTTTCAGTGAATTGTCTAGACTTTATGTGAACACGTTTCTGTGAGACTACCAGGCAACAATGATACAGTATGCATGGGTGGTTTATTTCTGTATGAATGGACCTAGTTGCTGCCTTGACTAAGTTCACTGGTAATCACCACTCCAGAAAGTGTAATATTGTGTAAATGTAAGGGAGAATGCTGGTGTTTTGACACTAAGAAAATAGGCTCACATGCTGCATTATATATATTGTGCTTCAGGTCAGCAAAGGCCTTTTTTAATATCTAACCTAGACCACGATCTTTGCTTGGTCTTAACATTGAGTTGCCTAAACACAACCATAAATCCATTAATCATGTGTGTTACCTGGAGCAGAAATTGCAGTAAACAACTGAAACTATTTGTGTGTGTGTGTGTGTGTGTGTGTGTGTGTGTGTGTTTGCAGATGCATTTATTATAAGCATGTCCTCATTAAATATACACTGTGTAAAACACATAGTACAGGCTGCAGTGTGATTCCTATAAAATATATTTGCTATTGTAAATTAGTGTGTAAAGAAGGTTATGTGGGTTATTAGTCTTGTCTATCTGTATAGGGGGTTTGTCCAGGGGCATCATCCTTGTGTAAATGTGTGTCATCCTTGTGTAAATGTATGTATGTTGGGCTGATCCGTGTAAATTGGATAATATGTGTGTTTGAACGAGGAACCACGGTTTGTGCTACATTCACTTACCAGCTGCTGCCATTCAAAAGTCATTGGCATATCACATGGCTTTGAAAATAGCTTTAGAAAACAGAAGAGGGAAACACGTACCCCTGTTGTTTTGTCATTGTCAGTTGTTTAGTGCGGTGACAATGATAGGTTGGGTGGGTTGAGGAGGAGGAGGCGGGTGGGTGGATGGTTGGATGGTTGGACCTTGAATTCTATGCAAGCAAGAGACCAAACCCAGCCGAGCATCGGTCTGGCAAAGCAGGGAAAAAATAAACAGCGGGTCTGAAGAATCAATTCAGCGTGCCTGTCAGAGGACTGTCAAACTCCCCTCCATGATGGACAGTCTGGATGTTCACAGTCTATTTGCCGCCAGGCTGTGGAGCGGTGAGTAAGTGAACCGTGCCGGGCCAAGCACAGACAATATGAAGAGGGAGTGCAGAGCAATATCTGCTGTTGCCATGCTAGATCAGCATAAACGTCAAGGCCACTCTGGCGTTGCCTGAGGGGTCTTCTGGGGAGAGCTGTGTGTGTGTGTGTGTGTGGGTGGGTGTGTTTGAGGTGTGACACATATATTTATCAATGTGTGGTTGTAAGTGTAAACTGTTAGCATTAATCAAGCTTGAAATCTTAATTAACTTAATCCATTTAGCTACCTGGTTTAATTTGTTTTCTGGGTGCATATGTATACTACATATAAACCCACATGAGCAGATGGGATTAATTCGGTGAGCATTGAAGATAATGACACTGAAGTAAGTAATTAACAGCCAGTTTCTGTTCTCTGAACTATTTAAAACAACCCCAAAACAGAATTGTCTTAAATTACTCGTACTTATCACCCATGTGGTAGCCATGCTGCGCCACCCACAATAACACTTTTTTCAAACTGTGTCTGCAGTTTCACAGTGGAATTCATCCAAGAGCTGCTGGTGCCAAACAGACGATAATATTTCTCAAGTTCTGTGTTACAATTGCAGTATATGCCTCGAGTTTGTCATCATTGCTCAGTGGTGAGTGGATTTCATTTTTTTTTTTAAGATAATTTTTTGTCCCATGGCATGAAAATGTCACTTTATGAGGTTTTTTAACATTGATATGAGTTCCCCCAGCCTGCCTATGGTCCCCCAGTGGCTAGAAATGGTGATAGCTGTAAACGAGCCCTGGGTATCCTGCTCTGCCTTTGAGAAAATGAAAGCTCAGATGGGCCGATCTGGAATCTTACTGATTACCTCCCCTTTCTCTGTTTTGCTCTCCCAGAGAATTTGGCCCTCCCACGAGAGAGATACATTTTTAACAGATTACTAGTTATCTGGTTAAAGATTAAACCTGCCTGTTTGTCTTAGTTTTCCACACATTTCCTTCAAAATAAAAGGATTTACAAATATAATTTATGCCACTATCCTGCCATTTTGTCATCCATTATCAATAATTACTGCAGGATTTGTCAAATTATACTTTGTTTGTATCTATAATTATGCAGATTGCATAAATTATTAAAGCAATTTTAGTTTTTTGTGAAAAACCTTCTGCATTCATGCCATAACTTATGGATTTTAATTTTCTTGCTACCCTGATCTTCATCATGAACACAAAACACTACCATAAAGACTGTATAAAATACTTGATAATAAAATCTAGAGTCACAATGGAAAACTTTCTGTCCCAAAACAATAATAAACTGTAAATCTTTCTACTGTATGGAATATTGGAGAACGGAATCCTTCTCAAAAATTGTAATCCCTGACTGTTGTAAATTCACATCATCGGACAACTCAAGACAGTTGTAAGATTGCAAAGTTGGTTGTTTGAGAGTTAAAAATGCTGTGCATTCAAAATAAAGCTTCATGTCCATTAAAAATGAGGGTAGAAGAAGAAGAAGAAGAAGAAGAAGAAAGGTGGTTAGGTGTTTTCAGGCAGTTATGTAATGCCAGATATATCTTTAGAGCTTTCAATTAGATAGTTTTGCAAAGAATTTAAGCCATGATAAACTTTTCACAGCATTCCGGGTAGTTCTTTTGCTTAAGCTATTTAAGTCTTTGCCTTCAGGCAAGAGGTACCACAGTGTCTGACAACTGAATAATGTGACCAATGTTTGGCAGATTACTGATCTGATCACACATAATCCATAGCACTCCAGCCCTGCTACAGTCCTATATATTCAACTGCTATTAACTCAGGCTTGTACACATCATACTCCATTCTACAAACACATTTTTGTGTAATTTACTAAGACATTGCACAGATATCAATATTTGACAGTTTAAAATCTGATATGTATGTCAACTATACTGAGTAGACAAAATAAAAAACAAAAACAGTGAAACATTAAATTACATTACCTCAAAAATGTCTTTGGCATTCATGTACAGTTATTTCCTTCTATCAGTCAACATAGATATTTAATCAAATTAAAATTAGCCAATAAAAGTTGTTTGGGATCAAAGGTGTCCTGTTGAGTTTTCTTGTAAACATTGCACAATAGAGCTCTTAGTAGTCAAAAACGCCACAAAGTACATAAATAATTTGGTAAATAATCTCAGCAAGTGTGTAACTCACCTTCATGTAGATATAGAAAGAGTCTCCAAGTGTAAATACTGTATAGTAGGGGGGAGGGGGGCGGGGAATCAAAACAGCATAGTATCTCAATATTTTCTGTGCCAAAACAGTATCGATACACAGACGCCAAGTATAGATATATTATTTTATTGGTCAATTTCTCTGCTTGATCATACCATTTTGTAGCAATAACAGTGAAGTGAGATGAACAGACGGAACAGAAGTTTTCTGTTGGGGACATAATTTAAAATTGGGAAAAATTTGAAGTAGGAAAAAAAGTAATAAATTGCAATATATCGCAGAATACATAATACGTTCTCGCATTAATATTCTATTGTGACATAAGTATCGCAATGATATATTGTATCTTGAGGTCTTTGGTGATTCCCACCCAAATTGTATAGCATTTCTTTCAAAAGGTTTTTTTTGTGGTGAGGTTGTTGGTAGGCCGGCTGGGTGGCAAGATGGTTTGTATTCAGATACCTTGTGCTGTTGAGGGCATGATATAAGATGAAGGTGGTTGATTGGACTTTCCGTATACTGTAGACCCTCCTCCATGTTTCAATCACAGTGGCTCTCTACGCCGGAGCGTTCATGCTCCATTGCTTTGGTCTGAGCGCTTGGCTTGCCTTGGGGTGTATGGGTCGTGCAGCACAAGGCAGTAAATCCTCCCGAGTCTTGATGGCTATTGATTAGATATTCACATCCTGCCTCCTCCTGCACAGGAGAAAACAGCTCTGGCCTCCACTCTCTCTCCCTCATCATCCCACTCTCCCTATTCACAGTAGCACTTCTACCAGCGGCCCCTCACACAGACATGACAGAATACAGTATATTATGCAGGATACAGGCACAGCTTCTCACTTTTTTTCCCAGCATCACTCCAGCTCAACAAATATCTTGCCTCCGCCCTTGTTTATCTGGCAGTATGACTCTTCTCCCTTGTCTCTCTCTCTCTCTCTCTCTCTCTCTCTCTCTCTCTCTGTGTCTCTTTCACTTCCTCTCATCTGTAATTTTCTCTTTGTCACTCTGCCTCATTTCATTCTTCTCTCCTCGTCTAACCTGTCACTCTTGTCCGGTCTCTCTGGGATGTAACAAGCGCTGTGACTGTAATTACCACCCGCTGAGGGAGTGTAGAAGAATGCTCTGTTTGCGTGTCATCCCTTATGATGATAATGTATGCAGACAAGCCTGCAAACACAAATCAAGTGTTTCCCCTTGGTGGAAGGCCTAAACTTAGCTGACCAGGCGTTCACCTCAACCGCTTTGTGACACTGGTTGCAAAGTGCTGAGTGAGCAGCGGCGGTGTAAAAACCAAACAAACAAACAAACAAACCTCAGTGGAGTATGAGAGTACAGGTTGTAACACATAGGGTCCAAACACTCAAAATAGCACAGATTTCAAACATAGACTACAAAGGATCAGTTTGACGTGATTATTGTATTTCTTCCTAATAAAAAAAAAATCATTGACTTTGTGCTCATAATGCCCAGAAATTCACTCCCTCAAACACTGTGTCAAAGCTTAGCATTCAAGGTAATTTAGATGGGAAAAATTGCAGCTTAACTGTTTGTAGCTGGGATGTGAGTAAATAGTACACAAGCGCAAGTTACAATCCGAACTTGAATACATCAATTTTATTTTCGCAGTATTTCTCCATGCTGCAGTTAACTCTGTATTTACAATCTCTCCCTCATGTCATTTTTCAGCTCACATCTTTTACATAAAAATATGAGCATAATATTTTCCAGGCAAAACTAGATTATTTTTACTGCATTGACTCAATCTCAGCAGGGTTTTGTGTTTGTGTGTGAGTTGGAGGGGTGTTTGTGTAGTGTGTGTGCGAGGAGAAAAGGTGTGCATTCATGATTTTGTGTGGGTGAGTATGAGCATCTGTGTGCAGGGAAGTGAGCAGAATTGCGTGTGTGTGTGTGTAGGTGTGTGTGTGTGCGTGTGTGCGTCAGAGGGGAAGATAAAAAGAGGTTGTTTATTTATGATTTTCTGTGTAAAAGTGAGGTTGAGTGTATAAGGGTGTCAGTGTTTGACTGTGTGTGTGTGTGTGTGTGTGAGTGTGTGTGTGTGTGTGTGTGTGTGTCTGTGAGAGAGAAATAGAAGTGCTTTCAAGATTAGGGATTGTCACCGTGGATGTCAGAGTATGTATGCACGCGTGACAAAAAGAGGGATTACTGTATGTGTTTGTGTGGATGTACCATATATATATATATATATATATATATATATATATATATATATATATATATATATATATATATATATATATATATATATATATATATATATATATATATATATATATATGTGTGTGTGTGTGTGTGTGTGTGTTTAAGGGTTTTAGTGGATGTGTGTGTACTGTGTGTGTGTGTGTGTGTGTGTGTGTGTGTGTGTGTGTGTGTGTGTGTGTGTGTGTGTGTGCTGCCAGGCTCTACTGGAGGGCTGCCCAAGAGCCTCTGCTAACCCTCTCTTAGGTGATTTAGGAAGCTATCGATTTCATAGTCCTGCTTTTGTTTTTCCGCTTTCTCATAAATAGCAGATAAAACTCACTATCGCCCCTGTTTGTTTAGTTCTCTTTCTCCTGCGGGCTATTTACTCTGACATTTCCACCACTATCCTTGTTAGATGGTGCAGGAAAATCATTTCATTTTTCTGCACGTTCTGCAGACTATCAGAGGCAATACCAATGATGATGATGATGATGAGGATGATGGAGAGCCCGAGGACACAATGAAATGCAGAGGATGAAACGCTTTTGATGAGCACATAGTAATGGTCGTGATGAGTTAATAGAAACAGTTATGATGCTGACAATGTTAATGGAGGGGGATTTAATATCTGGTTCTTTTGACAGTTTAAAGGCTTAGTTCACTTAGATAATTTACTTACCTCTTGTAATATCTAGCCAGGCAGATTGTTTTGGTTTTATTTGTCCCAAATTGTTTTTGACCAATTCATGTCTTATGTTTCTGCCGCCAACTCAGTACAATGAACATGGATAGATTGTTGGTACTCACTGCATTGGAAAATGACTTTAGAAGATTTGACAGCTGCATGATGTTTTAGGAAATAGTGTCACTGTGTCACTCAACAGAAATCTCAGAGGCCGACATCTTAAAGGGACTCTAGGCTACTCGACATTCAGTACATTTATATAGCATCAAACAAATAGTTGCTATGTAAAGATGTAGTGGAGTGCTGGCATCCTGAGCAGAGAATTAAGTCACAATCCGTGCATGCATGTTGGTGCATGTGGCTGTTTAAAAACATAGGTATTTCACATATTGGGGAACGGTCTGTGAGAGCTGCGTGGAGGCAATTGCAGCCTGTTTTTTTTCAAGTATCCCCTTTAAGAGGCTCTATGCAATTTTGGCCATTTCTTTGCTGTTTTCTCACTTTTTGCTCGCAGGTTTCTCAATAAAGCTCTCCCTACAGCTTTGGAATAGATATTTGGCAGCTCCTATTTTTACTTGTGTCTGACTCCTTGCTCGGATAATCTGCCGTTTCCTCTTTCTCTGTTCCTCCGACAATGCTTTCCTGGGTTTCTGCTTCTTTTTTGCTGGCTGAGACATGACGATAGTGTGAAAACTCCATTGCTAGGTTGTTAGCTGGTTCCTGAATGGGCGTATGTGTGCAGTGCCGTGAAGCAATTTGTTACATCGCGAGACCTGATAACATGTGATCCTTTGTGACGCTGAAGTGAAGACGTGAAGTTGCAAGGGTGTTTTTTCCGTTCACAGGTGCTAGGGGGAAGCAAGACGATCACCATTCAACTCGAAAAAAATCATATAACCATTCCAATGACTCCGAAACTGCTCGAAGGTAAATTAAGCTAAAAAAAAACAGCATAGTTTCCCTTTAAAACCTGGACAAATAAACCAAAACTATCTGCACAGCCATATATATACCACAACATTTTTTTTAGTTTTTGGTATTTTTGTGAACTACCACTCACTCCAATAGGTTTATTTCAATGTTAAATATGAATTTAATTTGATGATGATGATATTAACAATGTAAAGGCTGATTGGAATGTTAACAATAATTGCAGCATGGCTTTTGTTAAAGCAGCGCACTGAAGTTGAGCTTGCAATAGCATGATTATTTCATTCATGCTTTCCAATCCCTGCCTTATTAGTCAGCTGTTTGGCTACCAGCTGACCAGTCACATCCAATAATATTCATGCAGGTGTACAGCGCAGCCATTTTGGCCTGACACTGCAGACAGGCTTACACCAGCATGCGTCAGGTTCCTCCATTTCCACCCACTCCTCACATTAATGATGATGATGATGATAATGATAATGGTGATGATCATTTCGAGACCGATGAAGATGATGATACGCTGACTGTGATAATGATGACGGATGAAGAAGGTAATAAGGTTTTTAATAATAATAGCTCTATATAAGAGTTATTTTGAGGAGTCAAATGTTTGGCTGACTCATACAGGTTTATTTCTGACCTGCACCGGTTTGGTATTTCAGGGATTTGACACAAGCATGACTGCAGCAAAGTGAGAGGAGGCGGTGGGTTTTCTTATTTGCTATTTACTTAGTTGGAGCTACATTATCAGATTGCTATACAAAACTAGGTAATGTCTGGGATTGTTAAAATGTAAAATCGTGACATAGCTTAAATGTTGATCTTTTTCTGGCCACATGACACATGCATGATACAGTTCTTTAACCCTAATAATTGGACTATTACATCTAAGTGAATTAAACTCTGTCTGTTTGGCTATAGACTAATCTCTTGGTTAAATTTTGAGATGAGGCTCTTGTGACATCGACATCACAGCAAACTGAACACAATATACTGTATCTTAGTGAATGCACAGATTCTTGGATTGATCACGTTTGGCAATCACCCCCTCTGTCAGATCCAGGAAACCTATGTGGATGTTGTTCAGTCATAAAAAATCTGAGGTCGTTTTGGCTTTAGGGGAAAAATATATATATCACTGTACCACTTTTGTCCAACTACAGGAGGGGTGTTAAATGTGCAGTAATTAAGACCTAGTCAGCATTGCATAGAACTTGCCAATTTATGGTTATAAAGTAACACACTTGCAACCAATGATCTAATCAGATTAAACACATTAATCACATTAGGTACCATTTAAGTATTTAATTTGTTCTCCACAAGGGAACATGTTTGCAGAGTGCATATGCTTACAGATGCTGCATAAGAATTTTAATGGAGATTATTTTATCATTAGATTATATTTTAAAAAAACATTTTGAATGGAGTTCATGATTTTTTGCTTTCCATTTTCTTCCAACCGACTACATTTCAACAAATATTGTGGTATACGGGATTTCATGTTACAGCATTTAAAAAAGTGAAATCCTTCAAATGCAGTATAGTTACTGTGCACGTTTATAAGTGATATGCCACTGGTGGCTTGTTTTTCAAGGTGGCCTATAACTCTGATTAGTCTATAAATCAACATTACTTTGGATTATCTCTCAACATTTTCTTGAATAAATATCTTCTAAAAAGGAAAAAAACTTTACACAATTAATTAGGATATTTCGCGCACAAAATTGTAATACTTGATTGTGTCATCATGACCCATCCATACTTTTTCCTGTATAATAATAATAACCTATTGGTTGTTGCTGATGAACTGGAGAATCTTGGCTCAATAAATGATATAATGAAGAGTAAAAATGCCTACAATAATGTCTAAATCAGAGGGAAGAGAAATAATGGCAGGCTAAAATTAATGGAGGCCATTTTGTGTTTAAATAAATCCTTGCAAGACAGCAGTAGATCATTTCCATGTCAGAGAAATGGCACTAAAAGGCTGCTCCCTCACGATTTAAAAAAAGTAATATGGAAAGCTGAAAAGCAACCTTAGCAAAAATGTATGTCAGTATAATATTACTGATGGCACAAGAGTCCAACTAAGTTACAAAGCTTTGATTCATGCTTGCATTTAACTAATTTCCCACTGAATTATCATCCCAATTTATTGTACAAATGGCATTCCAATTTGTCTCTCTTTTTAGGGGATTCATTGGGGTTCTGAAGCAGGCCTATATATTGCAGATATGCATCTCCAAGAACACAGATGCTGCGTTGTTTGCCTCTCTGAGGGCCTCTAACCCCCCACAGATGTGTCGTTTCCCTAGGCAAGGGGAAATGTTATGCCTCTGTGCAGAATTTGGGCATATTCCCCACTAATAAAACTAAGCAATTCAGCTGGGGACAGATTCTGTCTCATTTGGCAATACTTTTGTTTATATGTATACAGCTCTATGACTCTGTGTCCGTATGTCACTTTCAAGTTCCAGTGGTAATTAGGTTGAAGTAAGAGGAAAAACACCCCAATGTTTTCCATAGAATAATGTCTCAAGGGCTTTAATGAATGTGGAAAATGTGAGCAAAAGTGAGTCAAATTTAAAGAATAACCGTGTCTAATACACCTCATCTGCCATTGATTGTGGTTTCTTCGTTTGTCTGTAGGTATTATTTTTCTACGAGCACAAAGAGAGAGCCGCTGACCACAACCTTGCCCTGGGATACGCTGCCAGCAGAATAATAATAAAGCACAGCCAGAAAATTGAGAGCAGCCTCTCCAGTCTCAGGTCAGGTCTTTCATTTGACAAGAGTCAGACAGCAGAACACGTTTGTGCTATTTTGTGAAACCTAAATAGATGAGAGCAAACCCCCAGTACTAAGGACTTTGTTTTAGTGCAAACAAAGGAAGAAGGAGAATTTAATATGGCTGAAAGTAGCATTTGCATTGACTGTGTTGATTGTCTGTATGAGAGGGGTTTAGAAGTAGCTAGGCCAAACTGAACCACTGGGGATAATATGAAGGATTAAGGGAAAACAGAAGAACAGGGGAATGTGAAAGAAGTTTCAAGAGAGAGAGAGAAAGAGAGAGAGAGTCTATACCGTGCAAAGAAGGTGAGCGAGAAATGAAGATGAAGTGAGGCAGAGAGAAAAGGGGAAACCGTCTCGGACGTGTTGAGACAGAGGATGAATGTTTGAGGCTATAGCTTTTAAAATCTCCAATACAGCCAGCTGGCTCCTGGCTGCATTGGAAAATGGAAAAGGGGGCTTTGAGTGGCGAGTCCAGAGGCCAGTGGAGCGAGGTGGGGTCCTGTGAGGCCAGGCAGCGGGGCAGCCTTCCTTTGTGAGAGGGAACTCATTTACAATGGTTAAGGCAGGGTGAGCTGCACTTAGCCAGGCCAACACAGAACTGCAGCTTTCATCTGCAGCCTTCAACAGGAATCTAATCCATCATGTGCTTGTTGGGAAAAACTAGGTATTCACAATATGCAATTATTCATCATATTGCCACATTATAAATATAGGCACAATTTCTGTTGTGCTTTTCCCTTTTACCAGCTCTATGCATGACTTATATACAGTACAAAGCATTTCCTAAAGCAGCATGGGGTGAAGTTGTAGAGGAATTGAGCCTGCTGGGCAATGATATGAGTAAGAAGATGCTCTGCTCACAGTAAACAACAATCCTACATGCAATAATGACTGAAGAACCCTGCTGTGGCCTCACTGCCCTCCCCTCCACCTTCGATATTTACATAAAGTCAGGCAGAGACAGGGAACACATTTGATTGTGAGATTTTGTTGTTCAACCTTAAATATAAAAACATTGCCTTTGAGCCAGTGCTTACCAACCTTTTTGGCAATTGTGGTCACTTAATTAAATTAGCATGTCTTAGCATAACAATTGGAGATAGGGGGAAAACAGCTGGCATGGGTCTGTTTAAAGTGATAAAAATTCACCAAAAGCAAACACCTCTAAAGCTCAGTTATTATCGCACTCTGTGTTGTTTGTGTTGGTGTAAATGTGACAATTTGTAGTTTCAGTGAAGTTACATGCTGGAAATACCTTTTGGCAAATTACATCAAGTTCTGTCTTCACAGCAACATTCCCAGGTTTCAGAGACCTTAATCAAATCAAATCTGGCAACACATGAGCCTGAGATGCTGCACAGAAGTACTGAGCACATCAATAAACTGTTTGTCAAGTTGACATTTAAACCTGGAGTTAAGGTAAATGGAAAAGTACCCACAACAAAAGTTTTGATTTGTAGTTCAGTGTCGCAGCACTAGACAGTTGTATCACCCTGCTTTGATTATATTACCCACAGTAAATGTGTTTACTGCTTTCATTTACTTTGTAATGCAGAGTGATGGTAGACTAAGGCATACTTATAGAACTGGAGATACATCTAGATAAGTTCTGAATAAGAGACTACTGTGAAATCATGCAACAGTTTACTCTTTTATTCACTGTTGGCAATGATCAGGAGGTTTACAGTGGAAATGGCATTGCTGAATGTGTGTTACTGAAAGGATAAGGCTTCCGAGTTCACATCGTTTTTACTCTAAACAATCTCTACTCGCATCAGAAACTTGTAAGAGAAAAGCCAAGCAGCCAACTAACCAATCAATCAATTAATCAATCATAGGTGCCATATAGCCCAGACGTATAACATTTTTGAGAAGCCATCACTCCAGAAACTCTAAGAAAGAGAGCAGAATTGGCAAACTCTTGAACTATTCCCGTAAAATAATTCTAATTCTAATTTGACACAATGACATACATCTATGTGTTAAAACCAGGTCATAACAAGATTTTCCTTTTCTGTTTTTTATTATTTTATATTAGTGTTCTAGCTGGGAAACAGTGCTTGTGTCAGGAATCTATTCTTAAATTGTTTTGCCATGATGATGAACCACAAAAAAACTGTTTATTTTTGGGGCATGAACACAGCATTATCCAGGCTGAAAGCATCTCCTAAGGGTATAATCAAGGGTATCTATCCCACTTTTCAGATACCTATGAAGTGTTACAAAGCTCGCAAGTGAAAACGGTAGTGAGGTATCTCTCTATGGTCTTGTGTTCTTGGCAACAGGGCCTATTCACAGTGATCTGCAAACAGAGCAGGTTTCATCAGAGGAACTGCCATGGCTGGTGCAAAGCAGTGCAGACAGAATGAGGAGACACTGTATGACTGAGAACATCTACAGTGAGGCTGTGCATGAGTCATAGTGATGTTACTTTCACAAACAATCCGATTCTTTTCAACAGCTCTTTGAAACAAACGTACGGAACAGAGCCGATCCTTTAATTGTAATACTTTATACTTGTTTTTTTTGGGCTACGAAAGTTCTCTAATAAGTGTTGCATGAATTGCTTTCAGGGCAACGCAACGTTATTTATATGACACGTTTCACACAGAGGGTCAATTCAAAGTGGTAAATTCACTGACAAAGCAGAGGCATATGTTTAAAATGCAGATTATTAAAATTAGGTCAAGAAAAAGAGTATGCATGTAAGACTATGCATGTAAAATGAAATTATATAGGTGGGATGTCCAAGTTTGAATCTGGTCCAAATATTAGCATATCATGATTGACTATTTTGCAGATACCGCTAAAAAAAGAAAAGAAAAACTGAACGACGAGAAGGAGATCCGGCTCCCTTTAAAGAACCTTAATTCCCGTCACTAGTGAGTCAGTGGATTTGGCATGGAATTAAGAGCCCGTGCCCATTGAGAGATGGGGCTCACCTCGTGGTTACCCATAAATCCCAAATGCTCTCATTATTAAGTGAATTCATCTTGTCAGAGGCCAGGATGTGGCTCAATTTTGGCTCCAGATTGCCATCTAGCTTTATTGAGTGCTCTGTCGATTCAGTCGGAGGGAGGAGACGCTCTTGCCAAAACGAGCTTATAGCTTCATCCTCCACCGACTTTGCATACGCTTACACCACATACCCTCATTTTGTGCTGAGTCACAGTGATTTGGCACCAGGGATTTGTTTTGTTATTGGGGGAAATTGTGTAAATGTGTGTTTGCCCATTTATCATGTGAAGTTATTGTTCCTTTGTTTTTGGCAGTAAACATCCCAATAAATGACAGCCAGTCAAGTTGCTTTGATCATTTAAATATCATGCTGCTGTTTGCTTTCCCTGCAAATGCACCAGCATCAAAGTCCAAACACACAAGTATACAACTCTCCATCCTGTGTGTCTGCAGGTGGCTTGTCATTATTCTGCTTTGCGTCCTACACAGCTATCAGTGGGAGAGACCAGCCCTGTCTTCAATCCTGCTGGTTAGCAGACTGAAGCCAGCATGGCCACTGTTGCAGCCATGCTTTTCACTCTGGGTGTGCTATCATTAATGGAAAGCAGATAGCAGGAAGGAACGAAACACAAAGCCACTCAGCCGTCGATTTGGCAGCTGTCTCTCTCTTTCTCTGTCTCTCTCTCTCTTTCTGCCTGAAACTGTTAGGCGTGTTTGTCTTAGTGTCGTGGAATGCAGTTTGTTTTAAGGTTGCTGAATGTTTTTTTGTGATAAGCTGGGGAGGGATTTATTTGTGAGTGTTTTTTTGTCTTGGGTCAGTGTACGCTGCTAGAAGAAAATCTAATTCAATTTAGTTCTGTTCATTGGGGCTCAGCTGGCCATTGGGTTAACTCCTTGAAATAAGTTAAGGGGGTTCGGTACGATGAATGCTGTGGCCAGATTTAAAGGAATGGTTTCTGCTTGTCTAGAGCAATGATTCTCACAGTGGGGTCCGTGACACTTTGCCAGGGGGTCTTTTGTTTTTTTACATAACTAAGACTATAGAAGTTTAGAAAAGATTAAATTATTCCAAGGATCATACATGAGGGGGTACCTGGTATATTCTTATAAGTTTTTCATACTGTAGGAGCAGATGGTACCTCCTGTACCCTGTGAAGTTTTCTTGTAAACAAATACTGTTTCTTATCAAAGTGCATTGTGTGGATTATTGTAGCCTAAAAAGGATCACAGTGAAATCATTACTTTTCATCATTACACATTTGCAAAGCAGATTTTTTTATATATATTATGAAACCTGCACTGAGTGCATGTTAACATCAGAGTAGAAGTCTTTGTTTCTTCATTTTGGTGGTGCATTGCTACCTTTCTTTTCGCTTTACCATCACCAACTACTGGTAGTGGAATAGTGTGAAACCAAGAGAGGCGATCATTTCATCACATTGTTGGAGATATTGGCTATTCACCTAGCACCAGCCCTTTTCTAATTAGTAGATGCCATGTATGAGTTATCAAAGTTGTTTCTAATTACAGTCTCTTTCCACCACAGGAACCTTTTCAAGGGCTCAGGAACAAACCTTACCTGCGCTTTGAACAGGATCTGAATTCAAGGGTCTGAATTTAGTTCCTAAGCCATAGTAGATCCAGGGAAAGTACTTTTTAAGGGTCAATGTTTGGTCAAACACAAGACCTGCAGCTGCTACAATTTGTGTACAGCTTTCCTGATGTAGTAAGCAAATGCAAAGCAGACTTTTAGGACTCTACCACAGCTGTAGTTCGGTATTTGGTCCGACACATTGTTGCATTTTTGTACCAATAGATGGATTTATTAGCAGTTTAGCTTTTGAAATCATGCTAAAATCACATATCTACTATCACAAAATCCTGCCTCCATATTAGGGGTGGAATGATTTTTTTTTTTTGCATTTGGATGCTTCTCTCCAGAATGTTTCAAAAACTGTAAAGAAGATTAAAAGTCAAAGTCACTGTTTAATTCTTCCACACTGTCTTTACTAAACACAGAGCATTTTGAAAATAAACATACTATCTACTCTCTGTGTGCTTTTGGAGTTTGCTTGTATAGTACAACCTGCACAGGCATGCAGTAAAAGCTGATACCTGCCTCACACACGCAGCACACAATACAATGTCTCTCCAACCATTCGCTGCCGCTGCACCTCCCATCGACAGCAAAAGATCTCCCAGATAACCCACTATCTCACAAATTAGAATAGTCACTCAGCCAGCTCCTCTTCAGCACATTCTTTAATGGCTGCAGATTTGTGACAGTCGCAACCACCAGGATTCAATTTAAATCTCCACTTGACATGCTGAGTATGAGATGGTACTTTAGCACAATCTTTCTTACGGAGGTGACAAGGATTTTCCACCAAGGCAAGTCTTGGAATACAGGACCCTATTTGGAAGTGCCCTTACAGAGTTAGACCTTGCGTACTTGTTTTAAAATGCAGTCAAGTTGGTGGCATTTTCAAACATGTGTAGACTGATGAGTTTCATAGTTGCAGACTATTTCCTCATAGCATTTAAATGTCAGGCGCTGCCACAGATGGAACAGCTTAAGTCATTCAACATATAGCTCTTGACAGTAAACACAGGTACTGCCATCAACCATGGTGTGGTACAGGCATAACCATTTGGGAGCAGATGTCAGCTTGCCAATGGAGAGCTCTTGAAATCACAAATCATAATTGTTGAATTCTCTCTTGGTTGGAAAAAAATGAAAGTTGTTTATCTCGAGGTATTGTAGAGCAGTGTGCCACTACAGTCATTCACTATATTTACTCTGCAGTGCAAAAACAGCCATGTGACTCAGCAGCCTTTATGTAAAACAAAGGTGTGAATTAAACTGGAAATGCTGGAAAGTGAAAATGAACAAAATGTAAATTTAATGAACCCTCATGAATGAGTTGTGAAATGTCTGATAAGCTACACAGTAAGAGTGTGCAGTTTTTCACTTACTTAATATAGGAGGGGAAGAGAATTTCATTTGCTTCCAATTAAGGCTGCAGCTAACATTATCAACGTATCTATTATATAGACTATATTATACTGCTCTGTCTGCAAATTGTCAGAAAATCTTAACAAATCCCATTGCAATCTTCCAGAGCCCAAGGTGTGTCTTCTAATTGTTGCTTGTTGTCTTTAGCCAACAGTCCCTACAACCAATGACAAAAGCAGCAAATTCCAGCTTCATTATATTCCAGGATAGGAGAAAAAAATGCTATGGGTCGTTTGCATTTCTTTAAACCAATCACAATCGTCTTGGGTGGTTCTAAGCTCCGGTCACGGAGACGGTTACTCTGCAAAATGGTCTTGGGAAGGAACTTGATTTGGTGAAACATTTGCACCCTGCAAAAGGAAACTCCACAATGAATATAAAATAAAGTTAACTGTTCACACAATACAGTAATGTGAGCTATTTAAATAAGCTGAATACATGGTGAAATGTAATTTTCTCTTTGCTCCAGTGTATCATTGTGTGTATTTTGTCAGTAGCGAATCCCCGCCGATCGGCTCCAAAATGTCTGTTAGATAGTAAATGCTGTAACATTAACATATTCTTTGTAAATCTTTACAATCGTTCCCCCAAAAACAAACAAGCAACAACCTGCCTTGTTGAATGATCCACATTTTCTTCACATTTTCAGCGTCTAGCTTGGTAGCTTGAAGTTTGTTGTTTTTTCCAGCAGTGAATGGCATTAGCCAACAGCAACACACATCGCTGGAACATCTGGGATTATCCAGGAAATGAACTGTTGTGGATCCAGACTAATATGTGAGTTAACTAAATGTCTTTTGGTTTTGGACTGTGAGGCAGACAAAGCAATCTATTTGAAGATGTTATCTTGAATCTCTGGGAAAAAGTGATGGGAATGTTGAATAATGTCTGACCTTTTTCTGGACGGATATTGACAGAATGAGTGATTATGAAAGTGATGGTTAGTTGAAGCGTATAGTTAAGAGGTTTTCAAAGAGACATTCTCTTCTACTTACCACCTTACCTATGTCTTTGCACCCCAGTAATCTTGCAAATCTTCATACCATATGTGCACTATATGTTGTATGCCATCATGACTCACACAATTTGAAAGATGATGATGATGATGGTGTTGATGGGGAGCAGTGAGAGTGGACAAAGATAAAGACATGTTCATGGATGTATGGTGGAGACTGCAGTGAGAGCTATGTTGATGCTTCAGTGACACCTGCTGGAGGCATATAACCACGAGAGCGAGTCTTCTGTCACTGAAACATTTATCTAATTTTGATCAACAGTAAGGTGTCACTTTATTGCCCCAGTTATTCGAACCACAAGCTATGTTTACATATCCCAGCAGCAGCCATGGTGATGTAATATATGTGAAACAGCGAAATAAACAGGGGTTACAGAGAGACTGTGTAATAAAAGCAAGGATTGGATAATCAAGGCACACCGTCCAGCGCCTCACACAATTGAAATATAAAGACCAACATGTTCAGATGCTGCTGTGGCCTGCAGGATTTACACTGTGATGCAGGATTGTGAGTGGGCTGACACTATGCAGACATGATGTAGCACTGCCATCTACAGTTTAAAAACTAAATGTGACTCCAATGACTTCCAAATGACTGCCATGTAATGACTCTCATGTGACACTAAAATGTGGACCAACCCCAGAGGCTCCAAAAGCTTCTTTGCATTTAATTGTGTGTTGAGTACATATCTATTTGAATGTATCCTTACCCTCTGCTTGATCATGTATGTTTGTGTGTTTTACTTTGTTGAATAATACTTATTTTAATAATACTAATTAATATTAGTAACCACTAATAATACTTAATTACTACTCTTCTTTTATTTATGAATAGTTATTTATTTATTTTTAAGAACATTTCCTAAAAAAATTAAAAAGTACTAGATAATTAAATATTTTCTTTCCAACATGTTTTATCAGAGTTCAAATTTATAAGGTAATATTTTGCAGATAATCATTTTTGTTATTTATTGAAAACTGTGATTTTAGAAAATGCTTTAACTAGTGTTAGGCTTTAGCAAACAAGTTGTCCTACTAAACTGTAAGCTCCCCAAGGATCACATGCTGCATTTAAATCTATCTTGATATGCATGAAATGTTAGCCTGGCTCCACCCTGTTACGTACTTCCGTCTGGGTTTGCAGTACATTCTTGGGTTAGTGGTGAAGTTGGCTAAGGCGAACTCTCTGTACAAATGAAGTGTACGAGAGTCTGGTAGGACAAGGCTAATTAAATGTACCGTAGGGCCTAAAACGCCATGGGATAATAATAATACAATATAATTAGTGTATCAATAGCAGAGTAATTTTGCAATGCTTGGAAAATTCTCTTATGAGATACTAGGGAATATAATGTGTATAAAATGCATTTGATGGCACAAAATCCTTGAACACAGTGTATTTGATTTCATATTGTGATTTTGCTATATGTATATCAACATGTAAACCCAAATCTCACACAAATTGCAGTTTAGTGGCATTCAAAGATTAAGTGTCATGAAAAAAACATCCCACACATGCATGATATGGCAAAATGACTACATCAGACAAATCTCTTCACACATATGACTGATTTCCATATTCTATAATCACAATTTACTTGGATTAATTTAAATACAAGAGTTTGTGAAACACTATATAATATAATCATATCATCAAAATACAAAGTTGATATACAGTAACACTGTGTTATTTTGCCTGCCCTTGATGGTTAATTTTATACAGTCCCAGCTTACTTGATAACAAACAGAGTGAGCTGTCTTACCTCAGAGAAGGTGTTCTGTGTGAAAGCAGACATAAAAATTCGGAGGCACTGAGCAGATTTATTTTCTGGTATTAGTTCACTCTTTAGGCCAAATGTCCCAACTTTCTGTCTAAGCTTACATGTTTAGACCTACTGATTTGTGCTCAAAATCTGCATTTTAACCATCTTCCTCAAGTCTTTTTATTAATTTGCTTCTTGTTTTTACAATAGATATGTCAATTCATTTCAGTTTACAACCACTTTACTTTTGGTTTATTCTAATTCCATTTCTCTGGTTTGTCTGCCATTTCCCTTAGTACTGATTTGTCTTTTTTTCTTTTGCCTTTGTACAAATGGAAAAAAGCTCTATGCTCTTTACTTTGTGTGTACAGCAGTGCCACCCGGTGGCGGCGAGAGGACATTGAGGTGGAAAACAATATTCACCCTAATGCCATGCTACTTTAAAGTAGAATGAACAGAGGTTTAGCACCCTTTACACCCATGCTTCAGATACCACATCTAACCTTACTATCATATCCTGAGTGAAGTCAACACCATTGGCAGCTGGCTTGACTTTTTGCTCTGCACACTTTATTATACAAGTCATAATAATGCTTCTGCCATGGGGATTTATTGGTTCTTTTACTGTAATTAGCAACAACTTTGTTGCAGTCTTCCACTTACAGTGATGCAAATACGTTTTTGAACCCATGCTAAGTTGACTAAAATGAGGAATAAAAAAAATCATCTTTTGGAAATTGATCTTAATTAACAATATTAGGATAAATCCAACCTTTAAGGACACTCCTGAGTGAAGTCAACACCATTGACAGCTGGCTTGACTTTTTGCTCTGCACACTTTATTATACAAGTCATAATAATGCTTCTGCCATGGGGATTTATTGGTTCTTTTACTGTAATTAGCAACAACTTTGTTGCAGTCTTCCACTTACAGTGGTGCAAATACGTTTTTGAACCCATGCTAAAGTTGACTAAAATGAGGAATAAAAAAAATCATCTTTTGGAAATTGATCTTAATTAACAATATTAGGATAAATCCAACCTTTAAGGACACCAATGTTAGGTATTGTTTTTTTTATCCTGCTTCTTTGTTCTGTTTTGTTATTTTTCTGTGTGTCCTCCCTGGTCTTGTGTGGTTGTTCCTGTCTTGGTGTTTTCCTTTTAGTGTCTGTATGTTCTGTTTCCTGTTTTATTTTGATAAACTGGTTTTCTGTGCTGTCTAGTCTTAATTTCACTTCCTGTTTTCCCGCTCCTGTAATTACCTGATGTTTTATCTGTTTCTCAGCCCTCTTGTCACCTGCCTCTCGTTACCCAGTGTATTTAGTGTCTGTGCTCCCCCATGTCTAGTCAGATTGTTTTGTGTGTTGGTGTGCTGTGTGCACTCTGTTATCCTGCTTTTGGTTCCCTGAGGTATTTTTCCACTTGAGTTTTCCTATTTTCTCTTTGTACTTTTTGGATTTTTGCATTTTTGAAGTTTCTGCACTGTTTTATCCCAGTGAAGTTTGGACTTTCTGTTTTTTTACAATAAATCCTAGTCAAACGCCTTCCTGCCTGCCTGTCGTATCTCTGCATTTGGGTCCTCCCTTCCATGACTGTAACAACCAATTTTCTTTGTGAATGAATAATGTATCATAAACAATAAATGTTCTTCCTTAAAGTACACAGGGCATAAGTATATACACCCCTATGTTAAATTCCCATAGAGGCAGGCAGATTTTTATTTTTAAAGGCCAGTTATTTCATGGATGCAGAATACCAGGGACGTCACTTGGATTAAAAGACAGGGGGCTTAGCACCCAGGCTATGCAAAACTTATTTACATCATAAATCTTACTTACAAATGTTACTCTAATGTTAGCTTTGAGAAATATCAAAGCTGCATGGGTGGAACTTACATCACATTACTACACCATAAAATGTCTCAAATCAATTCAATATACCAATTTGACCGCAAAACAGCATGTGACATCATTAAGCACAGGTTTTTATTCGCTTTAAAGCCGTTAGATGGAAACACTCTTTCACCGGCTTTATTCACTTTTTGATACTAAAGTGTCATATCCACATCCAAAATGTCAGGTCCAGCACAAATCAGTAGAACAGACAGAGGTCAGTGTACTATGAAAAATAAGTACTAGAAAGAATAAAATAATAAATATCCATTGTTCCATACTTTATCATGTAAGCTGTTGCTAAGGATCCTATTTCAAGTAACTACTTTCTGTTTTTTCTTTATATTTTTGCATTAATGTCACTAGGAAGCATGCCAGCAGAAAGATATATTCAAGTGGGATATATTATATATGTATTGTAGGTGGGATTGTCTGGAATCTGGCAATATGATAACCATTATGGTGGGATACACTGGCTAAGCAATTTACAAAAATATCTGTGCTGACATAAATAGTTTACATGAGAATACATTATAATTTTGGAGCCTACGTAGAAATGTTGTTGCAATTTAAAAACCAGATTACTCTGGAACCGCTTGTTTTACTGATGCATGTGTTGAGTGAAGAGTTTGTGAGATATTTCACAGAGAGTAATGGGTGTGTAGATGAAAATATAACATTTCATGTAGGCCAAATTTTAATTAAGGGCTGAGTCCAAAGGTCTGATCCTAGAATCTTCCCTGCTGGTACTTCATACTTGTACTCCACTACACCTCAGAGGGAAACGTTGTAATGTTTGCTGAACTACATTTATCGGACAGCTTTTGCTTCATTGCTTCAGGCACAGCTCATTGAGTATCGGATACAATAAAAACTATTGAGGAAATATTTTTCTGAAACAAGACAGCTCCTGTTTCTGAAACATCAAGACATCTAACATCAAGCTGCTTGTTGCTCTTTTGTAGAAAAAGGCTAAGTGGTGCATGGGGGCACTTATCATGGAATCAGGAGCATTCCCTGCACGTCCGACACCTGATTGTGGATGTGATCGCAGGTGTAACTGTGGAAGCATCGGACGGACCAGCTTGGTGTGCTGCCGCTCTAGCACCTGCAGGGATTGATCTGGTCAGCAGAAGTCAGCATCAGCAATGTTGGTGCTTTCCATCAGCGTTTCCTTTACGCTCTGCTGGGCTGTTGTCAATCACATGCAGTGTGAGGTGTCCTTCACTGCAGCGCTGGTGATCAACAGCACCAGGAATTAACTGGATCTGGATTTCTTGAACAGTTGAAGCCTGGAGTCTGGGCTGCTTTCACTTGCGAATAAATGGCTTTAACAGACTTTTTGCTTTGCAAAAGTCATATTAGTGTTTTCATTCAGAGAGGAAAGAAATGTGATATGAGTTTGTGTTTGATTTGTACATTAATTTCTGGTGGAGGGAGAAATGTTTTCCTTTGTCTGTGTTTCCCAATGTCCTTAAGACAATGGGAAAACATTTCAGTCCAAAACACAAAATATGAAATTATCCATCCAAAATCATTACTCCATTGAAAATATACCAATCACGAACCACCCAACGGACAGAGATTACACTTTTTACTCAGGAGCCCACAAAGTTTATTCAAGAATAGATTTTTTTCTAATTTCTAGCTCTGCTGCCTGCCACACTGTCCTGTTTAATTGATAGTATTCTGTTAACAGACCATGCATTGGTCAGACTACAAATGACCCCATATCAGGAAACAGAAAGATAAAAAATGTGGTGTTTTAACTCAGCATTATCACAAGATGTGGGATTTAAGGAAGAGCTACGAGCCCAGATTAGGCTATACGTGGAGACCAATGGCCCCACAGCTCCTTCTGCCATAGTGGCCTGGGAGGCCATGAAGGCCTTTTTAAGGGGATTTATTAATCAATATTCTTCTAATAAGAAGAAGGCCAATGCTTCTAAACTTAAAGATCTAGAAAGGAGAATAAAGAACACTGAAGCTAAATTAAAAAGGAATATATCTGAATCTATTTTAAAAGAATTGGCCCACCTTAAATATGAATACAATGTTATAATATCCAAAAGAACGGAATATCTTTAGTTCAGGGCTAGGCAGACTATTTTTGAATCAGGGGATAAGGCAGGGAAATATTTGGCTAGGTATATTAAACAAAAAGAGTCAAAATCTTTGGTAGCAACTGTGAAGACTGGGGATGGGAGACTGGCAACTAAATCTAGGGAAATAAATGATGCATTTAAGGAATTTTATATAAATCTTTATACATCTGAAAACATTGCAACAGACATAGAGATAGTGTCATTTCTCAACAAATTAAACCTTCCTAAGCTGAGTGTTTCACAACAGGAAGACTTAGATTTGCCTATTAGTTCATAGGAGATGCTAGATGCAATTAAGGCCCTCCCATCAGGTAAACCTCCAGACCAAGATGGATTTACAGCAGAATTCTTTAAATGTTATGCAGAAGACCTATTACCATTGTTTGAGAATATGCTTGCAGAAGCATTTGAATCAGGCAAATTACCTCCCTCCTTAAACCAAGCAATTATCACACTCATACTTAAGAAAGGAAAGGACCCGACTGATTGTAAAAGCTGTCGTCCAATAAGCTTAATATCTGTTGATTGTAGACTCTTATCTAAAATACTTGCAAATAGACTGGATAAAAACCTTGGTTCACTCATCCACCCTGACCAAGTGGGCTTTATTAGACAGAGAAATTCTTCTGATAATGTGAGACGCCTTATAAATATTATGTGGTCGATGCGGGACTCCAACAATCCAACAGCAGCTATCTCACTTGATGCTGAGAAAGTGTTTGATAGGCTGGAATGGAGGTGTATGCTTCATACGCCTAAAACGTTTGAATTTGGCCAAATATTTCTCAGATGGATAGAGATTCTGTATAAAGATCCGCAGGCCGCAGTGAGAACAAATGGACTGATCTCCTCTTATTTCACACTTGGCAGAGGCACCCGGCAGGGCTCGGCATTGTCGCCAGGGCTTTGCTGTCTAGCTCTGGAGCCTCTTGCGACAGCTATTCGCCAGAATCAGAGAATCCGGGAGTCAAAATTAATGAGTCTACACATAAGCTTCTGATGTATGCGGACGACATTTTGTGGCTTGCCTCGGACCCAGCCAGATCCGTCCCAGCATTACTGGGCGTTATTGAGTCGTTCTCCAAGATATCAGGGTACAAAGTTAACTGGTGTAAGTCGGAGGCCCTTCCACTGACTTCGTATTGCCCAAACACTCTATTCCAGATGGGGCTGTTTCAATGGCCTAGTGAAGGCATAACATATCTTGATATTCTCTTCCCTCACCAATTTAATAAAATAATTGAAAAGAATTTGGACCCACTTCTCAATAAAATTTCATTAGATACGGATAGATGGTCACTATTGTTCCTGTCATTGTGGGGAAAGGTCAACGTCCTGAAGATGAACTGTATCCCAAGACTATTTGCTTCAATGTCTTCCAATTGCAATACCCCAAAAGTACTTTAAAAGGTTTGACCAAATTTGCTAAAAGTTCTTATGGAATGGTAAACGTGCAAGGATAAAGTTAGAGAGGCTCCAGGTGCCAATCAATAAGGGTGGCTTGGGCCTCCCCAAATTAGCCCTGTACCATTATGCCTTTTGCCTTGGACATATAGCCCAGTGGACCCTGCCACCTGAGAGAGCCCTCCCTGGTTTGAGATTGAATGGAGATTGTTCTCCCCACTCACTCCTATAAATGCGTTGTCTAGCATTATACCCTCCGAATTAAAATCCCACCGCATCATACCCAACCTCTGTAATGTGTGGAAGAAGTTTTCTAAAGCTTTTAATATCAATGTCTATCTTAATTTTGAATCTTGTATTTGGAATAACCCAAAGTTACGTTTTAATAAACATTCCCTCCTATGGAAAGACTGGGTGGAAAAGGGAATTATTACAATAGGAAATCTATATGAGAGGGCTAATATAAAGTCTTTTGAAAGGTTGGCTGGTGAATACAATCTGCCCAGAATGGCTTTCAGACATGGTGCTCTTCCTGGGTGCTTGGGTTACACCAATGAGATGAGACAAGACGGTGTATCATCTTCACAGCTATTGACTCTTTGTACTTCTGTCTAACGTTCGACTTTCTGGCTTTTTGTAGTTGGATATATTATATTATATATTGTTTCTAAATATCCATCCATCTTCATCCGCTTAGCAGGGGACCCTAAATTTCAATTTTTCAACCAGGACCGAGCGTTCCCAGGCCAGGTTGGCGATATAATCTCTCCACCTAGTTTCTAAATATGAATGTGAATAACGTTTAGCAAAGTGAGATGCTTGCCACAGTTGCATTTCGAGTGAGAAATCGGTGAAAAGATTTTATTTCTCTGATTTTCTGCTTTTGTAACCGGGTTGAAATTATTTCAACTATATATATTATACTTCTACGGTTGAAATGTCACCAAATCCTGATGAATATTGTTTTTTAATATGTTTAAGATGTTTTTTATTGCCTATATTTATGCCTGAATTTTATATTCAGACCAAGGTGTTAATACCTGTACTGTCACTTTAAGAGGTCGCAGGCCTTGTGTCGTCATTCAGGCGCTTCCCTCAGTCCGCGCCAGGCTAGCTGACAGGAGGAGCTAGAGGCCTGTGTGCAGGTTACAGAGCCTTTTGCACTTTTCTGTTGATTTGTACAGACAATTGCACTGTTCGGCCTTCATTAAAAGAACAACCAGCCAGGTCCTGGTCCTTCCTTCACTCAGCACAATATAGAACACAACGCAGAATATACAAGGGTTAATGGACGTGCATCCAGCCTAATATGAAATCGTTAAACTTTGTTTTAATGCCGCCATGCACTCTCTCTCTTCAGTCACATCTCTACCTCGCTCGTCCACCCACCGTTACGTGCACCCGGGCGCTCGTTAAACCTCTGTCTTTGCCTTTTCCACCAGTTCGTGAAATAGGAAATATATTATTTTATTATTTGAGGGAGCTTATGAACATTTTGGGATGGCTTCAGCGCCCCTTAAATAGGCCCAACGAGGTCCTTGCAGGATAATATGCATCATGACGAAGTTCCCCAGACTAGACACAAGCGTAGGTTGTGTGTAAATGTTGCAGTTTATCTCATTGCCTAACTCTACAATCAATCCTAAAATTGTCACAGTTTGATAATAAATTACATTTCAATCTATTACAGCTTCACCAGGTATTAAATCTTGGACTACCAACTCCAGGAGCTCTTTTGTCTACAGAATTTAAGCTTACAATATCTGCAATTTCTAACAGTGTATCTTGAATGCAGAGGCTCTTATTACTATCCCCCACCCCCAAAAAAATCTTAAACCACAGTGCTCCACAGACAGAATTTAAGTAGGGATGTTGCAGTTACATGTTATGAATCTATAATCTGAGAAAGCTTTTAATATATTTCTTGTTTTAGGTGTCACACGTTTCATGAAATGTTTTGTATCATACATAACAAGTGTCATGATGATGCATTCCTTACCAAGTGTTACAAATGAATATGCTAATGATACTCTCATGAGATTTTAATTATTCTGTTCCATTTTGTTTCTGTTTCATAGCATGAGATGCATTTCGTGAGGCATGAAAAGTGACACTTGCCCAGATATGCATTTGTGTGAGCCTGCTTACGGAATCGTTGCCCACATCTCTGATCTACATTTGCATATATAATGTGGCATCAGATGCTTGGTGCTCCATATCCTTCATATCAGTTCTGCACTATTCAACTCCAGCTTTTCCTTCAGGTGAAAAGAGTTCACATGTTCTCCTTTAGAAACTCTTCCTCAGTGTCTCAATCTGAAAAGGTCAGCAAATACAAAAAGGTCAGGGGTGATCGAGCTGAATTCGCCCACGCAGAGAACAACACTGATGATGATATCATAGCTGACTGACGAAATTCTATTGTGTGTGTGTGTGTGTGTGGTTGGTAGGGTTGTGGGGGTCTGTGTTTCTCTGCAGGAGTGCATGTTGGTGTCCTGCATGTGTGTGCCTGCGACAATTATTGGTGACCCTTTTAAACCATGAGTCATGAGATCAAGCCTGGTTGATATATTTAAACTGGCAGGTCTTCTGAGTCATATTTCGTCTTTAAACTAACACCTACACTAACAGAAAAATGCTTCAGAGTGGTTTTTCCCCCTCCCTGATCAGGGACAGTGCACTGGGGCCTTTACACCACATGAAGGCGCTACTTCATCAGCTTTAGGAGTCAAGACGGCTAAGTGAGAATGGAAAATATGTGTGCACCAAATGTAGGTGGTGGTTGTTATTGTGATTCAGCTCCTCACCACGGGAGTGAGACCTCTCAGAGGCACGCTGGCTTTTTTCAAAGATGGATGGGAACACAACAACAAATGAAAAGCCTTTGGGTATTATGAATTTGATTTAGTGGCTTAATTCTCAAGTGAGACTAAAAAAGGGGGATAGAAAAACAGCCATATGCGGTAGTTCACAGAGAGTGGTACAGTAAATTACGTGTTCAAGGGCAACAAATTGCTACCTGGAAGCCTGTTTACTGTTTAACATCACCCATCCACACACACTTACACACACAGTCCTTGGCTTTTCTTTCCTTTCCTTTTGCTTGGAAACATACTTGACCCCAACTGGGGTTAATTTATGATTCGTATGCAAATGTGAAAATGTCTTTGTTGAGTCAGTTTCAAATTAATAAACATTTCTGTTGTATAAAGTTGAGCAAATTAAAATGAATGTCATGTAATCTGAACCATGACTGTGAATTACTGATTTAGCAGGTCTCCACAGGAAGACTGCTCAGCTCGATTATGTCTGGTGATTTATAGCTGCGTAACTGATGACTTGTCCAGAAGCCCTGTCTACTCAGCTACACTATTTACAAATGTAAATGACACTTTGCACCAGGCCTTGTACAATATATAAATAATAAACCTCTCAAAAAGCTGATCTGTAAATTGCATTATGGAAAAAGACACTGACTGGCATTCAGTACTCATCCTATAACTTATACTTTACTTATGCAGGGAAAAACAATGTACTGCTCTTAGATTACTTTCATATTTTTTCCATTTAAATCTTCATTGAAAGTAAATGTAGTTGTCATTGCTCCTACAACAAGTATATAACCTTCAGAGGTGTCATTACTCAAGTAGAAGTATAGATACTGGGGTTTAAAAAGACTTCTGTAGAAGTTGAAGTATCAAGTAAAAGTGTAAAAGTAGTAGTTTCAAAACTACTTAAAGTACAAAAGTAAAAGTAATGTAAAGGGGAAAAATAATATCAATATGCTTTTTCAAATTAGATGGAGGGTTTTTGGAAACAATTAGCTCATGGTATTTGGGTGGGCAGAGCTTGCACCGCATTTGAAAGGAGTTGTTTTTGCATCCAACCAATTTGAAAACTTCTTCCAGGTATGGCCAGGGATGTAGAAGGGTTGGCTGGTCTTCCTGGCTACCAACCTCCTCGCTTAGACATTTTGCTCGAGTTCTGTTGAGTCTCTGCCCCGGACATCTACGTACTAAGCTACATACGTCTTCTATTTCCTTGCTGGAGTGTGACATGATTTGTGTCATGTGCAGGTGCGATGGATAGCGTATAAACCAATAGGGTGTCAGAATGGTATATGTTTATGCTTCTCATCCAACCACCATCAAATTCACTCTATCCGGATGGCGCAATTCATCTGGTTACTGGAACGATGACAAGCCGGAATGAAAACAAGCCAAACTGAAAATGTAAAGAGTAGAAAGTATAGATAATTGTGTTAAAATACAAGGAGTTGAAGTAAAAAGTCTGCTGTAAAATAATTACCCCAGGAAAGTATAGATACCCAAAATTTCTACTAAAGTAAAGCAACAAAGTATTTGTACTTGGTTACTTGACACGTCTGATAACCCAGCAAAGAGTTTTAATTTCACTTGGGCTGGTACTGAGAAATCTGGTTCTGAGATTTCTGCCATCACCTCAACACAATGGAGATGAATGGAATATGGCCAGGGGTTCCCAACATACAATAAATGACATGCTTTGCTTGAAACAAGAAATAGTCATAATAAAAACACTTTCATTTTCAGTATCTTTGTGATACTTCACACGTTTTTTTTTTGTACTTGGGTGGGCATTGCAATGATGTTAATTCCCTGGGGATTTACCCACAACCACTGCTTGCCACTGCATGCCTATTACCCTAAACAAAGGTTCTTTACTCTGATGGTTTTCCACAGAAGCACTAATTTGTTTGTCTACATAATTATGATGTGACTATATGAGTACATTTTTGTCCCCACAATACGATTACAAGTAGGCCTACTCACTAGAGCTATGCAATATATTGATGTTATATTGTGAAATGAGACTATATATCGTCTTAGATTTTAGATATAGTAATGTCATAAATGGCTTAAGTTTTGTCATTTGCTGGTTTTAAAAGCTGCATTACAATAAACACACACACACACACACGCGCGCACACACACACACACAC
The DNA here is from genome assembly GCA_013375575.1 of Percina caprodes. Classification (NCBI taxonomy): domain Eukaryota; kingdom Metazoa; phylum Chordata; class Actinopteri; order Perciformes; family Percidae; genus Percina; species Percina caprodes. Next base: position 2,035,139 of record JABXJD010000054.1, on the reverse strand, counting down.
ACACACACACACACACACACACACACACACACACACACACACACACACACACACACACACACACACACACACACACACACACACACACACATATCCCTCCATCGCCCCAATAGCACAATAGCATCAGGTCTGTATGACTATATAGCTCAACTGCAATACAACAACCTGACACTGGTGCGCGCACTGCAGCTTCCACGCCATCCTACTCATAGATGTGTAATAAGAAAAGTCAAGTTAGCCAGTGAGAGTCAGGCACAATGAGGAAATCAGACCATTGTGCCTTCAAAATAAATTACCCACCGCTCAAACACTACAAAAGTAGGTAATGGGGGTAAAACAATCACTGTGTTTCAAATGGGTCCCCTTTATCATGTCTGAATCTGTACATAAAAGTCAAGTTAATTTGAATAGCCATTTTCAAACAAAGAGTCACCTTTAAGTATTTGCACAGGGAATAGATATATTAAGCTATTTAGATGATTATGCAACAAATAAAATAAATCAAATGTAAAATTTAAAATAGAAAAGGATTGAGAAAAAAAAAAAAAAGTTCTACAATTTCTGTGTGGTGGAAATAGCCCCAAATGTATCAAAGGAAATTAGGACTTAGATCTGAATTATTATTATCTATTATTTGGTGGCCTACGTAGGCCTATCATAAATACTGCTATTATTAATTAACTACTGCTATTATTAATGAACTTAGACCTGTCACCAAACGCAAAATGGGAATCCCAAATTTACCATAAAGTTCACATTTAGAGCACAGCCATTTGTCTTTATTTATAGTGTTAAAACTATAATTAGAATGAAAAAAAATTATAATTCCCACTCAGCTGCCACAGTCAACTGCACCTTTCTAACTAACTAAATTCTATCTGTTGAAAGCAGAAACAATGAAGTTGCGTTACTTAGTGACCACACAGCCTATTATTTTGAAAGATTATGACCGGATATGAAGTTTCCCCCCTCTCTGGTCTGCATTGACACACCGGCCATCCAGCAGATCCCCACAGAGCAGCCTCGACTGCCGTATTCAGAGATCCCAGCTCTCCCAGTTCCTGTTTCCGCCGCAGCCTTTCCACTCAATTTGGAGCACAAATCTCGGCTGCCGCCGCGTCAGACCCCAGTCTCCACAGCCCCGGTCGGATGCCGCTGGTAGCGGGTGTATCATGTCAAGGTAGGTGATAATAACCCTGCTGCATGGCGGAAATGTAGGAGCCACGGAGGTTGAGCTCATAGATTCCCACCGCTACATCCCGGCCTGTTGACTGCGTCGCTGCTGAGATCACGGCGACCAAATAACGGGCACGGTAGGTAGGAATGTCTGGTCCCGTTAACTATACTAGCGCCGTTACTTGGATTTTTTTGCTCTGCTTTTAATGGATGCTCCGTTGATAATTCGGTTTGTTCTATCCAAATAAACTGCCTCGCGTTCTCCTTTGTTGCTTATTCACGTTGGGAAAAGCAAGTGGGTATGTTCAAAACAATGTACGGTGTTTCCGTGTAACGACCACGGCAGTTAGCCTCAAGCCTTTTTTAAGACCGCAGCATTACCTAGCTAGACCGTGCATTGTACATGAATGGGTATTAAAGTAGTGTTCCATATTTAAGGCTAAAGGGCATCAACAAGGCTAGAAGCGTGTAGCCTGTGTAAGCTAACTGTCTGTCTGTGTGCGTTTGTTTTCTGCTGGTCGTACACTTGCACACACAACGTAAAAGTAAAGACTGATGACATGGGGAGGTGTCTGACAAGTTTGTGTATCCTTCACTGTCTAACATGAAATGTCTTTTATGTGTGGCGAGCAGAAAAAGCAGCTGCCTGTGTTTCAGCTTCGGTGCACTGCTGCTAGTATCAGGGAATTGCTTTGTAATAGTCATCACCACAGCCAGGCGTGCGTTTGTTTTCAATATCTGGAGGTGTGGTTAATGTGTAATAATTCCTTCTTATATGTAATTATGATATATGAAAACGGCTAAGCTCAGTCCAAGCGTCATCTGCATCACATCTGGGGCAGTCAGAGGGAGCAAGCAGGGTGATGTCTGCTTTCCTCCTCAAAAACACTTTACAATGCTGGTGATAATATAGCACATGTGGTTAGACTGTCATGTGGTTCTGTGTTCAGTGTAGCTCAACTGATAGAGTCTGGCGTCAGTACTGGTAAGGCGAAAGGTTCAATTCCCATCAGGGGCACCCATTAGAAGATGTATGCCTTAATAGTGTTGAAAAGTGCCAACAAATACCTTGTGATGATTGTACACAGCTCATTGTGCAAACTCTTAGGCTGGGTGTAATATTTCCATGATCTTAGAACTGAAGCTGAAAGCATGTAAAGGAACAGTATGCCATAATGCTCTTTTTTTTCATCTTATTTAATATGACTGATTCAATGGAAAATAAGTACAATATGTCAATGCTTTCACATGAAATAGATTTGTAATTTGAATGACGTATGGCTTTTTTGCTCCCTTAACTGTAGTATTTTGTTCTACACTGCTATACCTGAAGTGTTTTTTTGCAGTGACCCTAAAATAATCTTGAATCTTGATTTTATGTCGCTTAATGTCTGCAGGTGTTATTACAAGACATTTTTCAACTCTGTGAAAACACATTGTTTTTTTATTTCTTTTGATAGCATATTGTCTGATGATAAATTATTAGCTCATAGTGTTGTATATTGCCACAGTTATTCCTAAGTTTATATCCATTTGCAGCCAATATCCACTGTGTTCTCATTTGAATTATAGTTGCTGACAAGGGAGAAACTCAACACCTACAACTAATGCATCATTAATGTTATCTAATAAAGTCAGCCTTGGTAACTGGAAGCAGATTGATTGAGTTACCCATTCATGAATATGTACTGTGTGTGTGTGTGTGTGTGTGTGTGTGTGTGTGTGTGTGTGTGTATATGTATGTGTGTATATATATATATATATATATATATATATATATACTGTGTATACACATGCACACACATTTTGGGAATGAATAGGCATAGCCATGGGTGGACCCATTTATATCAGTGCAAATAATTACATTAGTGCAGTTCATTCCAGGCTGTGTAATTTTGATAAAGCACTTAAATTAAATAGTAGTGATAACACTCAAACTAACCCTTGAAATTTACTTGGCAGGTTTGGAGTTTTTTGCAGAGTGCTTCCCAGATAGTGTTGTTTTTGCTTGTTGAGTTGATTGCATTGGACAAATGCAACTTGCATTTGCTACCATGTTGCTGCATATTTAATATACAGAAGAATGTGCTTTCTAGAGAGTTAGCCCCCCTGCTTTACTAAAGCAATTTTCTCTCTCTCCCTCTTCCTTCGTTTCCCTCCCTCCCTCTCTCTCTCTCTGCCCTTTGTGCTTCCACCTTCCATGCCTCATGCCACTGTCTGTCTTCATTTTTGACTAATGAGTTCATTAAACATATTAGTGTTGCTCTGCCAAAGAGGTTAGATGCGGTGCGGTGAGCAAAAATGGGCGGTGACTCATTTCATAGTTTTATCTGTATTTAACACTGTGCACTTTTGTCACGTGGCGAGCTCCATTTCTCTGTTTAGTTTAACACAGCAAGCCACTGCCAAGTGGAGTTTTATTTAAAATAGCATTTGGATTTGTTTTTCATTTCAATTCTGTCTGCAATACCAGCCTGTCACCTGCACAGCAAGTGCCTCTGTTTGCATGAAAAGCCATTCTAATTTCAAGCATCACAGTGTTTTGGCTCACTGTACAGTGTGTGTGTATAATGCTTGATATTGGCTTCAGTGTGCTGTTCATACACCCCTTTTTTGCACCCTGTTGTCCCAGATACATCCTTTTTTTTGAAAACGTAAGATGGATGAGAAGAGAAGGCTAAATAGAGCTATGGAGGAAACAAACAACACATTTTGAAGACATGTTGCCAGTTTGAAGGCCTCATGCCACAAACAAAAAGAACATTGAAGTGTCTATGCAATACACGGCAATGCTTGTAGGGAGCTATGTAACAATGTTACCAAAAAAGGGAGGCTCATCTGGAAGCATTGTTTTGTTGGTTTTGTTCATCTCTATGCAGGGTATTTCTGCTCCTCGATTCCAGACATTGTACTGTAAATAGAGCAGAAGCCATTGAAAAGAAGTGTGTGCCTTTGTTGTATCTGCTTAGAAGAAGGGAAAGACTGAACTTATTATGTATGGATATATAGACACAATTTAATTTCTGAGTCTTATTAAACACTTGGTTTGCCAAGACAAGAAAAATGAAGAGTAGCTGGTTCATACATATGGTTTAAGGAACAATGTTCAGTGTTGGCATTTAGCTGGCAATTTTCATGTGAAAGTGGTTTAATGTCTGTTTTTTTGTCTCCTCTACCCTCTAGGCTTTTGAAGACCCCAGTAAAGAGATGAGAAAATAATCATTAACCTCTTAAGAGGTTAATGACATCTTTTGTATCAGAGTAGGGTTTGTAGAGCTAGCCAACTGCATGCCTTGTGCAGGAACATACCCGTAGTCTCTAGGTTATTGTAAGCTTTTAGAATGCAGCCTCTCTAAAGGGCAACATCTGCAGGAAAAAGGTATTTCTGCCATCACTCTTCTCCTGCTCTCATCCTACCAGAGGGCCATTATTATCTGTATTGTAAGACAGAGTGTCTGTCTAGTGATCATATGAGCCAATCACAGGGTGAGTGTGGGGCAGGTTTCCATGGAGAAAAGCCAGTCGGGCCATGAGGCTGCTGAAGCTCAGCTTGAGCAGCCTAGCCTGATCTAGGCTGATAGCATTCTCCGGCAGCAGAAAAAGAAAGGGCCCCAGCAGGCCTGCCCTGCTGTCTGCCTGTCTAAATGTCTTGCTGCTTGTCTACCTGTCTTACTCAGCTGAATGTCTAAAGGCAGGGTGGAAGAAGGAGAGTTCTGAATAGGAATTCAGTCAGACAGGCACAATAGGAGTTTGGCCCAATAGCTATGTGGCATCAGATTGGATTTGTGTAAGAACTGGATCTAGATCACATGTGCCTTAGCCACAACTGTCTTAGGTGGGTTTGGAAGATGTGTGAATGTGTGTTGGGTTTGGGTTGAGAGTAAACCAGTCAGAGATCCTGACCTGAACTCCTCCTCAAAGAGTGTGCTGCCTCAGTTCTGTTTGGCCTTGCGGGGAGGCTGCCCAGCCCGCAGTGCACTCACATTAGACAAGATGTGTATTTGTGTTGGTGTGTGTGCACTTATGCGTACTTGCTTTTGCTGTATCTCGGGGAGTTATTGCTGCTGCAGCTTGAGCCGGGAAGTGGGTCTTACGACATTTCTTCTTGGCTCATTGGAGCCGTCCAGAAATAGGCATGTACTCATCCACATGCAACGCTTAAATTCTCTCCTTCCCTTTTTTCTCAGTTTCAGCACTTAACTGCCCATTGTTGCACAGCCTTCTTTGTGCATTTCCATAATGTGGGTCTATGTATACGCATATACTGTATATCTGTCTGTGGATTTATTCTAGTTTTAACCATATCTCTGTGAATACTCAGGACCAGAACAAAAAGAAGGCAGTGAAGTTTGTGGCGCCTTCTCTGACTGAGGAACTATATTCACATGGGAATGACACACTGAGAATTTATAGCTCATCAGAGGTTGCTGAGGGACACACTGTGGGACACAAACAGCCCCCCTCTTCCTGCCAACCACCCACCCACCTACCCACAAAATCCCCTGATGCTCAGTGCCTATGGCCCATCAAACAGCCTTGTCAGCCCCTCTGAGTCCCCAGCTCAGGCCAGGATCACAGCACGCATGGAGGGCTGGAGGGATTCAGGGATGCTACTAAAAAGGCTCAGCCGCATGACAATATACTGCACTGTCTGAGTCTTATGTACCCCACAGCGTCAAACTTAAAACAGGATCTGAACCTTCTTCGGTCTCTAAAGGGCTCTTTCTAGCATGGGAGCATCCTGGAAGTACAAACCCACACTAGTGGCATCTATAGATGGAAGGGACAGAAATTTGGAGTGTAGAAGAGGCAGATGGGTACGGAGGGGAAATTAGGAGAGAAGAGAGAGGTAGTAATTGGGACAGCTGCGCAGCTTGAGGCGTAAGCATTCAGATCACCCACCTCACTCCCACCCCCACTCTCCCCACCCCAAAACATAAAAAAAACAGTGCCAGAGAGCCAGATGCTGGCCATTAGGATGACAGTGACAATAGCCCAAATTCACTCTGCAGCCAGAACACAGAATGCACAATCCCACAAAGACACACACATGGGGATGGAAAAGAACAAGACTATGAGCTCATCTGACAGAATGGGTGCATTTCCCACACTTGGGTAGAAAGGTTGTGTGACAGCCTTGCCTCTGCATGGGGGTTTGTGGATAATATTCTGTTTTTAACAGGACGCCCAAATTCCCAGCAGCCACTCCACCTCTACCCACACACATGAGGACTATTGAATGGCCTCCATTTAGCCAGTGGTATCTGATCCAGTGCTGGCCAGTATTGGGTTGCCTGTGTGTGACCTCCACACAGGTCCAGAGAGGATTCAACCCCAGGTCCCTAGAAGGCGGGACCTGGACCGCAACGAAAGGCCTGCGTTATCTTTCTCACAGGCAGGGGCTATTTTTGTCACTGGTGCCAGTCATTCTTCCTGGAGGGTTTGTTTGCCATGGTGGGGGGGAGTGTTTGCAGATTTTTGCTGTTACAATGTTGATCCCCAAGGGATAAATTCATCTCTGTGACCTCCATTGCGAGGTCAGAATGTAAGGTCAGCTACACTGCATAGTCCTTGTAGCTGTAATGGACTCAGTGTTTCGCTTAGCACTAAGCCCCCCAACATCTGTACCAAGTTCAGAGGAGGCGAGGTGGTTAATCTGCATGTGTCCATCTCCATAGCCATCAAAGATTTAATTGTCTGTGTGTGTGGCAAGTGCAGTGTGTGTTACTGATGGTTGGCGATGTACGACGGCGGCTGAGAGGATTGTGTGGGATCGTAGAGGATTGGCCTGATTGGATTTCCGTTGCAGGAGTCCTGTCACCTGGCTCAGCATGGCACTCTGGAACACAGCAGGGTAGCAATCAGACAGCAGTCACACTTTGAATATACAGCAAAATATGCATTCTGTCACTGCAGATACAAACAACCACTATGCAAAATATGAAGATAAACTCTCCGATAATCAAGTCATTTTGTTTATTTATTTGGAATTTCTGCTTTATTTGATAGTGATCGAGAAAGACAGGAAAATCAGGGGAGAAGGAGGGGAACATACAACAAGGGGCCTGAACCATTGTTGCTCTAATGGTTTGCACTCTAGCCGGTGAGCTGCCAGGGCGTCAAGTCAGTTTTATTCATAAAGGCCAATATCACAAATCAGAAATTCTTAAGAGGCTTCATAACCTGTACAGCATACAACACCCTCTGTCTTCGGACCCTTGATTCGGACAAAAAGGATTTGGGTTGAGAAAGAAGACGTTGGTTAAATTCCAGGTCCCACCTATAGCTAGGACCTGAACCACACAACCCTTTCAACCTCGTCACTATGGAGACCTGGAAAGAGGACAGACAAAGCTCAAGCACACCTTTCACAGGAGAAAGGAAACAAACACGGAGGGAGGGAGGGAGGGACAAGCATACAAGGGAGAGAGAAAGTATTCTCGTTTGCAGGACAAACATGGACTATAAGTACTAGGGTTAATAGATTCATTGACACAGAGATCGACCCACCAACAGGATAACGGTAACAAGGCCCAACGTAATCAAACGATAAACAACTAACTGATTAAGTTAAGCTAAGTTTAGTTGGAAATATGTGTTTTAAGTCTGAATCTAAATGCCTGTCTGATATTAGCAGGGAGGGCATCCCAGAGGCAGAAGCGTGATATGAGAAGGCCCTGCAGTCTGCGTACTTCGTTTTGGCTGGACCGGGGAGGCCAGCCCTATAAACGCAATAGTGTGCTACTTAGTGAAGTTACATTATTGGTTAAAGTGAGAGAAGACATCGGTCAAGTTGAAGCTTATAAATGGGGTGTTGCTGTTTCAAAATACATTAGCACGCAAAGTCAGCTAGTAACGGCTTTTCTTTGCTTCCGCTATTGCTGATCAACTTCCTAAGTACGTGGTTGTTGTTGCCAGCGCTGCCGTTTGTTGTGTGTGAGCTACAACTGGGGTAGGAAGGTAGACTACTTAAATAACCAGGAGTATATGAAGAAATGAAAAATCTTCTTTTAAATAGAACCATCTGAAAGTAGAGCAAGAAAACAATGCCAGTGGAACTTAAGTTTCTCTCTCAGTTTCCACATCGGTGCACCTCTGAGGAGAAAGAGACGGTGGATTTGGAACAGACAGATGTTGGCAAAGGGAGCAGAGAAGAAATAAATGTTAAAGTTGTCAGGTGGAAAAAAAATGTACAGTGTAGATTTGAGTTTGCCCATGAATAAATGCTGCAGCTCCTCAAGACTTAACATTTGAAGCTGTGGTTTATAATCGTCATGGGGGGGAAACCTAGGTCTGGTCTGTTTAACAAAGTAACATTATTACACAGTTACACTTCAGATGAGTTATCCAGAACAATATTTTGTTGAAAATAGCATGATTATATTGTTCAACTCAATTAAAGCAGTCCTCAAATATTTGATTCAAAATTAGCTTAACCATGTCATGTGATATGCTACTTCAGTACACGGCAAACAAATTGCTAGGACTGTTACAGATGAACATTTAATATCCAGGAACTAATGTTATAGACACCACCGCTGACGATCTCAATCACAATTTGGCCACAATTAAGCACATTGAATATACACCGTCCAACCATATACTAGGTTTCAACCTGGTCTTGTTTTTCAGGGGACAGACAGGTGCCTTGTATTGTGAGAGCAGAGTGCAGGATGGAATAAGGTTTAGGAGATCAGATTGGTATGAAGGGCAAGCACATTTACTTTAAATGATCAATGATCTCTGGCATGAATACATTGTTAACCAGACTGATGCTAATCCAAGTTCTCCAAGAATGCAATGCAGCAACAAGACATTTTGTGTTCTAACTAAAGTACACTGCTCTTGACTTGAAAACTCTGATATGCTTGCTATTCCCCCACACACACACACACACACACACACACACACACACACACACACACACACACACACACACACACACACACACACACACACATATATAGGTCTACAACCCATAGCTGAATAAAACAGCTTGTTCAATTGAGCTTGTCAGGACTTTTCTCTGGGGGCTGTTGAAATGCACTCTGGGAAATATAGGAAATCACTAACTGAAGTCAAATTAGATGAGGAAGGCTGAAAGAAAGTGGGTACAACAAAATAGTAATTATAACAATCACAGAATAACTCCTGGAATGCATTGTTATCGCATATTGATAATTTTCAACAACGTAAGAATATCTGAGGTTGGATTGTTCTTTTGATTTTTTTTCTCACAACTTTTCTATAGGGCTGAGGTGGATTTAATTGAGGATGTCAGCAAAGAATCGGGGTGGTATTTTACAAAGAAGGAGTAGAATTTTAACCAGATACATGTGAATGGTGTGTTCATTTGCGGTCATCAACATACGTGACTGAAACCCAACATTTTAGGTTTTGTGTAACAGACTCAAATCGGTTTCATCAGGATATAGCAAATATTTGTATACTGCTGTTGGCTTGGAGTTGGATATACCTAATCATTACATGTAACAGCAGTACTTTGGATTGACAATTCTGGTGTTTCTACTTTTTTCCCGTCAAATAATGAAGAATGAACGTAATATGTGCTAAAGGAGGGATCACAGAAGTTTTAAGGAGCGGATTACACCGTGATCCTCCCACAATGATTTTATATTAATTCAAACCTCTGCAATTTGCTCACCCAAAGACAGAAGAGTACCACAGAGAGCTAGATCTGCAAAATATAGACAAAACATCACATCAGCATTATTTTGACATATAGTATATTGCAGTTGCAGTGCATTTGAAGAATTGATTTAAGGATATATTCACTTAATGGATGTGACTTGAAACAGTTCCCGGAGCCCTCTTTGGTTGCTTAATGATATTTCTGTATTCTGTGTGCCAAGCAGAGTCTCATTCCCAATGTTTCAGTTTTTGATTGAGTTATAAAATTAATTAATGTTCATGTTGCAGACTTTTCATTATATATATATATATATATATATATATATATATTAATGTTCACTGCAATATTGATATGTACTTTTAACCCTTGTACAGTGCAGACGGCAGGCGTTTTTGCACAAGTAGGCCACACACTAAAAAATGTCCTGTGAAAAGTAAAATGCTACGTCTTAGGACAACACAGATCTTATTGGCTACCAGGATTTTCCCTCAAAAAGTAGGAAATTGATTTTTCAGTTCAACGTGACTTCTAAAATAAATAACTGCAGACATGAAAAGGGCTGGTGCATTCTTGTGTAAACAGTAACCATTATGATGAGGCTAAATTGAGCTGTGCATCTGCTAGAAAGCTGTGTGTAGGTTTGACTCATTATCTTTGTCACATGCAACCCTCTGGCCTCTGCCATCTTTCCTGTATTGTCGCACGTTGCGGAACCATTGCTTCACAAATAATGTCTAAGAAACCGATGTCTTCCTGTGTTATAATAGCTTTTGAGTGCAATGTGTGAAGTCTGCAATACAACTTTAACCGTCTGTCTACAGGATTGTCTCTGTGAGCCTAGAGCTAGTGACAGATACAGGGGAGGGTTAAGTGTTGTCTAGTATCTCTGAAGCATCAGTCAGACATAGTCCATCCATAGTTTAGCTGGTTGCATGTGGGGAGAAGTGTGATTTTTACCAGCATGAGCCTAAGCCTCAAGATTTTGAAGAATCTGTCTGAGGGGCAGGAGGATAGTGTGGTCTTTTATCAATTTGGGATCTGGGAGGTACAATTGCTGCTTCTCTTTGATGCTTGTTGAGGCTCCATGGTGCACAGAAAGGGGGAAAGAACAAAGCACTCTCTAATGCCTAATGTTTGTTTTTCCCCCTTTCCTCCCATTCCTCTGTCCGTATTCTGGTGAACCCTCCAGTGCTACACCCTTGTCCAAACCTAACACCTTCACCTAGCTCCCAGTAAGATTCATACAACCTTTGCTTTACTACATCAGCACAAGAGTTGGGGTTCGGTACCATCATCGTTTCCATGCATACTAAAGCTAATGATAAATAATGAGAAGAGAGAAATGGTTCAATAAAAAATCTGTTCGCATTAGAGTAGGCCTGCTCGATTAATCGTTATAAAATCGCAGAAATAAGATTTTGATTCACCCCGTTCCCCATTTAATTTTAAAATAACATCAGAGCTTAGCATATCCGGGTGTTTTGCCAACTAGGATCTACAGTGGGGCTTGAATGTTTGGGCACCCTAGGTAAAAATTTGAATAATGTGCATAAAGAAGCAAAGAAAAAATGGAAGTATCTCCAAAAGGCATTAAATGAATGATTAGACATTCGTATAATATGTCACAAAAAGTTAGATTTTATTTCCATCATTTACACTTTCAAAATAACAGAAAACAAAAATAAATAGCGTCTTTAAAAGTTTGGGCACCCTGCAGAGTTTATAGCATGCACCGCCCCCTTTGGAAAGCTGAGACCTGACAGTCTCATAGATTGTTCTTAATTGTCTGGAAAGACCAGGTGATGTCAATCTTAAGGTTTTAAATCCCCAGACTCATCTGACCTTGCCCCAACAATCAGCACCATGACTTCTTCTAAGCAGTTGTCTAGAAAACTGAAACTGAAAATAGCTGATGCTCACAAAGCAGAAGAAGGCTATAAGAAGATAGCAAAGCGTTTTCAGATGCCAGTATCCTCTGTTTGGAATGTAATTAAGAAATGGCAGTCATCAGGAACAGTGGAAGTTAAAGCAAGATCTGGAAGACCAAGAAAGATATCAGACAGAACAGCTCGCAGGAGTGTGAGAAAAGCAAGTCCAAACCCACATTTGACTGCACATTTCCATCCAGAAAGACCTGGCAGACACTGGAGTTGTGGTACACCATTCCACTATAAAGAGATACTCATACAAAAATGGTCATCATGGAAGAGTCATCGGAAGAAAACCTTTTCTACGTCCTCCCCGCAAAAATCAGCGTTTGAAGTTTGCAAATGAACATATAGACAAGCCTGATGCATTGTGAAAACAAGTTCTGTGGACCGATGAGGTTAAAGTAGGACTTTTTTGGCCAGAATGTGTAAAGGTACATTTGGAAAAGAAAGGGCACAGAATTTAATGAAAATAACCTCTATCCAACTGTTAAGCATGGGGGGGATCAATCATGCTTTGGGGTTGTATTGCAGCCAGTGGCACAGGGAACATTTCACGAGTAGAAGGAAAAATAGATTCAATAAAATGTCAGCAAATTTTGGTTGCTAACTTGATGCCATCTGTGAAAAAGCTGAAATTAAAGAGAAGATGGCTTCTACAAATGGATAATGATCCTAAACACACCTCAAAATCCACGGTGGATTACATCAAGAGGCGTAAACTGAAGGTTTTGCCATGGTCTTCACAATCTCCTGACCTCAACATAATTGAAAATCTAGCAGTTTGTGACAGACAGCCCAGAAATGTCAAGAACTGGAAAACTTTTGTAAGGAAGAAAGGGCAAAGAGACCTGAAACAAGAATTGAAAGCCTCTTGGCTGGCTACAAGAAGCGTTTCCAAGCTGTGATGCTTGCCAAAGGGGGCAGTACAAGGTATTAACTCTGCAGGGTGCCCAAACTTTTGCAGACGCCATTTTTTTGTTTTCTGTTATTCTGAAAGTGTAAATGACAGAAATAAAATCTAACTTTTTGTGACATATACAAATTTCTAATCTGTCATTTGATGCCTTTTTGGAGATTTTTCTATCTTTTCTTGGCTTCTTTATGCACATTAATACAAAGTTTTACCTAACGTTCGAGCCCCACTGTATTGGGCATTGTTCTGCATGCCTCCTGCTGCCTCTGCAAGCTTGTTGACACCCCTCAGTCCTCCTTCAGCATTTGTGAGAGTGGCAGCACTGGCATTCACTTATGGCAAAGCCCTTGGCAAACCTGCATGAGACCATTAGCATCTGATGTGTCTGTCGTGTAGCCCCAGGGGTGTTGCTTCACACGGTGTCAGCACCCTCTCCTTCATCTCTTTTCATGTTGTCGTGGTACCATTCTCCGCCGCAAACCCACTGCACCTCAGTGCCAGTGCCATCAATGCAGAGGGGACTTTAAAGGGCCTGCTTGGCAGACCCATTCCTCAGTTTTAGCTGTGGTCGCGGAGAGCAATAACAACATGCCAGTCAGATATAAGAGCCCCTAATAGGACTCAATGAGATGACAAAGCAGTCCAAGGCCTATTATGCTGTTGTAGCTGTGGGACAAATGGGGAGAGGAGAGGAGGGAGAGAGAAAGTGACTGACCACATGCCAAAGAAATCATGAAACATTCCTCATGGAAACAAGAAAGTGTAACAACACTGGATGGACAGAATGTAGGTGGTCTGTACCAGTGGAATCAGAGGTTAAATTGGGCCAGAGCGCACCGCAGCACAGCTCCGCCTCCTCAGGTCCACAACACCGTCTCAGCTCTGTCTCCTTCAGCACCAAACATTTTGCCCCGAATGTATTTTGAAAAGTTGACTGACAAATATGAAACCGGACGTCGCTTATTGTCCACTCTCGCTGTAAAAAGCGGTGCAGCTTCAGGTTTATGGACGCGCTCTGCCTTCGACATGCTGCAGCAGATGTGTTGCGTTTAAGCTCCGTGTATTTCTGCCGTAGTTCCGGTTTTCCACCTCCGATATAAAGATATAAAGTATTTCTTTTTGTTTGAATAACTAATCAACCCTACGCATTACTTCTAAAAAAGAACCCCTTTTGGTGTAAAAACAAACACACAAGTAGATTTATGGTGGGATTTTGAATAATGACCATTCACTGTAAATAAGCTACTAAAGCCAATTTAACCACTGAATGGAATGTATGCTGTCTGTGTGTCTGTGACCCAGAGCTAGTTTTGACGAGGATGGAAAAGACACTTTTGTGATGCCAACCACACTACCAAGTTTTCAAATGTGCATCTGTAAAATAGCTGTATGACAAGCCGCTCCAGAAAACAGCCTCCCCTAGCCTGGTTTGTACTTTTCTTTGATCTTGTGACAACAGCAAAGAATTGAAGTTGGCACATCAACTCAATGAGGAGCTTTAAACACCCGGCTAGGGCTTTGCCTCCTCACTTTGATTTGTGGAGAAAATGAAGGATTATTATAGATGAATCCAGTGTTATGGTTGTCCTCCAACTCTTGATGTTTAAACAAAAACTAAAAGAGTGCAACCACCTGAACTGCTGCGCTGTCACATTAGAGGATGAATGAGGCAAGCCATAACCACGTATGGCACACTTATCATTATTCTACATTCACAGCATAGAGAACATGTTCGTTCAGAGTCATAATGGTACCCTATTGTCTCTGTCTGTATTTTAGAGGTAATAACATGTGCTTGTACTAGAGAGGGGGGGAGTCTATACAGCATGGAGAGGGTCAAGCCTGGCCAAGGCCAAGCTGTGAGGGTCAAGCTTCATCTGTAAGCTTACCCTTCTATTTGAAAACTGACCCATCCACTCTGTTGAAATAACAAAACACCTGCTATGAACTCCTCTTTTTCGTTCGTAGCAGCATCATTGGCCCTTACGCAGTCTTTGCTCTCCTCTGGCAATTGGCGCCCTAATTGAGGCACTCTTGAGCCATGTTTATCACCGTGGCAACGTTGCCCTGCAGATAATCATTGTCTTGTGGATTAACATAACAACAGAGGAGAAGCTTTGCTTCAATTCCACTAACGCTGGACCAAGCTCCTTTTGTGTCGGTTGCCTGCTGGGCTTGTCTTAACTAGGATTAACAGCATTGGCGCTAAGCACCACCAAGCCCCCACATTGTGCTCCCAGTGCACAGTGAAACCCTATTCGTGCCCTTGGAATATATATATATATATATATATATATATATATATATATATATATATATATATATATATATGCTTTAGCACTCTGTTCCAAAACTTTTAACTACTCATGTCAATCTACTGGCTGAACAGTCTGCAGACGGGTGTCCCGTGCAAAAGAGAGGGAGTAACAGCGGCCGTGAGAATTTTGCTAAACTTTTCATACGTTTACATTCTAACGCTCTGCAAAAGTTAAATTATTTGTCACCCAACTGTAACTCAAAAAACGGATTATCAATTAAAATCATGTCCATGTGGCATTTTAACAACATTGAACTGGCATGCAGAACTGCCTGGCTGGTTTTCTGAGAAACGTATCACAGTTGGTAGCGAGTGGGTTTGGTTGGCGGCAAGTTTAGAGAGAGGAGGCAGGCGTGTAGCAGGAGCGTGCCATGCTGTCCTATCCTGATCTGTCAGTGCAGTGCAGTAGGGGCTCCGCGGGAGACTGGGTGTAACCACTTGTCTCTTTCTGCTGGCAGAGGGGAGATGGGAGCTAGAGAGAGGTGAAGGTGTGAAGGGGAGAGGAAAAACTGAGGATGGAGTGGAGGCAGCAGCTAAACCCGTAAACACATAAGATTAAGAGGAATAATATAAAGAGGTCTTGGCAGTGCTTCCCTAATATGCATGGCAAGTTAAAGATGCAGTCCCTTAGGATTTCGTGGCCTTTTTTTTTTTTTTTAGATTGTTTCAGGCCCAAAATGCCTAATTTTGCAGCAGCTTTTGTAATAATAATAATAAAAAAAGTTGCAATGTCCTCTGTATTTTGCTTGCGCTGAAATTGCGGAAGACAGTGAAAATAGCAACCAAAAAGTTTTTTTTTTTTATTATTATACCTTTTTAAAATTAAAAGGAAACATCTTTCAGGGAGAAATAACTACTCTGGGCTGAGTTTTCTTAGTAACCTTTCCAAAAAAGCTCAGGATGCAGCAAATGCCAGTATAATATAATTAACGGCAGGAGGATTTATGACACAAAATAATAAATTACAATTGAATTAATACAATTTGAACATATCTGTCAGTGGTGTCTAGTTAGTGTCCACATTGTAAAAAGTTAATTTCCAATCCTTGTCTGGGACTCATTCACCTTTTGGTTTGATAAAGTTTTAACTGGCATTTAACTTTTTGCACTTACAATAACAATCCTCAACTGAAGTCCTCGTCTTATTACCTTCTCATCTCTGGTTTCTCCTGCATCTACTATATGTGTGTGTGTGAATAACTGTGTGTTTAAGCCACAGGTAGAACTGAGCAGAAGCCCCGCCCACTATAGAGATCAGACAGGATTGAAACAGTAGTAGCTTTTAGCGACTTAAGAGTGACAAATCATTACAGTGTACAACTTTGATGTTAAGATGTGCGCAGGTTGGCAGGACGGTCTGAATTGTTCTGCAAGGTCTTTCACTGTATGTTTTGTTGGTAAATGTGAGGTGTTCAAGTCACACACTTTTCACCTTCATACCAGTAACAAGGAAATGAGGTTGGCGATGTAGATGTGTTACGTCAGCCCGTTCTCACTCCCGCTTGGTCAGTGGCTCTTAGTGTCATACACCGAGGCAAAAGTCTGGCACGGGGGACTGCTGTGATTGGTGGAAGAGCGGGAAGTTCCAGTTATTGGTCAAAGTTGCGGTGATTAAACAAAATTGTGAGTCACACTAAACTCATGGAGATTGGTTGAATTCGCTATGGTGGTTGCAATCAAAAGATTGCAAAGTCCTAGATGGAAAAGTGTGTCAGTAGTGTGTATGTGTGTGTGAGTGAGTGAGTGGGTGAGTATGTGTGTATGTGTGTGTGAAGAACGCACACGTCCACAATCTCCATGGAGGATTCCTGTGATAAATCATAGCAAACAAGTGGTGAGGCATGCAAAAGGAATTTTGGGCCCTCTCAAAAAAATGACCACACAAGTGCAAGGGAGCTCGTTTGAAAGATTAGCAGTCTATATGCTCTTGCCACAAACAGACACACACACACACAAGTACACACACTTCTTTGTCTCATATTTGATTTACTTTGTGGGATGGTGGTTTCACACTTGAAAATCATGTCAGTAGTTTTTCCTTTGCCGGGCTTCTTTCCAGGGTAATATGCTGTGTTTAAGGCCACCAACCCACCAGCCAGCAGTTTAACTTTGCGGTGTCAGTACTTGGCAAGGCCATGGCAACATTAACATAGCCAGCAGCCCTGGATAACATTTCTCTTAGTTAATCTGAGCAACTGTTGTGGACACTTGTGCTCATTCTGTGACCCATGTTTGAATCTGAAAACAATATGACACAATCCAAATAAGTAACAACACTGCAGGCCACTTGTATCCGCCTCCAGTGTAGTTCTGTTTATAAGTGGCGGGGGTGGGGGGCAGCAGGCAGCAGGCAAGTGGTGTGAGGCAGGCTGCTGGAGCAGGTGACATCTGTGACCCAGCACAACAGCGGTGAATGCCGGACACATGCTTCTTCCTCAAAGGCTACTGGCACCATTCTGCTTCATTGGGCTCATGCCCACACACATGCCCTTAAACACACACACATTTTAACTACTTAATCTGAATCAATCCACTGTACATAATGTTATGTTGAAATTACCATGATTCAACATGGCTTTAGGATATAAAGGCAATACAAATTGCCCCCATAGATAGTCTTTTTGTCCTTTACTGAGACTGGAGAGGTTCATGCTTTCATTTTAGACAGTTGACCTACACTCTACAAGCTGCTAACAGCTACTTTGTGAACATGTCAGTCTGCCAAACATCAGCATCATGGGTTTATAGAAAATAACCTCTTGATATGTACAGCTAAGAGCTGGACAGTTTTCCTATTTTACACAAACATCTAATGGGAAAAAAAATACCACATCTCAAGCATGACTGCTGCTCTGTGCTCTCAAATGATACAGCAGCACACACATACGCTACATCAGGGCTTCACAATATATTATTTTTTTATCGTCATTGCAATATCAACTGGCGCGATATACACATCACAAAAGGCTGCAACATATCGCGATTGACACAAAACAGATTGTTTGTGTTAGTTGAATGAAAATATCGGTAGAAAACTGCACTTTAAAATATAACGGCCATTCTTTATTTTTAAAAGTAGTACCTTTTTATATTCAATATAATGTCCAATTCCTGACCATTTTTTTCTTATGGATATGGAATTTTCCAAAAATAATAAATAATTGTATAATATACAGTACATCATGTTATTTTCAATCTTATCTTGGAAAAAATATAGCATCATATCAAACATATTTATTTCAATATTGATCTAAAGTTTCCTTTTTAGAAATGTGTCCACCTTAACAACATTCTTGTACAATGTATAAAGTGAACAAATGGATATATATAATACTCTCTTCTTCTAGTCTACAGAAATCCCACATATAATCACTATCTAGTTTGAATCTTTAATTAATACAGTATTTATAACATTCTCCATGCTCTCTCCCACTGCATATCATTAAATAAGGAATACCAAAAACATTTTGATGACGAGACAGTAACATAACTATGTGTTTCTAATATTTTTGTTAGAGCACTTTTCTTTCAAATGATCAGTTCCATCAATATCAATATTTTCAAGACGGTCTTCAACATTGAAAGGTTGATGTACAGCACCACTTTCGTAGAAGAAGACACTTTCTGATATAGACTCGACAACAATAGCATACTCCTTTGGTTTTTATAGGTATTTTAAATGTATCGAGCAATTCTCGCAATCAGTCAAATGGTACTTGTGTAGGATTTTCTTTTAATGGAGCTCTATGTGATTTTTAACTCAGTTCTACATCAGCTCTCCCCCTCCATATTGCCCTCCACCCCTCCCTGGAGGGAGTGTGTCGCTCCTCCTGATTTCTCGTTGCATTCTGATAAAGCAGACTCTCCCTCTGATGTCTCTTATCTCTTCTCGTCTCCTGCAGTTAAGACTGTCTCTGTTTGTTTTATGCTTTCTGACAGTTTTTTTTCTCTTTCCATTCATTTTTCTCTCACCCCTCTTAGGTGTCACCCAGTGCCTTGTCCCAGTACTGTGTGCAATATATCAAAAATTGTCAGAACAACTTAATGATGTGCTGACCTGCCTCCTGACCCCCGCTGTTTATCAAATTCTATCATATATTGTAGCTAGATACCCCCTTGCACACTGTCCCATTCTGTGAGAGGTATAGATTTGTTGCTCCGTATCTCTGGCAGTGCAGTATTCCTGCTTGCTTACTGCCGTTGACAGAGTGTGTGTCCAGTGCAGGCTACGCTTGGCTGCATCAAGGTAATGCTGCTGGCTAGCTCAGACCCAGCAAACAAACAACATATATTATATTGGAGACAAGGAGAGTGGTTCTGTAGCCAAGGGGCCTTACTGTGTATGCATACTGTGCGTTTTTATACAATTGTTAGTGTGCACATTGACCTACAATGTAGGCAACACTGCAAGAAGCAGTAGACCCAGACCGTGTCAGACCTGCTCTAACCAGGCTTTGGCAGTAGTGTAATAAAAGCAAAGTTGAACTTGCCAGAAGTAGAAACAGTCAAACACATCACAGCGCACACATTTGTGTAAACTTACTGCATCTTTGCATTGTTTGTTTATTTGCACTCCATGGAATGAAGAGGTAACCATGAAAACCAGGAAATAAAGCTGAAATAGTTAATTGAGGAGTGGATTGACAGACAATTGAGAGACCTAATATTCTGTAAAGATGTGCTGCTTTTCTTTGTTGTATTTGATCATTAACAGAGTATTTGGAATTTCTGATGGGCATTTTTCTTCACTGTTTTCTGACATTTTATTGACCACAATCTGAAATTCAGCAATTAACATAATTGTCAGTTGCAGACATGAATTTAATATCTTTGGGTTTTAAGATGTTGTGAAACAAAATAGACTACTTAAAGACATCACCTTGGGGTCTGAAATATAGGCATTTATTGTATTATTATTATTGTGACACTTCATAATCTAAACGATCAATTAATTGATTGAATATAACTGATTAAATATAATTGATCCTTTATCGTTAGTTGCAGCACTACCAAATAGAGCTTGATTCTTTTTTACAGCCACACAGTTAACCAAAAACCTAAAGAAAAAGAGCTGATCTGGTGAATTAGCAAAGTGGGCAGTTGAGGGAATACTGACGGCCATAAAGGTAAAGATATGTTTTAATAAGCTAAGCAAATAAAAACCCAAAATGATTAATTTTGAAAAAGCTGACTCAAGGATATTGGCAAAGAGAAAGGGGAGGAAAAAAGCAAAAAAAGCACTCAACCTGAAGGAAATAGAAAGTGACTGCAAAGCAACATTTTATATTTAATAGAGGTGCATATAAGCTATACAAACAACCTGAGTATTTCATTAATAGATCAGCCATTTGGAATAAAGTGTGCATCAAAGAAATTAACTCACAAAAGACCATACCGTAAGCCTCATAAATTTTATTTTTAACACATCTACATTGACTATTAAGTATTTTCAAATCATGAGGGCGAGATGGGGGAACTTACATATTAAAGGACATATAATATATCAGTTCTGGTATCTGAAACAGAAAAATTTATTTTCTGGTGCAGAGCATGAGTATGAAGGTGCCTTATGAACACCAGTGTTGTAAGAAATGTTACAAATACCGTTGGTGCACTTTGGAGCCTGCCTGGAGCGTCCCATGTCATGCCGTCCCGTCTCATGCCGAGGTGTGTCTAATGGAAAATCCAGATGGTCAAAAATACAAAATCGTAAATAATTTTTCAGATGGAGTCACGGGTAAATTCGTGACCACGTTTGTCGCAGTCAATTTAAAAACGTTAAAAACTGTTAAAGTAACAATTTTGCCATACATATAGTTTGCTTATTTCTGAATGTTATTGTTGTGTCCCTGATATTAACGTAGCCTAAATTTGATGAAATCTGCATCAGCAACACAGCCATTTCTGCCAACTAACAGCAGTATTTCGTGAAGAGGGATAGCAAGGATCTGCACACACAAGAACAAGAATACAAAAATAAACATGTCACACTCTTTCCAAGACTCCTTTTTCATTTTATATTCTATATTGTTTTTACACTTCACATCTGCATTTCTTTTAGAGACGGACAAATCTATTTTTAAATATTTAAAAAGTATTTTATTAATTAGCATGATAGTTGACGCAAGCTTTTACTTTGAAAAGTAAGAGAGAGAGCCTATTTAAAGTATTTTATTCCAGATGCAAGCTTTTATTTTGAAAAGTAGAAGCTCAGGGATGGCACCAGGCGGGATGGCAGAAGAATTTTTTTAATTTGCCTATAATCTGCATTTATTTTAGAGACGGACATATATTTTAGGTGTTTTATTCATTTATAGGATTGCTGTTACTGTTTAGTTCAAAAATATATATATTTCAAGTATTTTATACATTAGCATGATAGTTGATGCAAGCTTTTACTTTGAAAAGTAGGCTAAGAAATATTTTTTTTTAAAGTATTTTATTTTGAAAAGTAGGAGCTCGAGGACGGCACCAGGTGGGATAGCAGAAGGAATTTTTTTAGTTTGCCTATAATCTGCATTTGTTTAATGGGCAGTCATATATTTTTTAAGTATTTTATACAGATGCAAGCTTTTATTTTGAAAAGTAGAAGCTCTGGGATGGCACCAGGCAGGACGGCATGAGACGGGACGGCATAACATGGGACGCTCCATGCGGCAGCCATACACTCTTGTGGACTTCTGATGTTTTAGTCCAGTTGCACTCTGGCATGCAGTGGGAACCTGCTTGCAAAGGATTTGACTGGTCCAGCCAGCCTGCCTGCCTGTCAACACTGTGGAGTCTAACGCCAATACAGGGCTTTGTTTTCCTTCCCTAACCCTAACCCAAATGCCACCTTCCGCCCGTGAAATTATTTTTTACAGAAAGTTTACCATTGGCTTTGAGAGGAGTGAACTCTGTCAGAGAGGGATCCTGCTCCAAAATTAAGGCGGTGAAGGATTTTAGCAAGTTCTCTGTCCACCCAGCTATTTCATTTTTTGGGCTTTTTTTTCATCCTGGAATTTTCCCTTTCCTGCTACACCATTGTGTCATTCTCACTAATAATATTTGTCATTGTCATACTTAGATGTTCTGTGGCATGTGAATACAAATGGAAGAACAGTACTTTTGCTTAGAGACACCCCTGTCAATATGATCTGACACGCTTATGATATCTCATTTTCCCTCCATCTGTCACTGTTCCTCAGGCTCTCTCTCTATTTCTTAACCCATTTTCCAGGCAGCTGACAAATATGTAGAGTTGTATTAAATGGCCTTACAAACCCACCCCTCTTGATATCTGTAATATTCCTTGTACTCAATCCCTCCTTGTCACTCTCTCCATGCACACAGACAGACACTGGCCTGAGATCAGGTGTGTGTATGAGGTAACAGTCTGCTCTCACTGTTAGGTCCTCATCTCCTACTAGCCTTCCAGATGGCCATGGTGTAAGCACCACGCCTTTTGCCCACATGACACTTCCTACATCTTTCCAACCCCCACCCACACCCGCTGCTCCTCATTACATAGTGCGCAATTTTTATGAATTGAAAGATGTCTTGTACAGAATTTGTCGTCATCATCATTAATCTATCAATGATTACAGTTTAGGGATTTCTGGCACAACTTCACCGATGTCCAAGGTGCACGTAGAAGTGAAATGGTCTGAAGAGGTCAAAACATGTACAACTAGTATTATTAAGAACTAATTTGTTGTGAGACCAAAATGCCCCAAACACGCTCATAATATAGTTGATTACCGCTACTGCAGATTGCAGAAGAAAATATATTAATATGTAAGTTGCGTGTAAATTGTCTGGCGTGTAGCCTGACATACTAGCAGAAGTGAACTAAAAGGCTAGTCTGTCACAACATGGTGTCCCTCTTTAACGTTTTGACATTTCAATGGGCATTTCTATATTTGCTTTTTAACACCAAATAAGAAGAAACTACATTTATTTATATATATATATATATATATATATATATATATATATATATATATATATATATATATATATATATATATACACACCAGACACTGATTTGTTTTACAAGAAAAAATGAAACGGCTTGCACAAAATGCTTATAGACTGAAATGCCATGGCGTTGGATCAGTCAGCAACAGAAAATAGAAAAACAGACTTTTATTTCTTAAAAACACAGATCATTAAATTATTCAGTGAAAGTTTCCAGATGATGTGCACTCTTTTCTTTCTGCAATGCCCTGTTTCACATTCATGCAGCAACTCCCATTCGCTTGGGGAGTTCTGCAGGAGAACCACACATTTGATTTCTTCTTGTGCTACAGGAGCAACTACACTGGAGCCGATTGGACAGGGTGTCCTTTGCTTGTGATTAGATGTGGGTGTTGATGAGGGGGTATTTATTCTCGGCCCGGCCCTTTCTGGTCATCTCTTTGACGTGTTGCTGATTTCAACTTCGATTCAGTTGACTTGTTCTTTTTTCAACTCTGCTCCCATCATCACGTCTTTCAGTCATTATTGCTGCGAGGTTCAGCTATTGAAAAGGTGTATTTCCATTTGCTCAGCAGCACCGCCCTTTTCATTCACTCCGTGCTGTTCTCTATTAATACATACCTCCTTTCACCCCCCTGGTGAACTCACCTTTACTGTATAAACTCCCCAT
This sequence comes from Percina caprodes, assembly GCA_013375575.1. Taxonomy (NCBI): domain Eukaryota; kingdom Metazoa; phylum Chordata; class Actinopteri; order Perciformes; family Percidae; genus Percina; species Percina caprodes. Next base: position 2,011,520 of record JABXJD010000054.1, on the reverse strand, counting down.
TTGTTGTCCCTATCATGATCATCTCTCCCGCTGCCCTCTCCTCCTCTTCTTCCTATGCCTCTTCCTTTCAGTCTCTCTTCTCTTTGCCATGTGCTTTCTGTATCCTTCCTCCCCCTCTCCTTGCATTGCTGTCTCTCCCTGCCTGCCTCCATCCTTACTGCAGGGTTGAATCATCCTTGTTTCTGCTTGCCTTGTCACGTTTGGCCCCCCCTGCGCGTCTGTCCAGGCCTCATCAAACGGCGATGTCGCGAGCCGTGCTGACATCTCGCCACAGCGCTAAGGGGCTCTGATGTCCGTGACGCTAGTGCTGACCTGTCCCTCACTCCTCAAAGCACTGACATCATCAAAGGGGGTGGGACACATTTCTGCCCCAGGGGCTATTGATTGCCAAATTTTTGGTGTGAGCCACATTTTCATCCATTCCATTTCCATATTAGAAGGGGAAAGAGATGAGGGAGTTTTACATCTTTGTCTTTCCCTTTTCTTTGGTCTGTTATCAAAGAGACATTCTAGCTGGCTTCAGGTTTTTAGGCCTTTTCATGTAGTTCGTATCCTGCTGTCTTCTCGCTTGGTACTATCTGGCTGTTGTCAGAGAGAGGGACCACATCAGCACTATTCTCTTCGCAGCTTTCCCTCACAAGGGAGCCACTTCTTCTCCACGCACTCTGCTTCAAACAGCACACCTCAGATCACACGCACACGTATGCTCACATGCGCGCCTTGAAGTGCACAAAAATGAAAGCCCCAGCATCCTCCTTGGTGGAAAATTGAGTCATGGTCCTTCTGCTTGCATAAACTGACAGACAAGCCAAGCGAAAAATTGAATCAAAAATGGCCCTATATTGGGGAGTGTGTGTGGGCATGAGCAGTGGCACTGTGTGATTTTAAAACAAGCACATGCAAATCAAGTCAAACCAACCCCAGGCTCATTAAATAAAACATGGGAGTAAGGACAAACGCCTGCCTTCTACTGCAACCTTGCATATTCATAATGAACGCTCTTTCCTAATGTGGAGTGGAAGGATGCAACGCAGGTTGACATTATGTGGCTGGGTGCTTCTTTGGTGTGTGCTGTGCAGACTCTGAGCGGGATGTAGTACAGGGTTTTTCTGTTTTCAGATTTTTCAAGACGAGGATGGAAGGCTTTGTCACATTTGTTTTGACTCTGTGTGGTATCAATACAACAAGGATCTTGTCAATCCAGAATGGTTGATCTTCACTAACTTTTTCTCTGTTCAGCCTCCAGCATAGAATCAGATAGCACCCAATAACTTGCTGTGTTGTGAAACAAAACTGTATTTACAATAATTAGTCTTCAGCCAGACCAAATGCACATAAAGGCAATGACTATTTTAAATGCACTTATAGCAGAGGTCAGTATACATTAGGGCACTCAAGATTACGCAGTGTTTTGGTATTATTCATGAAACAAAAACTGACTTAATTTTGATTTTAATTTATTGTCATTTCCCTCGTTCTGGAAAGGAATAATTTTATTCCCTTCAGGAAATGGTTTGAAAACAAACATTTCCCCATATTATTAAATAATTAGATAGTTGCTACGATGTGAGTAACACAAGTAAGTAATGTCAAACTTCTTAAATTTACAATAAGTGGAGATGTTCATAAACTTTAATATTTGTAGACCTGCGCATAGTGTTTTTTTTTATTTTTTTTTATGAGATTGTGGCCCACTGTAACTCAATGAAGGCAACTAATATACTGAAACAATGTTGTAATAACACTTTGTAATTGTATGTGTGGATCAGTAACATCTGATCCACTTAATAAGGTCAACATCGGTGTGGATACTGATCTGGTTCATTGTTTTAGTGCATTCCCCATTTTGTTTTTCCCAATCAGGCAATTCAAGTAAATTATCAAATGTATATTAGAACAGATTATTACAGTATATTATACATGTAGGGACATTTGGCGTGCCAATGTCATTTTCAAAACTTGAAAAACCAAAAAATAAACGCACTTTGTTGGGCTGTGTCAGTACCAGAAGGTTTGAGGCTCAGTTCACTTTGGTCCTGATTTTGACTTGAACACTACCAAGGTAGTTGTATCAAACACTTGAGGGAGCTGGGCAGAGAGGCCGGTGAGAGGCCAGGATTAAATGCCTCCCCAGATCTCGGTGATCCTCATCCAGCAGAGCAGGCAGCGGAGAGAGAGAGAGAAAAGTAAAAAGAGAGGCCATTTAGATCCGGCTACGCTGATCCATCGCCCAGAGTGATGGGTGAGCGATCTGCAAAGAGGACTGTGACTGTGACAGGCAGTGTTCATTAATGTTCCAGCCTCTGCTGTAGAGTCCAATCAAGGGGCTCCACACACAAGCACCCTCAAACACTAAAGCTCTCTCTCACACACACACAAACGGCTTTCCAAGCAATGAGACAGGCGGGTTGAGCGTGGGCACTGATGGCTTCACTGCCTCAATTGATGGGTGCTTAGAGGGGAGCTGGAGATACAGGGCCAGAGAGTCTGAGCGTGAGAGAGATGGAGCGGCTGGTCTGCTGTGTCGATGACTCTCTGATAGCCTGAGTTTAGCCATACTTCTGCTCAACATGCAAAGCCATTACATTAATCCACATGCTGCCCAGCTGTTTCCATTAAACGTTGCGGTCCTGAAAATCTCTTTAACTGTCACTAGACACACTACAACCCTAATTAAGCTTTCTCACTTCCAGGTGCTGAAATATACTGGTAAAAAGCAGTTCTATTTTACAGAAATTAGGCGTTTAGCCAATGGTTGGATCCAGAGTGAGTCACAAGGAGGGCAGCTATAGAAATTAGTTTATAGGCGTAAATTGCCAACATTAGAGGGAACCAATATTGCATAAATATCAGTTTCTACAAGGAACTGGCATAGCTGCGTTGTAACAGAATGCGCTTGTGAATCTACAGATGCTGCTGTGTGACAGACTTGGCAAGGCACAGAGCGGTGTCTGTCACAGTACTGTGTCTGTTTGTACTGTCATTCAAATGTTTACCTCCCAAATACCCATCTGAAATGTAATCAAGCCTGTTTGGTGGTGTGATTGACTCAAACGCAGGACAAACAGGCAGAGAGCCTGCGAGCATTTTCCTTAGATAAAAGGGACAAATGCTGACTGGAGGCGCGTCGCCCCTGATCTGTCCTTGACCCAGCTGGCAGGGAAGACAGTGAGAAACCAAGATTGCAATGCAGAAAATGAGAGCCGCTTGCTTCATTCAGGGAATAGGAGCCTGGATGCATTTTTTTCAGGAATCAATTCCAGTTTCATAGTGTTTTATGTATCCCTGCATTGCTTTACTGTTTTAAATCACAAGTAATTTTCTTGTTTTTTTCTTTTATCATATAATGAGATGTTTGCTACTTGTTTCAATTTTCTTCCACTGTCAGTATGTAGCATCAAATTCTGCATAAATATCACAGTGAAGAGCCACTGTGGGTGGCTATTTTTAAGTCGTAATTATGTAAATGTAAGCGTTACTTTTAAAAACTAGTCTGTGAAAGCGTGTCTCTTTGGCTTCTCTGTTGGCCTTAACAGGATGTAGATACAGAGATAACCACAAAAAAAACCTTTTGTTTGAAAGAAGACGCAGAAAGAGGAAGCAAGGCACTTCCCCCTCTTGTCTCATATCAGCTCCTCATCGTTTGCTAATATGGGCATTAATATCAAACAGAAGCTGGAGCTTCTCATAAAAAATGCGCAAGTTTATAGCCTGATGCGATTTTACTTATTTTTAATGGATTAACTGAAATTCAAAGTCTTGAGGGTATTTTATTTTTGACATTTGGAATGAAATGGCAATAAGGAGATGTTGTTAACTGATTTAAAAATATCTCTATCTAGGGTGCATGCATGGAAAATATTTTAAACTTTATTTTACATGTAAAATATGAGCAAGTCCTCAAATTCCCCAGAGAGCACTTAACAGTACCAGAAATAGTTCCCCAACGAGTTAGACTGCTGCCTTCCCCCCCATTTAATAAAAGAGAAAATATTTTCAGTTGTCTTATTGGTGACTATTAACAGCCTTCATTGTCTCATGTTTGTTGCTTTGAATCTGTCATTGACTCCCATTCTTTTCAAAGTGAAATGTACGAGTTAAGATTATCTTGCGCCGGCTTCCTCTGATTTGCACAGGTCATGCTTTTTTGTGCGGTCACGTGAGACAGCAGGAAGCACGGACAAGACTTATCAGTGTGATTAGATGAGCCTGTGTGTGTCTACTGTATGTGAGTAGTTGAAGTGTCTGCTGGACATGTCACAACTAACATGACTGTTTGATTCAGAGCTCCCCAAAGAGTGCGCCCCTTTGAGCAGTTAGGAATGAAAACAGATCAGGTTTTGCTCCATCAGGAGTGCAGCACCGAGCGGGATAATGAATTCCAGGAGGCTGAGCATGCAAACGAGTTCATTATTCCAGCGTAGTTTAGGAGTAATTACCATTTTGCATCCACAGCTATTCAAGACTGAGTTTCTCTTGTCAAATAAAGCCAAGTGTGAATTCAGATAAATATTTGCATAATCGCAAATGCACAAGGTGGGCCTCTGTGATGGCCAAAGATTTTTTTTTTTTTCACACCCTCACTGGTGGTGATTAGCTGATATCCATCTAGAACTGAAGAGCAGTAGGCAATATCTCTGATTGTCCGATAGTTACCAGGTTCAGGATCTGATAATGAGAACAGCACTAAGAGGCCCAACGTGAACTTGTAGCACCCTTCCTTTCATGCATGAGATTGATATGGCATCATCTTAATAAGCAGCAGTGCATGGAGTCTACATCAGATAAGTATACTCTTTAAGGTCTCAGAAGAACATCATTAATTATGAAAGAAGAACCGTTGCCTCTAGTTGTCTGTGTTGGTACACTTATTCCGTGACTTCCCTAAGTGCATAGTCACAAATGTGCAAATGTATCAACTGCAAGCACAATAACTCTCCTGTGCATAATTAAATCCAGAAGTTGTCCAACCTATTTTACTGAAAAGATGGATTCAATATCCCAACTGGTGTGTAGAAAGAGAGACCAATGCACTACAATGTCAGTGATTTACCACTTTCTCCAGCAAATGTGTAGCATTGACAGCAAGTTTATTGCTAAAACTGGTATGTTTTGGCCTCTTTCCATCATCAGGATTCTCAAACAATGCTTGCAAATTTCAATTTGCCAACATGCCATCTTCATTTTACAGAGACCAGCAGGTATTGCTAAAATATTGATAGTTTTTGCGCCCAAATTTGCAGCTCATAACCTCAATTTAAAAATGTCCATTAACTAGTTATTAATTCTCTTGAATGCATAACTTGTACCCACAAAGTTGTAATCTTTGTTGTTTCCTTGACTTTTTTCTTTACCTTAAACACATGCATTACGTGAAATAACATTTTATTTGAAATCAGTGACTGACCACTGCTAAAGCAGAACTATGATTATGCTTCATTTTCATTATGTGTACAATAGTTTGTCTCTACCTTGTATGAAGCTGCACTACTGTTGTACCCACAATTAAAGTAAATAATTCCTCTGCAACTTAGTAGTAACAGATGCGCAATGTAACGGCTAAGAAACATGTTGTTCAGAAGAGTACAACAAATGAGCCATTATCACTGTTTTTCTCTCAAACGCTTTGAGTTACCAATCTGCATAAAATCATACTTTCACAAATAAACTGGTCACATTGCTGCTTATCGCATGAGACGCATCCTGCAGTGGTCAGATACACAGTCTGACTGGAAATGATACATTACCGCAATGTTGACTGTGTACATTGTGAGTCCCCACCCAACGGTATTTATCACAGAGGGCCTTTGTTGTCTTGAATAAATAAACATATTACTGGGAGTCCAGAGTTCAGCCTGCCACAGGCACTCGCTCAGTCTTTAAGGGAAAGATATGTTTATTGCTCAAGCATTTGGACGGGAAGACCACAAGTTATGACAGCGTCATAAAAATAGATATATAGAGATATTGTTTATTTCAACAAAGACAACAGCTTTCACACAAGGATCACAAGAAATTAAGTTTTTTAAAGTTTTTTTTTAACTATTTCTTGAAATGAATAGCTTCGCTCCGCCCTCCTGTGTACTTCCACTCAGTTTTCATTGAGTTTCGGTTGTGGCCATGATGTTGTGGCCCTCCTCCCCACGGGGTTCGGGAAAAGTTTGATTTTCCAGCTTGTTCCGTTAGTTGTGACGGAGTTAGCTAAGGCTAACGGTATGAGGCAAAGGTCTCCCCTGTTGTTGCACATGTGCATGACATACTGTACGTCATGACCAAACGTTAGCGATTGGTTTTGGCAGATCCAGAGGGGCTCTGGGCAAATCCAATAAATTTAAACTTCAACAGAGTATCTGCCTTCAAGAACATCAACGCTTGTCAATGGAGAATGGCCAGACTCTCTGGACTAATGAAATGTACAAGACTACCAGACTCTCGTACATTTCACTTGTACAGAGAGTCTGGCTATTTAATGCACATTTAGAGTTATTTAGAAAGCCAAGCAGTGTTTGACATACAGTACATTCTGGCTTGTGCATCTCACAGGTCAATAAAAATCCCTTCAAGTTCAAATACGCTTCCTGATTTAGTATTGACTTAACATCATCATCTGTAATGTGGTGTTTACAACCGGTACCTTTGGTTGGTTTTAGTGGTTATTAACACTGTTCTAATTGGCATCTGCCCTAAAATAAATGCGTTGTTGCTGTGATGGTTTCCCACTGTAGTTGTGATGGAGAGTTGTGCATTTCATTTGAAGAGCATACCACTGCTTGTGTACCACAGGGATTTGTAAACTTGAAATCACAAAGATATCTTTTTCTCTCTCAGAAATGTGAAACTTGGAAAGAAATACTAATCTAGCGGAGTTCTGCAGGCTGAATATTTAGTTGCTATGCAACAATTTTTGGTATTTGATAGGAACCCTCAAGTGAAAGAAGTGTTGAAAGAGCCTTGTGGGGTTGTGTTGCGCTTGTGGCAAAACGGAAACATGAGTGAATCAAAATAAACTGTATGGACAAAATGGCAATTTCCCCAGGCCTGAAGTGGCTATGTTGTTTTGACAAATTGGCCCACATGCAGGACAGTTGTTCACCAAACCAAGGCCATTTGAACAGTGTGGCCCACCATTATTGCAGCCATTTTAAAGAACACTTATTTGGAGCCCTAAACTTTTTAAATAATTTTTTCTTAGATTTGTTACAGTGATAACGGTGCGCTTTAAAGTGCATATAACTGTTTTGATTGCTTAAATGTAGGGGGTCTTTGCTAGACACAAAGCTGAAATTTTGTATCTTCTCCCTGTGTGTCTTTAAAATCGATTCCTCACAAAACTCCCCCAGCAGGAACTATTGCTGTCCATGTAAACTCTCTCTCACCATCGCTGTTTTTCTTTGTTCCTTCATCTTTTGCTTGTTGTAGCCGCCTCTATTTCCCCTTTGGCAACCAGTGAAGAAGTCCATGACATTGATGCAGGATTTTCTTAACACGGTTTCCCATCCGAGTCCATTTTCTTCGTCAGATTGGGAGTTTGGATATTTATAATCTTGGGGCACCAGCTAATGGTATTTGCAGAGCAAAATCAGTTTAGCCCGTGTTTTTCAGTAATGGCTTTGACTGCGTGGCATTGCCAGCGGCCCTGTCTTGAATGGTGGAAGGATGGCTCTAATTTGGGCTAATGGGTGACTCAGCCGTCATCATCGTGTGTCCCTCAGTGGGCGGCAGACGGCTGGTGAGCCATGGGTGCAGCGGAGCCACCGTTATACACACAGCACAACACAATGCATCAAGTCAGTGACACATGCAGCCAACACTGACATTTGTAGAGCCACATCAAGTGAGATAGGGTGGACGGGAGGGGGGTGGACGGGGTGGATGAAATAAGACTTGCTTAGCTATAGGTGCACAAAACACAGAGGAAAAGGTTAATCAGTGGCCAAGCTAATCGAATCATTTGTCATCAGATTAGATTAAAGCATTGAACCTCTCCTTGGGCAATCATCAAGGGAGATAGTTGTGCCTGTGCAAGGCACAGGTTTCAAATAGCTGTGAAATGATAATGCATGGTAAGTGACTGCTCGCTTTTGTTCAAACTCTACTTATCTACACATGCTTGAAAAAGGAGACAAGGCGAGCGAATCACCGTGGCAACTGGAACGCAGGGTGGGTGCTAGGCAGGCAGTTTTAACAGGGATGGCGGCCCTGTGTGCTGGATGCTCTATGTGATGGGGAGGGATGGGGTGGGGGGGGGCATCGAAAACCCGATTCCCAGTGGGGAAGCGTCTGACTGAGGCCAGGCAGGAGTGCTGCAGTGGCTAGTTTACATTCCACAGAGTCGGCTAAGCTTCACCAACCTCTGCTCTGCACACACACACACACACACACACACACACACACACACACACACACACACACACACACACACACACACACACGCTGATATATTTTCAATTTCTCAGAAACATACATATTTACTTTTCCTGTATGCTCCCATGACTACAAAATTCTTATACCTCCATCAACCCATCACTACCTATAACACCAGGACACAATCACATTTCGTCTAACATCAACCACGTAGGCCAATATCAAACTACCTCATCTGTACTACCTAACCCCCGCCCCCCTCTCATCACCAAGTAACCTAGGCAACAGCATCACTTTGCCTAATTACGGTGGAGGGTAGAGGAGGGAGGGAAGGTGATGGGAGCTTGCATCAGGTCAGTCCCAGGGGAGGGTCCAGCCAGTTTACATCTGTACAGAGCAGGATAGGCTTGGCTCCCCCCCACCCTCACCTCCCCTCAGAGACCCATTACCAGGGGTCAGAGCTCTGGACTTGGGGCAGCTCTGCGCAGGCCTCTGTGTGCAACCTGCCAAAGATCAGCTGCGTGACCTGAGTACATATGTGGGGTATGCCTGGACTGTGACGAGGTAACTGGTGTCTGCTGCGTACCACAGGTGTATGAGCTACTGAGGTAACAAGGAGGGTAACAACAGCTGCAGATGCTGCATTACTCCACATAGGAAACTGAATTTTGAAAAGCTATAATAAACGCAGTATGAAGTAAAATGCTTCCAACTAGCTAGGTTTTTTTTTTGTTGTTTAGTGTAGGTAGAAGTGTTGGATGTGGTTCAGTCAAGAGTTTTAATAATAGTACATTTTGTATGTTTGTAAGTCTTTTTTTCCCATCACAAATAACCAAATCCCAGCAAAGATTTGTTTTGAGCAAACAGGCAAAATCAATGTTTTTATTAAAACACTGACAACATAATGTAATCCACTACTGTACCACCACAAAATACAGCCTCAAAAATGACTACAGAGTTGTGTCAACACATCTCTGACACACTGTCAACAAAATAATTACAACGTTCAAATATTTGGATTGATTTAAAATGTACCAAACATATGGTATTTTGTTCACCTCCTGTATGGAAAGTGCTGTCACTAGGCCATGCAGTCAATACAGTGATGTTTGAACCATAGCCTGTACAAGATGCTGTGGAAATAATTGATGGTATATTTGTTTCAAAAAACTTGCGATGATCAATTGGAAGTGTAGTAGCCCAGTAAATTTGCATGAGCAGGTTAGATAACGCTTTTGTCATAAGCTTATAATAGAGTGAGAGACTTTTGTGCCTGAGCAAAGATGAGATATTGAGCTGACTAAATGAAATATCAACAAAAATGCTGCCAAAATACAGCCCACTTCAATATGGACACACTAATGAAAATTGATGAAAACAACTGTCAAACAAGTGGTGGGCTGAGTATTTTACAAGTCATCAATAAACACATCCCTAGCCTCCCTCCGTCCCCCATCACTGAAACTGACTGCCATCTATTGGGAAACGCTACACGATTGTGGGCCTTTAGGAAAGCAGAATGTGCCTCAGTGTGTGTCTGTGTTTGGGGAGATGTTTATTTTTGTGAGCATTTGCGCCTGTGCTTTGGCTGGGGCCCTGTATGCTTGAGTGCGCATGGGCTCTGTGAGTCCTGTCTCACCCTGTGTCGCCCCTGGCTCTAATGGAGCCACTGGAATCAAATCAAGGCAAACTCACCCCCTCCCCCTCCCCAACACCAACAACAAAGATATAAGACGACATTAAACATGAGCGCAACACAGAACACATGCATGCACACACACAAGCATCCCAACGTGAAGATAATTAAAGTGGTGACATGTGAAAGGTTGTGCACATATTGTTCCTTCCTCTCTACCCCTGTAGTCCCACACTGCCTAGTTGAAAGGAACTATAGCCCAGCGTGTACTTTTTTTTTTTTCCCAAGAAGACAGCATATAATGAGAAAGCACCAATATGGGTCCAGCAGAAGCCTGTGCTTCTGTGCTGCTGCTGCTACCACAGTTACCCATGAGGTCTTTCTCATTGTTAGTTAAGGGGAAGAGCAGACACTGACGTCCCTTGCTCTCTGGTTGTTAACCAGCAGTAATGACTAGGCTGTGGGGAGCCAGCCTGCCAGGCCAAGAAGCTGGAAGCCAGTTCCCCTCTGCTGGCCTTCAGCTCACTGACAGGAAGAGGAACAGAAGACACACTGGGAGGATCAGATCCGACAGACTGAGGAGGCAGAAAGGAAGTGTAGGGGGAGAAGATTTCTACCCCTGGACAGACCAAGCTAGACCAGTACTGACTCCCACACAATCACATGGGATCCAGCTACCACCCCAGCTGTTCACAAACCTGGTAGTAGATCAATGCTAGCTGAGCAGCGCTAAGATCAATGCGTACTTTGTACAAAATTTGCCTCGTAGGTTTTCCAGGATCATGTATTCACAGGGATGTGATTAGAATTTCTAAGCCAAGCGGCTGTTTGAATTGGAGAACTTTGTAATAGGAAACGTCTTAGCCGAGGATCTTCCACCACAATCAAATAAGACTCGCTTTTATCTCAAGATACAAAATGAAATAAAAGCAAGTTCTGCCTGTGGTGTTTTAGTACATAAAATAAATTTGCAAGTGCATTTCACAGTTGTCTTGTTTCTATGATCTCATGTGTTTAAAAGTTTCCAGATGGTCTTTGTTTATCTATGATTAGCGATCTATACACACTCATATCCTGTGTGCTGTGATAGAGCGGGATTATCACATTGGTTTATTGTGTTTGCGTTACACATGAGCAGATCAATAATTTAACTGGAGACATATGACCCATCTGCATTACAAGGCAATATAGCAGCAATAACACAGAATGGCCTGTTTGTCACCATGCCCATTAAATGGTCACCAGGAAAAGTAATAGGAATAACTCTTGTATGCCGCTTGGTAATACATATGGGCATTCAAATGTGTAATACTATCCATAAAACATCCATATCCACTCAAACAGTGATCAGTGTCAGGGACAAAATTCCAAAGACACACACAGTCTACTGCTTTTTTGCCTGCAAAGGTTTTACTTTGCAGATTTGAAGATAAAACTATCAATGCTCGTTGAGGGGTGGATTGGCTGTTGAAGAAGCATTTTGTTTCTTGGCTTGGCTGGTATCAGTAGGTTGTAGTTGTGAACCAGGGCAAGAGAGCTGGGAAAGAAGTGCAAAGACGGGCACAAGCAAGACTTGTATTAGCGGTTTATATCAAATTGAATGTATCAAATGAAGTATTTATCACAGTGTGAGTGTATCAGGGAAGATGGTAATGCTTTTATCTTTATTATTATCAAAAGGTGCTATCTACTGCCTCAGCCCAAGGCAATAGTCTCCATCCCTTTTGGTGAATTGCGGATCAAGTGCAACGTTGTGTGATGATTCACAAACAACATCTGCAGCAGTGGCAACCAGGCACTCCCTCTGAGCCTCATTCTCCTGCCAAGTCCGCCCACGTTCCCTCTCATCTGCTCAGGCCACCATCTCTTCTTCCCCTTCCTTGCATTTTTCTGCTGCTGTTGAATTTGAGAAGACCATTATTCGTCTGGACTGTTGACTTAGCACAGGCTGGTCCGGCACTGTGGCTTTACTTGAGTGCAACTGAGCTGAGCTGACTGCAGTGCAGAAACACAATAGGCAGTGCATTATTGATTATGTTTGTGATCTAACCTTGATGCTCAGGACTAGCCCCCTCCTCCATGCATAATTTTTGCAGCAAAGGGGTTTTTTCACCCCTTAATAGAAAGTTGGGTGAACTGTAAGAGATTTTCATTAACTATGGATTCAGAATTAAAGTTCAGCTCCCTCAGTTTACCCAGTGTTGGATTCTTGTTCTAGGCCTGTCAAAGGTCAGCATGGCAGGCTGAGAGAAATTGAGAAAGAGAGTCTGTACAAGAGTGAAAAGAGAGTGCTCTGTTATAAATAGATGCCATCAATCAGGGGAATGTCCTTCATTTGGCATGCGTCAGTCCTGGAGGGAGAAATGTATATTCAATCTTGAACAGTGAATGTCAATCACACCACTTTCACCAGACACATGACAGCTGTGCGCAGTGGCTGGTTACACACTTAGAGAATAGGAGCTGCCAGCAAGTGAGGGTGAAAGCCCAATCATTGCACAAGGGAACTGAGTAAGCAAAAAAAACTGGTACCCTCCCCAGAGAAAGATTGATGGGTCCCCGTGCTGTCTAGACAGAACCGATAAGACAAGACGCACGCAAAACATTACATATATGTAACATTGATGTGATGCGCTACTTGGCTGAGTGTCCGAGAGCTCGGTGAAGGAGAGCGACACCGCCCAATGAAATGTCTCTCGATGGTTCCTTGGAACCGGAATGGGGGTAGTGTGTTGTTGGTGCATTAATGAAACAAGGATGCAGCTGCTCCCAGTTGGATCACAATGTTCAGCCAGCAGTTGAAGTGTTTAGTCTCTTCCTTCACTTTCAGCGTGTTACAGAGTCATGTTGTGTAAACTCCTGCTCTGGCTTTACCAAGTATTAATAAGGCTTTAGCTGTGCCTGCACTGGATAGAAGGAAGGGCTGGGAAGAAATGCTCCCTTTTGTGTCAACGCGTGATTTTATTTCTCTATTTTCCTCTGCAAGAGATGGAATAGAAAAGGAGGGATTGTTTTTGTAGGTGTGATTGCATCAGCTCAGCGTTAGCACTGCCTGGCACGTTGTGTATTGAGTTTTTTCATCTGCTGTTAGTTCATGTGATTTGAGCAGCAGGTCCTGCTTAGTGTCAGGGTGTGTGGAGAGATGGCTTTTTTTCTCTGGCTCCCTTAATAGGGGTCAGGAAAGACAGTGTGCCGGTATTTTTCTTTAATCGCATTTAGAAGACTTCATCCCCTAGAGGTGAGGAAAGGTTTTGTTTTTCAATGAGTCTTGTGTCTTTTTTATTGTCCTCTGGAGGAATGCAGAGTTGAACCATTTAGGGCCAAGCCCGAATGACTACACTAAAAAAGCCTCTGGTTATAAAAAGCCACAGAGGGAATGTTTGCACTGTAGCCTGTAATTGTCATTTTCATTACACTCACTAACAACCAATGGTATATCCGAGTCAAGGCTGAACGTAGTGGATGTGATTAGTGTCTCTTAAAGCAGAAACCCTTCAGCCTTATGGCAGGACTGTTTTCCCACAACACCAAAATAAACTCTTCTTGAACCGGTCAAAAGAAATCATGCCAACCATCGCTACAGTGCTATATCTCAGACAAACATGACATGAGGGTTTACACATGGAAGTGTTACACAATCTATACATTAACTACAAAAGGCATACAAACGGGTCACATGGAGTGGAAGGAGCATCCAAGCAGAAGCTGATGGCCTGAGCAGACACACAGTGCCAGATGTAGAGCCGGAGTGGAAGAGACAGAGGAGAAGTCAGGCACACGAACGAGCACGGACCCCAAGCAGAAAACACAACCTGACAGGGACGAGGAGTTCGTCAATATAGCTTGTGTTGTGACGCACGCAGGCTGCTGTGGTGGAGGGACAGGGAAGATGTGAGGCTCTTTAAAGAAAAATGGAAGACGGAGAGCTTAGGTTAGGAGGTGGAAAAATTGGAGCTGTGCCCAAACTTTCTTGTAATTTCTGTCTAATCTACAACCAAACATCCAAGCCCCCTTAATCCCAGCGTTGCAAAGTAATTTCTCATCTCGTAAGGGTATTTTAACATTTCCAAACAATTCTGATCCAAAGCAATTTAATGGTAAATTCAGTGCAAACTTAACCAAGGCTGTTCTGGGCGTATCCCAGTGGGTTTGGGTTTTAATGTCAAGCACTGACAAAAATCTGCAAAGATGAGGAAGAGGGAATGGAGTTAAGAGATAGCCAGCGACCAGAATAAAGCAATATGGGAGTGGAGCAGAGCTGAGAGGAGGACAGCAGTCAGGCAGGAGCGTGGCACAAAACACCCATCTCAACTTGTCAATTATTAATTTCGTAGTCCGCTTCAACATTTATTCATGCCAGTCGGCAGTCCATCACAGGGCCAATACAGACGGACTAATGCATGCAGCTGTGGGCAATTTTGAGTTTTCATTTCATCTTCCATGCACGTCTTTGGAGTGTGTGAGCACCTGCAGGAAACTCAAAGGGAAGAGCAAACATGGAGGGTGAAGTCAATGCATAAAAGACCAGTGAGCTAAGAGTCAGGGACTTCTTGCTTGGAGATGACATCCTGACTAGGGCTGCACAATTAATTGAATTTTAATCACAATCAAGATTTTGGTTTCCCACAATCAAATTTGCGGGATTGAGCGATATTTTAAATGCGTCATTCCATTCATAGAACGCTCCGTTTTTTTGGCAAAGCCCATCTACCGCTCCAGAAACCACTGTCTGCTCAGTTGCCAGTCAGAGTTGTTCCCTGCACCACGCTGCTTAGTTTCTAGATGTAGACAGTCACAGAGGACAGAGTAACGTGAGGAAAATTCAACAACAGATAGCAGTCGGTTATATGTCGGTCTCAAGGTTTACCAGTAAACGTCCCGTCTGTGGTGTTTTTCAGACGACAGCAGTGACCAGTGCTAGTTTATGTCTGTAAGCTCACAGGGATCTAGAGTGCGACTAACATTTTTCCTAAGTCACACCGGTGCACCTAATGTCCTCACATCCACTGCCTCTCCACAAACGAAGCAATGTTGTTTATATCGTTGCAATATGTTGCGTTACATGACCCATTTATTCTGTAAAGCCGTGTCTGTGTTTGGATCTCTCCATTTACTCTCCGTGCAGCCCGCCCCATTCACTCAAACGGCTCCCAGCAACACAGAGAGACACAGCGGCGGTCCACACTTCTGACATTTGTCCACAGTTTTAATTGTTATAAACACAGCTGTATATTGTTAAGCAGGAGAGGCAAACCTGTATTTGTGCCAGTGTTTCCGCTGGTAACTCTGCTATCGCGGCCGCCATGCCGAAAAACACAGAAGAAGTTATTAAATGCAACTAACTTCAGTTCGTAGAATAACAGCGTGTGAGACGGAGCCTGCTGGACCAGGGCGAGAGATGTGACCCATGGCCAGAATAATTTGGTTCATGAAAATGCAGCGCAGTGACAATACAGACATTTCGTATGTAGACGACGTGTGCAACTATACTGACTCGCCATTCGACCCGTGCTAGACCCATTCATAATGAGTCAGCCGTCACTCTGTGAGTAGCGTACGCTTCAGTCCATCGCACTCCCCTTCTCTCCCTAGCTCTTTTAATCAGTCATTGATGAAAACAAGTGAACAAGCTTTCTCTGAGATACATTTTTTTTTTTAAATATATCCTAGGCTACTTTTTTTCATTTTACATGTGTTGCAGCTGTATGTACATACAACATACAACTTCAACATAAGAAGAATGTAGCACAATATAGATGTGAAAGCACTTATAAATAGCCTATGTGACAATAAAATTAGTTTTGATTAAAATCAACAAATAATCATGATAATTAATCGTGATCTCCATTATTATCATTTTGGCCATAATCGTGCAGCCCTAATCCAGACTATCACTGAACCACCAGGCCATTTTCCATATCTGCAAGGCTGTCTTAAAATGCATTAATGTTATGTTATTAATGCATTTTTTTACGTCTTTTTAACATCATTTAGAGCGGTGACATGATGTGAAAACATTTGGAATGGTGTGCTATTTGAAAAGTAACAAATAATTAATCTTATAATCAATGGCCTCCTGCATGTTCCAGGTATTTTGTCTTTCTTGTCTTGGAAACCGCAAGATATCAAGGCAGGTAGAGGATGACTAGATGTGGAACCTGTCTCACTGCTGACGTGTTTTTGATGTGTGGGGATTTAAGGTCGCAGAGCAAAGGTGCTAAGGGTTGAAGACAAGAGAATGGAGGTAATATAGCAGACAGCAATGAATCGGTGGGAGCTGTGTGTTACTGCTGTTTATAGAACTCCTCTGTATGTGTCAGGACTCGGGAGCCTCTGGGAACTCTCTTCGGCTCCCCCTCTGCCTCTGTGTCTACAGCCACCATATTTCTTCCGATTACCACCTCTCTGGCTCCCACTTTTCCTACCGCACTCCTGTTTTATTTTTATTTTCACCCTGTCTTTCTCAGTCACTGTTTTTCTTCCTTGGTGTTCTTGCTGTCTGGGCATTCTTATGCTGTTTACTTTTTGCTCCTCCTTTTTTTTTTTTTTGTCTTCCTCCACTGCTGCCGTCTGGATCTGTTCTGCCACAGCTCTCCTCTCCATTTCTTCTTTTCCCGTGGCATTGCTTTGTCATTCAAGGCTCAGCCTCTGAGAGGGCACTTGCCCCGAGCCAGGGTATAATTGGAGTTAACCGCTGGCCGTAAATTCTGTTGCAGAAGATAAGTGAGGTAGGGAGTGTTCAGGGTTGGGGTGCACTGCCTATTGTGTTGGAAATGTAACGTATAGCACAAGAGACCGCCAATCCCCCTGCTCTAGTCAATCTTAGCTTTTATTGGGAGATTGCGATAAGAGATCAGGACAATTTTTTATACTGTCTTCTTCTTTGGCTGTGTCCACCAACGGCTGGTTTCCACCTCAGACACATTCCTTCTCTGACTGTTCTCAATGCGTTGCCATTTCCTATTTTCTCCCTTTACTTTCATGCCAGCCCTGTCACTTGGGCTGTGGTTACACTTCAGGACATTTCAGTGTGATTTTAAAAAAAATAAAAAATCTGATCACAAAGCTGTTTTTAGAGGTTAACATAGCTGTGCATCCGCCCGGCGCAAATTGCCTATGGTTGTAAAAACTAAAATGTTTTATGTTTAGAACACCTCCACATTTTTTTTATGTTGCTCTCATTGTGGATTGTAGCTAGATTACATAGAATTGTAATCACAATGTGAGCCTGACCACTTTTAAGTCTTGTTTCAAAGGTCTGATTGTAATCTGAGCAAAATCCATATTCAGTAGATCCAAGTGTATCACATAATGCGTCACTGCATATTCAGATGATAAAATCATACAATTTAGCACAGTGTAAAGGCAGTGAACAGTAGCCGTTCTCTCTGGCTGTCCTCTTTATTCCTCCTCCTCTCACCTCCCTCTCTTGACCACTGATTTTCTCATATCTCTTCTTTTCGCTCTCTATTTTCTCTTGTGTATTCAGTCACTCATTTGGCCACTTTAAAGCAACTGAATGAAGGTTGGCACCCTCTGTATGGGGTCATCACAAGCTCATCCACCCTCCCTCACTGCCCCCACCTCTCTAGCTCATCCCCGGCACCCTAGGCCGTGAAAGGTCAGCTGTCATCGGGACTCATTACGAATAACAGAAACTGGAACAGACAGCGTGTGTGCGTGTGTGCGTGCATGCTTGTGTGCGTGTGTCCAAGAAGCAATATAGCTCAAGGTAGATGGATAACTCAGACCTTGAGTTTCCCCCTTTCTGTTTCTTGCAAATCTTCAACTCTGCTGTGCCTAAAGTAAATGATCAATATGTAATGATGTTTAGCCCCACAATTTCTCTGCAACCCTCCCAAATAAACACTTGCACCTTTTAATGCCCTTTCTGCTCCAGGCATGATAAATGCAGCTGCTTGAGTGGCATCGACTTTGGCTCTTTTCCCTTCTCCCTCAAACACACAGACACACACACACACCGTTGCAGAGGCAGTTCATCACCCTCACTGACACGGTGAATTTACAATGCTGTCCTTGACCATGTCTGAGCCCCGAGATCCACCTTCACTCGTCAGGAGACAGATTGGGTTGGCAGTTGGGGCCTCTGCCCAGGTCCTCGTTTTATTTGGACATAAAAAGTAATAAACAAAGGAATGATTGGTGCTTTTTTTTTTTTTACTGCAAATCATATGTCCCTCCATCCTAATTAAAAACTTGTTTGCATAACCGGCAGCCCAAACATGCCCCCCCCCAAACACAACCACCACCACTAATGAAGTGTGTGTGTGTGTGTGTGTGTGTGTGTGTGTGTGTGTGTGTGTGTGTGTGTGTGTGTGTGTGTGTGTGTGTGTGTGTGTGTGTGTGTGTGTGTGTGTGGGGACTTATCTTTGTGTCACCGCGTGAGTGCGTGTGTGAATGCGTGT
Organism: Percina caprodes; assembly: GCA_013375575.1. Taxonomy (NCBI): domain Eukaryota; kingdom Metazoa; phylum Chordata; class Actinopteri; order Perciformes; family Percidae; genus Percina; species Percina caprodes. Next base: position 1,993,094 of record JABXJD010000054.1, on the reverse strand, counting down.
GCATGTGGATTCTGCTGTCAGCGAATTCTCCACAGAGATAACCTTGAAGGAGAGGCTGTGTGCTTAACTCTGATACTGAATGCCAAGCTGTAGCGGGCTCAGCGGTTGCGTGGCTAGAAGTTTTCTGAGACCTTTAGCCACTTCTGCGAGACTTAATCTCAAAGTTACAATGAGGTGGGCTGCCTTCAGTACTTCCAAGTGGAGGCCCCGCTCAGATAGTCGGTCCTCAGGGATGGAAGTGTGTGTATGAACACTGTGGCCTCCAAGTTCCCATTAAGTCAAGTGCAACCAGTACATCAATGCTGGGATAATACTATATGTGAGTTATGATCATTTGATTAGATATAAATTACGATGCGTCATGGTAGCACAATTTAAACTAAAATATTAATGCTTGTAAATATAGATTTTGACATATCGGGTGCTTGTAGAAAATCAAGCTAGGCTGTATGTATGAACCACACAAGCTCAAATGTGCTCATAAGCTATTACATATTGAGAATCAAACATCTTAAATTATACATGTTAATTTCCCAAAGTACACATATTTTGTACAAATACATATACTCCTCTTTTCTTTTTCTTGGAAAACATTGGTGTATGCAAGGCTGTATAGCCAGAATTTTTTAAATAAGGCGTTCATGTAAAAAAAATACTTGTACTTAGGTCATGAGACCACTACAAGTGGTTGATTGGATACCAAAAAAGCATTGTACAATTATTTCCATTATTATCTTCCTACACAGTGGTCTAGATGCTGTTTTAAAGACTTCACTCTACCAGAAATATCATTCTGGTGGAGAACCACTATATTTTTCCATTTTATTTCAATTAATTGTAATTGTTTTGCCTAAAAACTGTAACATTTAAAGGTATTGACTCCACAAAATATATAAAAAAACATCAGCTTTTAAAACCTGACACGTGTGTGCGAGTGAGTGAGTGAGCGAGCAAGCGTGCGTGTGCGCGCGCGCAAGAGGCGGTTGACTACCACACACCCACCGTGGCACCCTAAAAAGCTAAGGGTGTCTTTGCATCTCAGCTCGGAGCCAACCAAGAAGAGGGGACAGGCGCTGGGAGTGGGAGCACTCTGCTACTGAATGAGTCAGATGTTTGCTGATAGTCATATTGACAAAGAAAAAAATAACACTCAAAATGTAATCCTAATGTTGTTTTTTTAAATGCAAATGGCAGGAAATAAGGGCAAAAATATTCAAGGTTACAAACCTCCCTGAATCATTTGTGTTGTTCTTCCCTGTTGTTGCAGCTTTTTGGACTAAATACATTAGGATCTATTTTAAGTGCCATCCGCTGATTCAATTTTTTTAGCCTTTGTTAGATCTACTATGTAGTGTCTTTGGTTCTGGTACTTGTATTTGAAACATGTCAACCCCTGTGTTCCCTACATCCATTACTTGGGAACTGGGGTAGAGGCTGAAAGGTTGCCAAATTGAACCTTCAGACCAGCTGAGAAAATAGCTGGAAAGGCTGCTCAGTGGCTATTTGTACAAAACTGTGGCCACACCAGGCCGCTATCAGGTGAAAATAAGTGTAGCTTTATGGCTATAAAGAAGGCTGTTTCGCAAGAACAGCTTGCTCAGCAAACCATCCCTGGATAAATAACAGTTAGAAATTGCTGCCAGAGTCGACAGAGTTGATATTTCCTTTGCTGCATATCTGTAGTCCAAACACCTGCAAGCTGCCCCTTGTTGTGCTCATAAGCTGACAATGAGATGCAAAACATCTCAAATCAAACTGGTCATATAGTGGGACTGAAAATGTTTGACAGTATCAGCATGAAAATGCAACTCCTGTCCAATAATTTTTTTACCTTTGGTATTGTTTCAATGATACATTGCATTTATTCCTGATCTTCTCCTTCCTGTCTGTTTTCTCTGCCACTATGCTACATGCCATAACATCTAATACATCTTGCATATTCCTCTTAAGCTGCCTACACATAAGTGATTTGCTCTCTGCGCCTTGCCTAGCAGGGCGCAGAGCAAAGTGCAGAGAGCCAAGCGCAGCACAACAAGTATTCCTTATCAAGGGTGGCAGGGAAGCTATTTCCTGTTGCTAGGTTACGACAGCTGTTATCTCATTGGTTGCGCTTTTGAAAGGTCAGCGGCAATTACATCCAAGTTGAAATAAGTTGAACTTTGAGCGCAAAGCAGCAAATCCGAGTGGTGCACAACGCTAGGGGTAGCACAGTGCATAGTTGGGCAGCACCGCCCTCCCCATAGAAATTTAATGGAACAGCCAGCGCAAAGTGGATTTGCTGCCTATCAAATATAGGCAGTTTTAGGGTTGCCCCTAGCAACACATACTAAAACACCCTGCTGCACTAACATGGACGAGAAGTGACATATATGGTACAAATGCAGTCCCATCCAGTTGTCCCGGAGCTGGAGTGGTTGTGTTGGTGTAATAGAAGCCGTCCTCAGCCGAGCCCCATGCATAATTCAACAGTGGCCCTCATCGCGGTGCTTATTGCCTTGAGACCAGAGCCGCTGATGGATGACCTCTGCTGTGGCGTGAGTCATGTTGAAGATTAACCAGCAGGACTAAAAACAGGTCATCTCTGCTTACCCCTCAGGCTCCCGCATGTTGCTGCAGCACACAGGGATTTTGTGACAGCGGTGACAGTCCGCCCCGCAGTGCCACATTGACCACCAGGGGCGTAGCACAAAATTGTGGGCCCTGTAGAAAGGCATTTTCTATAGGACCCTCCCCGTATCCACAGTAGAGTGCGGACGCCTGACGGGACCGGGTTAGGGTTTGGACAGATATTTAGAAATGATGTTCGAGTTTGGGTCGGGTTTAGTCACATCAGCACAATAAAGCATCTGTCGTAAAATGGTGCTGCGGCTCCTTTAAGAGAGCTCTGTGTGTGTGTGTGTGTGTGTGTGTGTGTGTGTGTGTGTGTGTGTGTGTGTTTGTAAAGTGGACAGAAGAGAGATAGAGACAGAGGAAGCAGTGCAGTTGTGACCGGAGCAGAGTTGGTGGAATAAGTTTACGTTTTGTACGCAGTGTGTGCGGTGTCCCTGGCTGAAAGCCAAATTCATTAATTTGTTCACCAGAAATGGGATTTTAACCCCCACGTTATTCATTTTATAACGTGGGCCCTGGAGGTAACGAGTCTCCCCTGGTTTTCTGACCACAGTCAGAAATGAAACAATCAGGTAAGGTTAACACATTGAACATTTCAAATTAAACAGCTTATTAACGTGCGCTCGTTGCCCATGTGCGCGGATGCGCTTATCTGTTGACATTTCCGAATGCCTTCACAGTTGCTGAATAAAAGCAGGTTTTCCACACAAACGTAGCTAATGTAACCTACATGTGTCATTAGTATGCAGATTTTTTTTTTTGATTTTTACTGTGTAGGGCTGGAGTCTGGCTCGGACATAAATATCTTAATGCCTGTCGGGCTCGGGTCGAGTTTGGTTACAGCTCTGACGGACGCGGCCTGGGCTCGGACAGAAATATGTGGCCCGATCAGGACTCTAATCCACAGCTAGTCATTCTAGCATATTTTCGGCCCTCCTCACATGAGGGCCCTGGGTACTCAGTCCCCTTTTCCCCCCCATAACGACACCCCTGTGTACCACACCAGCCTTTACCGGCCGTGACAGCTAGGTAAAGGGCACTGTGGGTGAGTGATGATGTTTGAAGTGCAAGGTCGAGAAGAAGATTTGGAGAGCGAGTGTGAAGGTAGAGCAGCCCATTTATAAACAGAATTCCTTCTGTTTAAAAAAGTAGGAAGACTGCACATTCAAAAGGAAGCTGTGACGTATTTCATTTTGTACATAGTAGCCAAGACCTCGCAATCATGCTTGCATTTGACTGGAAAGAGGAGGAAGGAGGGGCTTGGAGGAAGAAAGTGGAATAAAAAATAAAAAAGAGGCCCTATATGGCCAATTTCTCTAAAGTCCCACTGTCAGCATATCTGTCCGACAGTCCAACTCAGAAATGATTGTGCCATGGTAGGGAACTTTAATTTATTTATATGTCATTATTATAATTTCCATTATTTAGGCCCCCGGTTCGTGGTGAAGGGCAAATGTGAGAGGTTTGAGAAAATGCAAAAAATCTTCCACACTCGGCCCCCCCCTCAGTAATATCTCTTGTGAAATATTACACTACCAGATCTTCATCGGTGGAATAAATTGTAGTAGAGTATTACTTTCTCTCTAATCAGGCCACATTCTGCTGACACAGGACTCAATAGAGGTCTCCTCATTCTTTTAGTTAGAAAACATAGCAATCTATGAATGTGTTTCTTCTCTGCTTTGCCACTGCATCACAGCCAAGGCTAAACTAAAAGGCATGTTGAAAAGAAACTGTTAAACCATCTTCAATCATTTTCTGAAGCCATTCACTGGATTTGATAATTGTCATAATATGCAGTTAGGTAAAATGGCTTTAATTTTAAAACTGAATTAAGAAATTAATCCTGCAGATTGATACCCTCTGAAGTCAAGTACATCTCTTTAATAATGATTATTGGGTGCTTCCAGTATTTAATTGCAGGCAGTTGATCTCAGGTTCTGTTACCTAACCTCTACACACTGAGCTAAGGTCACATTACTCAGAGAGCACACACTGTTCTAAAACCTTTACTGAAACAGGAGGGCGAATCTGCTTTGGTTATAAATGTTGCTAGACTGTGTAACAGTTTCACCAAAAGTGTGAGGTCAGCAGACTGAAAATGCCGCCATTTCTAATGATCAAAAACTAACATTTATGACCTTTTAGGGCACTATTTTAACGAGCTAAGTGCACGGCGTGAAGCGCATGGCACAGGTGCGTTTAGGGCGTGTCCAAATCCACTCTTGCTAGTTTGACGGAAAAAAGGGTCTGTGCACCAGGCACATGGTTCAAAAGGGTTGTCTAAGGGTGTAGAGCATGAACGATAAAGGATTTTTATGGCCGATATGATACGAATATTTGGTTATTTAAAAATCTGATATGCCGATATATACAGTGTATATATTTTTTAAATCGGCCATTAGAAATGCCGATACCGATAGATCGGGAAATACCTAATATCGGCCCGCCGATATATTGGTCGGGCTCTAAATCAGAGTGTCATCTCCCATTCCCTTTAAAAGCTAGGTTGCATCTTTTGCGTGTGTGTGCTGCTGCGCAAACCCTGTGTGTTTGTGTGTGTTTGTGTTTGTGTTTGTGTGTGTGTGTGTGTGTAACAAGCATAGTGCGCACGCTGTGCATAGGCTTAGGCACATTTTACTAATGCGCAGTTAAAATAACAATAGTTGGGCTTTGTGCTGCGCTGCACTGGGTGCAAGATAGGGCCCTATGTGCTTTGTCTTTGATTACGCTGATCCCTGTTTTTTTATATTGCAAAATTATGTTTTGAATTTTAAAGCTATTAAATGTGGTGCTGAAGCAATTTAGCAATGTACTTCCATAAAGATGGTGTGGGGCTTGTTTAAGAGAAATAAAATAGAGAAGAATCAAAAGCAAATCAAAGCAGCAAAAGTGAGATATTCTGACTTTTAGTCCCCAGTATGAGTGAAGCTTCAGAAATGCCTAACCCTACAATTCCCAGTTTTTCATTAGATCTTTCCTTAAGCCACAAGCCAAATTGGAGACCATTGATGACAGCATCAGTGTCCTGATGACATCATCGGCGCCAGTAAATACAACTTTTCCTGCATGTGTTCAGGTGTCCTGAATTGATATCACTGAGAAACAGTGTCCCATGTAGGCAATTACTGTGAGGACTTTTTTGTAATTTCCCCAAAGTGTTAATATGCAAGACATATATTACCAGCTCAGCTTGATGTTCAAGTATAAGCCAAACAACTAGCTAGAAGTGTTATCTCAAAAAATGTCCCATGTCCTATTCGGCAGCAGTTGCCTGCCTCATCTAACAGTTTTATATTTATCAGTTTTAGTCTACTGAGCACAAACCTCATTATGGCTCCTCAAACACAGTGACAAGGGTTTTTGAAGCCTGCCTTTTAGTAAAGTCCCGGTGGTGTAATAGCTGGTGGAGTACTACCCTCTTGCAGCTCTTTTTTTTTTAAATAATAAAACACAGCTCAGCACATCCTTGTGCTGCATGCATAAAGAAGAGACACCTTTGTGTCAGCCTAGGTTAGTCACAACAGGAGCACCAGCAAGGAAGTAACGTCTGCACAAATTTCAATAATCCCATATCGTTCAATAAGAAATGAAGGAGAAGAGTTTGCACCTAATTGTTCCAGTGATCTCAGCTCAGCTGTTACATTCTGGGCAGTTTGCGCCAGCGATGCATGAACAACATCTCTATAGTATTACAGCATGACAGCATACATCCAACCTATTAACTGTGCTGCCATGGTAAACATGAGTTACTGTTAACCTACTTGTGCTACCAGGCGATTCCCAGCAGGAACACTTTCCTCTGTCTTGAACACTTACAGGCAGAGACACCAGTGATACTGCGACATGTCAATCAACCACACCCCACCATTGCCAATCACATGAAGTCTAAGATGCTTGCCATTATTCCAGCACGCTGTGGTACACACTCAGAGATGATAGCACACGTACACACTTGGATGTCGTGTGCACCGACACACCTGCCAGTCTTCATCCCATCACACGACTAGTCTCAGTTGCGTGGCAGGGCTTTGTTGGTGAGTTGACAGCGAAGGTTGCTTCGTGAACCCGGCACGCAATCTCATGTCCCCCCGCTGCTTTGGGATGAAGGGAAGTGATGATCCAGGGATTTTTCTTTTCCTCTGCTCCAGTGAGCTCACCGTATCACCTTGACAATGTTGCATTCTGTCACGGAGGGTACGGGAATGGCAGCGGGCATTTGGGAAGGAGGAAAATGCTTGTGGAGAACTTTGTGGGTTTTAGCTGTCTCCAAATAAATCCATTAACTGACAGGCTTAGTCATGCCTTAACGTACAGTGAGAGAGAAAGTGTTGGAAGTGGGTTGTGGTAGGATGTGGTTGAAGATGCGGTATGAGTTGAGGATTAAAAAAAAAAGTATTCTTAGTACTGTGTGTGTGCGTTCGTGCGTGCGTGCATGCGTGTGTGTGTGTGTGTAATGTGAATGCAGGCAGGACTCGCAAAGTTGAACATCCCTGTCCTGCCTCAACAGCAATGCAGCATAGTTCAGGGACTGCACATCGCTATGTAAATGCAAATTGCAGTGTCATGGTGATCAATCCTGTAGGGTGCTGAGACAGGGTTGTGTCAGGACCAGTCTGCAGCATCTAACTGTCGGTCTGCCTGCCCTGTTTTGTGCTGTCTGTTTCTGTGTGGCATTATGTGAGACGTGTCATGCTTGGCTCTCCTCTTCAGGAGTATTTGCCAAATTGGTTTTATGATTCTAATTTGCTTCTTTTTAACCAACAAGCACAAAGTATTTGCAAATCAAAACAAAATGCTCAACTAATTTCTGTGTCATGTTGTTTTTACAGGAAACAACTCCAATAAAAGACTCCTGTGTGGACTGGAAGGAAACAGCAAGACGGTGTGGGACAGGCTGGTCAACACAGAGCTGGGTGGAGGGGAGGAGTCATCAAACGGGACATCAAAACACAGACATCAGAGCATGCTAGCCATGCTTTAGCACATGCAGGAAAGGCTGCTTGATCACTGGAGAAACACCTGCTGCCTTTTCTTACGCACCCCTGAGCCACAAACGCACGCATCGCCCTCTCATCTGTCATTTTCTGTACACCATCCCTGCAAAGATGCCGATGCCAAGGGTGGCGCTGTGGCACTTGTGGTGACGGGGCACAGAGTGTGTGTGCACATCCGGCAGGCAGGCCGGTGGGTCGGTGGGTGTACAGGCACACCAAGAGGCATTTCTGGGTGGGCAAGGTTGCACCATGCGGCCCTGGGCGGGTTCATGGCGTTGGATTACCCTGGTGCTGTTGGCCTGGGGCACGCTCCTTTTCTACATCGGTGGCCACTTGGTGAGGGACAGTGAACACCCAGAGCGGTCCAGCAGGGAGCTTTCCAAGATCCTGGCCAAGCTAGAGCGGCTCAAGCAGCAGAATGAAGACCTGCGGCGCATGGCCGAATCGCTCAGGTAACAACAAGCTGTTTTTTTTAGAACTGAGTGGACTGACTGTAACAACACCAAATGCTCTTTTACTAAAATAAGTGTTAAAATGTGCATTAGTATTCTGTTTATGTGGTTACAGAAATCATACCCTAGTTTCAGATAACTGGATAAACCCATACCTGGCTTTGAGAAACCTGAATACGCTAGCTGGATTACTGTAATTGAAACCAGTATACGGCATGTGAGTCCAGGCGGCCAGAAACCAAAGAGACTTCATCATCAACCACTGAGGTGACTCAGTCGGTGCAGAAATAATAGTGTGGCCTAGATGTCGAGGAGTGAAAATGACCTGCACACAGATGGAGTTCAGAAACCTGGACACTGTTAAAATCCTATATGAATTACTAGGTTTCTCCTTCTATTCCCATGTAAACGTACACATATATATACATGTGTGTGTGTGTGTGTGTGTGTGTGTGTGTGTGTGTGTGTGTGTGTGTGTGTGTGTGTGTGTGTGTGTGTGTGTGTGTGTGTGTGATATGGCCACATGTGATCAAAACAAAGTAAAAAAATAAAATAAAATCATGACATCCGTATTAGTAAATTATAAGTAAATGTAATGAAAGTTAAGCAATGTATTTAGAAACACACATCACTAACAGAAACAGCTGAATCACTCTCTTCCTTTTCCATTATAATCTACAGGTCAGCATATCCATCTCCTTGGTTCTGGCAAGGTCCTGCTTGGGCCAGTCGATGTAACATCACAGTTTGAGTGCTTTGGTAAAATGCATCAGTTCCCAGAATTTTGTCACTACTGGATCTGTGGATCCAAGGTTTTGCGCAAAAGCACAATTGAGCAAACAAATGATATGTGCCCTTTTTTGTTTGCCTGGTCAGTAAACTTTTGTTTTTAAAGTTAGAAAAAAAGTTAGAAAAAAAAAAACTATGGTGCAATGCATCATTCCCTTAAGTTTCTGAAAAGCCCAGCAATTAAGTATGGCTTCCAGCTCCCTGGTAGTCTAATCACAGTAATTTTACAATTCCCAGAATGTGGCAATGAAATGATTGTTTTTTTAGTTTTTTTTGTGAAAATGTAATCAGCATATGATTAAGTCAGTATATTGTGCCCCATACAGTTAAACAAATGTTGCTGCAAAGTTTCATCAAAAGCTGATCAGTAGTGCTGGAGATATTATATGTGACAGACAGATGGATGAACTGTCATACACCTCACCAGATTTTATTGTGTTATTTTGGCAGACAATAGAACATTGTACGAGCCCATTAACCACACAGCATCATTCACACATTCAAGCTAAGAGTAATAGAGAGACAGATGGTTTTGCTCTCATCTCTGCATGCTGACAGCATTTCTCTTCGCACATACACTCAGGGTCTGTACATGGGTGTGTATGTCCGACTGAGTGTGCATGCATGTGCAGGGAATGCAGTAGTGTTTCCTGGTGTGAGTCATATTACAGGGAATTTGAGCTTCAGATGTTGCCATTGCTGCTCTTCTGTGATATTCAAATTCCCTTTGATGCTAGGCCCCTTATCAGTGCATGCAAACATAAAACTCCAAGCACACACGTTGCTTCAGACAGCTGGTCCTTGATTAAATCCCTTGCTTTTGTAATTATTCAAAATTGGCTCAGAAACAAAGGTGTAATTCATGAAATAAAAAACAAGTGCAGCTTTCAGTCGACCAGTGTCCAGATGGGTCCCTGACACACTGCGCGCTTGTTGCTTGTTATTGAGTTCAGTTGTTGATCTGGGACCGAGGCCTTCACAGTTGTTCACTGGGGCAGCGCTACAATGCCTTCTCAAGTCCCTCTAAGCTTCAGCTTCAGCTAAGTATATAGCACAGCAAGCCAAAAGCAGGCAACTGGCTTTCTGAGGTTAAGCTTTGTGAGCTATTGACAGAGACGGGTTGGTTTGTCCTCTGTTCAATTTTGTGTTTTTGTGTCTTGTCTTGTGTGTGTGTGTGTGTGTGTGTGTGTGTGTGGGTGGTGGGGCGGCGTGCAGTGGTCAGATACAGGCCCAAGATTGAACTGCACCTTCCTGTAGTGTCTCTTATTAGGGCTGCACAATTATGGCCAAAATGATAATCACGATTATTTTGATCAATATTGTGATTATAATTATTTATCACGATTATTTGTTGATTTTAACCAAATCATATTTTATTGTCACATAGGCTGTTTTTAACTGCTTTTACATCCATATTATGCTACATTCTTCATATCTTGAAGTTGTATAGACATACAGCTGCAATACATGTAAATGAAAATTAGCTATCTGAAATAAATAGAGTAGGATATATATATTTTTATGTATCTCTGAGAAAGCTCCTTCACTTGTTTTCAACAATAACTGATTAAAAGAGCTAATGAGAGAGAGAGGGAGTGCGAATTGACGCAAAGAGGCTGTGATTGAGCTGCCCATCATTCCTGCCACAGCCCCTCCCTTCTCCATTCATTGCCTCCTCCTGTTCCTAGTTTCACTTCTTCTTCACCTCCGTCCTCCCTCTTATTCCACTACCAAACTGCTGACAGAGGCATGGAGCTGAGCCAGACTCCAGCTTGCAGGTTGTCACAGACTGACTGACTATGTAACAACTCACTAGTTTACTTATTGACTAGCTCAAAGCATGCCCAACACTGCAGATTTAGACTGAGAACATGAATCTCTGAATGTTGCACAAGTAGCAGAACCAGTTCTTTGCAAGCATGGCGCTGACATTAGACAATAAAGGTTTCATTCAAAGTACCTAACCTTTACATTACTGCATATGTTTTAATGAGTGGCCTCAAAGAGATTTAAACCCAGAAAAAACTGACATTACACCTTTGTGTTGAGTTGAGCAGTAGAAACCCAACTGCATTGAGATTTATTTAGAGTTCAGTAGGATTTAACTGGATGTTACTGTCATCATCACACCACAACAGCACTAGATGGATGTGTAATGCATTATTGGGCAGTGTTGTGCATTCATTACATACCTGAAGGGATCTTGTTTACATTGTCTCGTTCGCTTTATGATAGTGAGTGATAGTCATGCTGAAGCAGTGTGCATGGGATATTGATTTTCTTGATCACAAATTGCAAATTTGTGTAGCATCACTAAGAGGAGGAAGATACTTAGTTATTCAACCCGCTAAATAGATTCTTCACACACGTCTGATCACGGTTTACCTATTTTCGCTGAACTCGCCATAATTTTTAGAATTAGAAGTGTCATGTGAAATCAATCACACTATCAATTACTGTTCAGATTCAAATTAGTATCACCTGGCTGGCCCACTGATTCAATCCAGTGGTTCGGTTATTCAGGCCATTCCTAAGTGACTTGAGTGACAGGCGGCATGCCAACCTACCAATCACCCAGCAGCATTAATGAGAGGTGAGCACGAGGTCGAGTTGCTCGGGCTGCCTGGCTCCGCCCTCTCTGCAGCTGTCAGTCACCTCAGGCATGAAGCCATGGCTCCTGTGGAGACAATGACACGCGCCGGCCTGATGGTGTGACATCAGAGGGAGCGAGTGGTAAGAGTGACAGCTGGGCTGAGCGATGAGGACCTGATCGATCCCCCAAGCATGCCAACAGAGGGATGGAGGGAGGAAGGGGGTGATGCAGAGGAGGCCAAGAGGAAGGAAGCATGATGGATGATGTGAGGACTGCACTAACTAAAGAGCAGCAAGGAGGGAATGGAAAATGAGGAATGAGGGCATAAGAAGAGTTGTGGAGGCTGCAGTCATTGCACTTAAAGCTTGTCTACATGTGTTACATTTTGCATATGTCTGCCTTATTTGGGTCTCTTTCTTTCAAGTAAAATAAAAAGGCAAATGCAAAGTTCAAAAATAGTTTGGTGTAGTGAAGCCACTGTCCACGCATGTACAAGAAGGCCTTGACTCATTTAACGGGTTTAACCCAGTGCGGCCCCACCAAACAGATTCTGCGGCTGCTTCACGACCTGAACTGCCATCGACCCTGCCGTCGCTCAGGCACAGCGAGTTAAGGTCTACTACCACTTACACTAGCCCCATTGTGCGAGCTGTCTGTGGTCAGGACATCTCTGTCAAGTAGGGCTCGGAGCGGAGCTGGCTCGCTCTGGGTGTACTGAGGCATTGAAGCATTCAAAGCAAGAATGCACCATTCAGAATCAGTTTACTTGGAATTATATTGTTCAGTCAGTGGACATAACATGGAGACAGCAAAGGAAAGAGATGTCAAGGCAAGATGAACTGATTCGACACAGTGCAGAAATATCCACACAAACAACTGATATACATAATTACTGTAGTACATATACAATGTAGTATTAGACAGTCATACAATTACTGTTCCTGATGTCTTCAAACAGGTCTTTCAAACCGGTAGCTGGTTTTCATGGTAATGACCACACCTTTTCACACATTTATAGTGTTTGTGTGTGTTTTGCCACTTGCACATTCCTGTGGTTCATAAGCTTGACTTATTGGAGTCAAGTGGTTTTGTTTAACACACAGTGAGTTTAAAGGCTGAAGCATGTCAGTCCAGTCTTTGATGCATCACAGTGTGGTCATTTACATATGCCCACGTACATACACACAGATTATGGGAACAAAGTTTCCTCTTCATGTTTTCCTCTTGAAGGCAAATTGTGTTAATGTAGCCTGCTTTCATCTACACCTCCCAGAATACTTTACATCTCCATCCATATGTATTGCTTCTCAGGTCAGCACATACACAAGGTTTTCTTTTGAAGTCAAGCAGATTATATTAAATCTAACCACGGAAACATGTATGCACTGCAGTGCCACCTAGGCACTGTTCAAATTGCTCCGCCCGGCTCTGATCACCCTGTGTACTCCATGGTTATCAGGTGCGGGGAAGGAGGCAATAGAGCGACAGCTGGGGCAGCATTTCAGAGGAAACTGGGTTGCATGCTGAACCTCACCTGCTTTCCGGCTCAGTGCTTAGTGCCGGTGGGGCTCATCACCCCGTGTTTTCATAGCTTTAGTCTTTTGCTCCTCAGTATTTCCCCCCACCTTTCTGCCCTGCCTCCCCCGAGCCTGAGTTTTTCTCATCTGTTACCTCTCCTATATCGTTTGATTAAGACACTGTCAAATCCAGCTGCCTTATCTCGTCTCCGCTTCAGGTCCTCTAGAGGTACCGTCAGGGATCATTTGTGTATTTGTGTACAGTATTTGCTTCCTTCCTGCGTGTGTGTGTCTGTGGGTTTTGATACCGCTGAGTGTTGGGATATATTTTATATCTACATGTCTTGTTTGGGGATGCTTGTGGTTTGCCTGCACCAGTATTTTGTCTCAGCAGTTTGTCTCTTTGGAGTATGTTAGCTAACCTCTGTATCAAGTCTACTTATTAGCCTGTGCTGGTCTGGCCTATTTCTTCTGCCTTGTTCAACAATGTATCATGTTGCTTTATGTTACAGTTTTAGCAGCACTTTAAACTCCTGGGAAATAATGTCACTAAGGAAGTTGTCCTACTTCCAGTACAATTGTGTGACAAGCAGGTTAGGGTGTGGCCTTTGGGAGATCCTGTTGAATATTGTTTGAACAGACCCAGCTGTGCCAATATACAGCGGAGATGACACTTGGAAAGAAAATGCACCTGGGTCTTAGTTCAAGAGATCTGTGTCTGGCAGCTGGAATTGACATTTACAGATTTCAAGGAGAAAGGGAGCATTAATTTAAGACTTACATATACAGTAAATACCCATGATGCAAAGGTATCCTTGTCCATCACACGCTTACATAATGATGAAGTTAACATATCCATCCTTTTCTCTTGTTATTTCCATTGCTTTGAAGCACAATGCTCAGTTAGTGCTCAGTGAAGTGGAAGGACAGGGCTTCTCAGAGACTGAGGCTTGAACAGTCAGGGGGGAGTTGTGCAGCAAGAAGGGCTGTTGCAACTTTAAAAGTCTCATCTTTATGCCTGCCAGCAACTGATGTTCCTCACTGAGGGAGCAAATTGAGTTTGCATGCCTTGATGACTCATTAACATGGCCTTTGCAGCACTTCGCCAATGCCCCTGTGCATTCATACATATTCAATTTTTAATAGTTTTATGTAGAGGAATTGATTTGGTATAATGTCAGTGGCAGGTTGTCTTTTTTCCTCTACTGATTTGAAATCATTTTTCATTACATGCATGAAAATGGTTGTGAAAATGGTTATTTATGTATTTTAATTGATTATGCCGTTTGTTTTAGCTTAATTTACCTTAACAGCTTTGGGGTCAATGAATTTATTCGAATTGAATGGTGGTCCCCCTCTAGTGCCTGTGAGCGGAAAAAACACCCTTGCAACTTTCAGGTAGCAAGCCACCGGCCTCAGCATCAACAAGGATCACATGATATCTAGTCTCGCCATGTAGTGAATTGCTTCACGGCACTGCACTGGCTGAGCCGGCAAAAAAAGAAACAGAAAGCTAGGAAAGCATTGTTGGAGGAACAGAGAAAGAGGAAACGGCAGTCTGACAGAGCGTGGAGTCAGACACAAGTAAATATAGGAGCTGCCAAATAACTATTCCGAAGCTGTAGGGAGAGCTTTATAGAGAGACCTGCATGAAAACAGCGAAGAAATGGCCAAAACTGCCTAGCGTCCCTTTAACACAGATCCATTTACATATATGCATTTGAAAATAGTTTATTAATTATTATAATGTGCAATTAGATAAATGGACTGAAAGACTGCCCGAACATCTTTTCAACTATAATGAGCAGTTAGCAAGATTATCAGCTGTTAGTTTACCACGCCCTTTAAATATGATGCTTTTGAGCACAAATCTCTGTTATGCATGCTCACATTGGCCACTGCACCAATCAGCATACAGTATGTACAATAATGTAAGGGGATTTTCAGTTTGGCTGTTGATAAATGGTCAAAGGACAGCAACAAATTATGTTTAATCTGTTGACTGCACTTTAATTGATTTGATGTAATTGTGTTTTTTAGAATTTGTTAAAAGTTGATTCTATCCAAGTCTGTTTTGACTCATGTATTAAACCTTCTCACTCCAAACCCCTGCACATCGTTAATAACTATAGAAACTAGGTGTTGAATATATAAAATGAAGAGCCAAAAAAACACAGAGAAGCAGGAGGAAGGGAGACAAAACAACACATGCAAAACAATTTGATACCGTTCTTTTTGGTTTCACATAGTGATTTTGCTAGCGCAATAAAGAACTTTGCCTGACATACCTACGGTGTGTCATCAACATGTACGTGTGCGTCTCCCTTTGATTGGTGAGGAGACGGGCGTGCGTCTGACGTTGGCATGTTGTCATTTTGTCATTTTTTGGTGTGTACTTTTCCTTATCAATGAAAATGAACAAACAAATGAATGAGCAAATCCTGATTGTGTTATTATGGTATTACTACCAACAGCAACAGCGTCAGCACCAACTACAAGCACAGTACTCGTGAGAAATGTACGTTTACGTAGTGCAAACAGTATATACACTTTTCTGTAAGTGTTTTCTAATTTAATTTTAATGTTTTCGTCTGACCAAATTGAAATTACGTATCTAATCTTTTAAATCTTTTTAGATAGTTTTTTTCCGGGGTTATTCTTCTTCTTTTATGGTACCATAAAATAACTATCTGTAATTGGTCTGAATGTCCAAAAAGTGTTTTCATACTGCAAATGAACCGAGCCATGGTTCAGTTTGGTCCGGACCGAGACCACCTCTTTTGATTGGACCAAGATTTGGTCTTTTGAAGCACCTTTCTCACCTGCAATTTTGGTTTGGACCAAACTGAAAAGTCCAAATGTCCGAACCAAATTAGGTAGGTGTGAAAACGCCCTAAGTGAGGGAGAAAACTGTCAATCATCTAATCTGCAGCCTACTTAAAAATTATCTATGTCTCTAGCTAATTATCCATGGTGTTGCCACATCAAAATAAGTGAAGCAGAAATTCAGCCTCTTGTCTAGTTTGCATTGCTTTGGAAATATCACTTGTAACATAATGATATACAGTAGTTTTACATGAAGTGAGTGCTGAACCATTTGCTTAGTCAGCAATTGACATTATTAATGATTGTTTTAGTTTTTTAAGGAATTTAGCAAATTAAATAAAGTGAAGTAAAAATGCCGTGGCTCAAATTTTAGGATTTGCTGTTTTACAAATTATGCAACTTGGTCTTATGGGCCTGCTTTTGTCTTTTTTTTTTTTTTTTACTTAATTGAGTAATCAAAATAGATTGATAGCTTCTCTGAAAAATGAATTTATTTATTACTTGCAACGCTACACTGAGTATAACTTTTTTTCTGTTTTTACTGAGATACAGTTTTACCATTTCAACAGGGAATTTCTGCAGAGTAAGACATGTTGCGTTGTGTTCCTTCTCTCATACACATGCTCCCATGCTCACCCATCACATCCTCTCATTGTGGTTTTCTCCCCAAGGATACCAGAGGGTCAGGCAGAAGCCGGCTCCCTCGCTGCAGGGAGACTGCGCTCCCTGGAGGACCAGCTAACCAGAGCCAAACAGAAGATCCACAGCTTCCAGAAACTCACTGGAGATGGTAAGCAGGGCAGGGCCGTGTAAAGGTCCACACCAGTCTTGACTATATATGGTGGAAACCAGTCAACGTCTCAAGTGAGCTGCGGATGGGCAGGGTTATGTGTGTATTTGCTACTCTAAGCAGTGGCCAGAGGGGAGTGAAAGCTTTCAAGTGAGCGGGTAAATGAGTGAATGAAGTGGAAGCCGCCTGATGGCAGAATGGAGGATAGTAAGGAGAGAAAAGACAGAGAGAAAATAAAGGACATGTGAGCATAGAGGGCAGCAAGGGGTCAGCCTTTCCATCTTGCCGCAGGGGAAGAAAACGCTAAAAATACCCTGAAGCTTTTTTCCACCCATGGAGAGAGTGAGGAGAGAAGAGAGTGCAACATAAGGAAGGTAGAAGAAAAGAGATTTTCCCTCACCACCACCACCTCCTTCTTGACGCTTGAGGCTGTCCTTCCCATTCCTGGATTGTTTTTTGTTTCTCTCCGCAGAAATCAGAGCAGTCAGCTGTGTTATGCATGTGGGTTACTCCACATTGTTTGGCTCAGCTTGGGTATATAGTTCCTTCCTGTCGTTAGAACTGTGTGAGAAAAGACATGAGAGAGGCAACACCAAGGGACAAAGACTAAAAGAGGAACATTTAGTGGTTACATTCCGAAAGCTTGGTTTGTGCCATTAGATTGTTTAGACTCATGTAATCTAATACTCAAACATTCCTTAAGACCTGGCATCCTTTCCTATCTTGTTCCTCCCAGCTTTATTACCGTGAAGTTGCTTTGACGTTAATGTCATCAATTCATTGTTCTAGATCATGCCTGTGTTTCAAATGTCATGCCAGCTGAGTATCTTTGTTATGTTATGTTGTGAGCTGTCCTCGCTTACTTACCCCCCATCCCCCTGCAGGCCCAGGGCCCACTCAGGAGGAGCTGCGGAGGACGGTGGAGAACGGTGTTAAGGAGTTCTGGTACTTTGTTCGCAGCGAGGTGAAGAAATTGGCCAACGCCGAGCTCAGCGAGAGGCAGAAGTACGCCGACACGCTCCTGCAGGACCTGGGACACCAGGAGAGGTTAGCATCCTTCAAAGTGGAAATGTCAAAATGTTCCACAGTGATTTGAAGAAAGCCATGACATATGTGGCGGAGCTGACACTGAAATCAGTAAATCAGACTGTTGTTATTGGGGCAGTGTCTCAATGAAGTCCTGGCTGGCGGAGCTTTTCTGTGTGGAGTTTGCATGTTCTTATGTCTGCCCCAGTAAAAAGTTATGCACATTTGGTGAATTTGAAACTCAAACAAGCCCATAGATGTGAGTGTGATTGCTTGTGTTTCTTCTCTGTGTGTTGTTTCTTCAACTTTACACACTCCCATCAAGTATTGGTATTCCTTAAGGATGTTTTACATTTTAGTAAATGTAAACCCTACCAATGTTATCACTTACTTGTATATCTAGGTCTGTGACTCCATTAGCCTAACTGATATTACTGAGCAATCAGCTGAACCCACCTGGTATACACAGGCCTGGGTATTGAATCTCAATACTCAATTGGTGTCAACCAAAACACAATCGTAGATTATCGAACTGTCAAGTACCAAAAGTTGACATAAGATGTTTGATTAGATTTTTAATTTTGTTTACTTTACTTCTTTGTAGGTAAGAAAGTATTAGCATTGAAACTGCATCTCTCTGCCTCAAAAGCTACAGACTCAGAAATGGCACATACTAATGATCAAAGGGCAAAGGTCATAGATACACTCTTTCTGTCATGTGGACAGCTTCCACACGGCTGAATGAAGAAAGGCCCGATGTTACTTAGCCAAGGGGTTCATTGTAATCCTGCTGAAGTGGCTTACAGGGCCCATTGTTTAGTCATTGCTGCCTAAGCAGCTTTCCAAAGACATTCCTCACCCCATACACACAGGCATGCATGTACGCACGCACACACATACAGTCTTTCTATGTGCTGAAGGCAAAGGCTGAGGGAGCCAGCACAGATAGGGCCAGAGGTGGAAAGAGCAGTGAAACGTTTGACTCCTATAAATGCACGGCTCCCTCAATTAAATTCTGCTCAGGAAGCGGGTAAGGTCTTTGTCTGTTATACTTCCCGATCCGAGTAAAATAGAAATGTAGCACATTTGAAAAAGTATGCAATTATTTACCCGCTCTTCCAATGAAAACAATCGCTGCAGTATCAAGAGCTGTTAGTTTCACAACGTTTCATAGACAGTTGAAATGAAACGCTGTAAAAGTTCGCAGAAATTGCAGCAGATCAAAGTTCAAATATCATAAACAGGAAATCAACACCTCTGCATCACAGAAGAGTGTATCACCATACTGCTGCCTGTGTATCAGTAAAATATACTGTAGTAAACCGCCACATCACAGTATATCTTCATGCCAAGTCTCAGTTAAAGATGAATTGAAACAATCTTATTGAGTTTCAAAGTTAGAAGGTGCTTAAAGCTCTCAGGAAAATAGTTGTAAACGTCTAGGTATACTTCCATGACAACTGGTCAAATTCCATCTGCTGATGGAGATGATATGATAGGGTTAAAAGCTCTAGAAGTGTTAACACATGGACAATCAGGAGAGATTATTAGGGTTCAAACCGCAAAGCGGTAGAGCCCTTTGTCTACTGTCTGTTTTAGTTATTATTATTATTAATATTATTAATATTATTTGTTGTCTACCACGCCGGCCCAAATTCCTGTGAGCTGGAATGAGCTAGAAATATGAAAGTTGGGGGAATAACTAGAAATGGTGTGCATGTGCTTCTTTAGAAATATGAACCCAATCGGCCACATGGTGGTGCGGTAATTAAGGCTTCAAAATGCAAACTTTGAAAGGCCACGCCCCCCCACACCTCAAGTCTGATTGACTTGAAATTCCCCACACAGGTGCAGCTTTAATGTGCTCTACAAAAAAGCCTCAAGGATCATTAAGGTCCTCCCAGAAAAAACACATTTTCGGGATCTACTCCTACACCGTATCTCTGATTGCCACCAAATTGTCAATGAATCATCAATGGATCAAGCTTATTACAAGTTGTATAAAGCATGTCAATATCTCAATTACTTTTCAAGATATTGACCAATGAACTTTGAAAGGTGCATGGCTCTGGACATGAACACAAATCAGCAACCGTAAGGCCAATCATCACAAAACTCACAGGGTATGTCCAGATAAGTGCCCCAAATATACCCAGACAGTTTTATATACATATTCCACTAGGGGGCATTACAAACAAAATATTTTTATTATAAATCATGGTCCAATCATCACAAATCTCTCAGGATATGTTCTCTTAAGTACCTGAACCATGCCCTGCAAGTTTAATTCAAATTGAACACCAGGAGACACTATAAATGCAAACAAACTGCAGGTGATGTAGCGCAAATCAGGCTATAAATGACTAAATGTTTGTCCATTCAATACAAAACTTCCAGGAAATGTCTACATAATGACCCCACACACACACTGCAAGTCTCATTCAAGTTGACCACTAGAGGGCGCTTTAAATGCACAATAACTGGACGTGGAATGACGCAAAGCAAGGTTTGAGCTCGGCTTTATTAGCAGATGTTTTTGTGTTGGTCATCTGCTACATATCCCACTGAATTGAAAATAAATGTTTTTAACAAATCAGTTTTAGGCATTTTAAACAAAGTGCACTGTTTGCCCAGTCATTACAATGCGTGCAGGATATGTTTTATAACGACGTTGGTCCACATGTGTGAAATTACTTTGAAGTCGCTATTGGAAAAAAAAAAAGGTTTGAACCTGCGAATCGCAGCTTGTGGCTGGATTTCTTATTATAATTTTTAACTCTACTTTCAATAAGCAACTATTGATTATTTTCATTATTGTGCCACTTATTTTTCAGATTAATAATTTAGTCTATACCATATCAGTAAAAAAAAAAGCCGTTCACAAGTTCCCAAAGCTAATAGTGATGTTTTCAAATATCTTTAAATATAATTTTATCCAACCAAAAGTCAATAGCTATATGTTAAGCTGAAAGCAGGAAATCTTTGCCATTTTTACTTAAAAAAAAAAGACTAAAACGACTAATTAAAAATCCTAAGTCTTACAAAGTCATTTTCTGTTTATTAATTAATCGACAATTGCAGCTCTAATTACTCTTTAACTTGCTCTCTCTACTATGTAATACTATCTAATACTCTAATCTATAAACTTAGTAAAGCATATTAGGAATTAAATATTGAATTTTGGGCAGAGAAAAGTGACAATTAGATAATAATGACTACATATTTGAGATATTTAGGGATATTTAGGGCAAAACAAATACAATGTGTCTCCTGAACTTATATCACTATATCTTTAGAAAATAAAGGTCTCACTAACATGATAAACTTATTAAACATATTTGCAGTCATTTTTATACTTAACCCAAAGACGAGAAGCACAAAAAAAGAAAACTCACCCAAAAAAGTATGCTAGACATAAACTGTGTAACAATTTAAATTAAGGGTGAATCTTAAAAAACCCAAATAGTATGTAAAACACTGATCATTGATGCAACAGGATGGATAGAAACTATGGCTGAAACTGTTGTGTCGTAGGGGAAACAAGGAATGAAATCAACCTCTTTCATTGTTAAATAGTGTAAACACACTGTTCACTTCCCACCAAATGGCTCACATTGTGCCACAGAAGAGCTTACTGTGGGCCTATAGGTCAGGTATCTTTTATCTTCCTTCCCTTCTGTCTATCCCCTGGCTTACCTGGCCTGGTGATATTCATGCTGTAATGTTAGCCTGAAACCTTGTCTCTCGTTGGTGCAGCATCAGTACTCAGAAAAGCTGTGCTCTGCTGCCAAGCCCAGTGGCTGCAGCCAATCAGAAGTACTGGGGAAGCCCACAAGCTTCACATATCCTCAAGACCACTCACACATTTAAACCCACATACGGGCATACACTCCCCCAATGCATAGGGACATCACGGCTGTGTGGTGTTCCCCTGTCTTGATGCCAAATTCCTCAGGGCTTGTCTGTCGATTTCTTCTTGTTAGTTTTGCGGCCAGGCAGGTTAGCTTTTCCTTCCCACAGAGGGTTGGTGATTGCTCCCCTGTGCGTTTTTGGAAGAGAGTTTGACATCCGTGCACACATTGTGGTTCCAGCTTCAAAATGGGTCAATGAGTAATGATACTGTCCTATTTGTAGAAAAAGGCACCATTTACCCTGCCGCAATGCTGAAATGGACCATGTTACGTTTATCTGCTTTGTGTGTCTGTATGTGTCTTTGCATGCACTACTGAATATATGCAAAATAACTCAGACATCAGTCACACAGGATGTGACTGATTTGGGTCAAAGAAGTGAGTAATAAATTAAGCTTGTGTGTGTGTGTGTGTGTCTGTGTCTGTGTGTCTGTGTCTGTGTGTGTGTGAGAGAGAGATGCTCTTAGCTGCAGGAACTCTTGGGCATGTCTGTAAGTGGATGGTCACAATAGTTGGCGATGTGTGACATGGCACAAATTTGCTGTGTGAGGCTTTGCAGATGGCAGACTTAATCCAAACTGAGCTAAACAACCAGAAAGACCTTGTGATCAGTCAGCTTGACACACTTTTTCTTGAAACATTCTGAAACCATGATGAGCCTCGGTAATGTTAAACACACCAACTATTAACATATGCTGTCTAGTGGATGTTCTGTCTGAAGCTCTACGTAATGTTTAGAAAAAAAGGATTTACTTACTGAATTCCCGACCAAAACAGTACCTTCAATCATCTGACTGAACTTCCTGAGCACCCTGGACCTTGTTGTTTTGCCATACGTAATATTGTAGGGACTTATGTAGGTGAAGGGTTTGGTCTCGCAGTCCTCCTGCTAGAGAACACAAATCACATGATTCAGTAATTTCCTATCATCTGTCTGTACGTTTTGTTGAGGAGAATTTCTGTGCAGAAAATCATATAAGGTCAGTTAAAGTTAATTTATTCTATGGGAGGAGAAGAAATGTCTGGACATATAGATAAGCATCCTATCTGGACTAAAAGTAAGGTCACAGACAAGATATGTAAGTATGTAATGCAACAAGTATAAAATATGCATGTTGACGAAACTCATCTGCATATTTGTAGGAGCGCTATGCAGTTTTGGCCATTTCTTTGCATAGAGCTCCACCTAAAGCTTCGGAATAGATATTTGGCAGCTCCTATTTTTACTTGTGTCTGACTCCTTGCTTGGATAGTCTGCCATTTCCTCTTTCTCTGTTCCTCCAACAATTCTTTTTTTGCCGGCTCAGACATGACGATAGTGTGAAAAACTCAATTGCTACCTTGTTAGCCGGTTCCCAAATGGGCGTATGTGTACGGTGCCGTGAAGTAATTTGTTACATCGCGAGACCTGATATCATGTGATCCTTCATGACGCTGAGTCTGGCGTGTTTTTTCCGCTCACAGGCGCTAGGGTAGAGCGAGACGACCACCATTCAACTCGAAAAAAGTTATATAACCATTCCACTGACTCCGAAGCTGTTCAGTTAAGATAAATTAATTGCATAGTTCCCCTTTAAGTAGGGGTGGGCAATGACAGAGTATATGTCTTTTGATATTTTGATGTAGCTATACCATCATATCGTGAATTGTCTTTCTATAAACAGTTTAGAAACGGCCTATTTTTGTTTGATCCTGTGAACTAGATAACTAAAAAATTAAATAACGAAAGACGATCCTGCTGATTGATTTGCTCTATGGTCTAGTATAGTACTAAGTATTTTAATTATTTTGAAGCCAATCTGAAATGGACACCTGGAAAACATACCTTACCTAACATTAATATATTAGTTTAAAAAAAAAAAAAAAAAAAGACCCCATCTGAAAGAGAGCAGGAGGCAGTGTGAACCAGACACGATCAAAAATTCAGTTGACCCAAACAGAGCCAAATGGAGAAAGAAGATCCAGGTCCCTGGTCGGGTCTACTAGGAACTAGTCTCGCATTGCCAGACCTTCTTCCACAGCGCAACAGAGTTTGTAGCAATCAATGTCTTTGTTCAGCTCGTTATAATACATACATAATTAAAGTTTTGAAATGTGTATGTGTCTGCAGGTCCATCATGACAGACTTGTACTACCTCAGCCAGGCGGACGGAGTGGGCGAGTGGAGAATAAAGGAAGCTAAAGACCTGTCGGATCTGGTCCAGAACAGAATCACCTACCTACAGGTATCTACAGACCCACCCGCTGCTCAACCAACTGGCCTTGCACTCTCCCACTCACACATACAGAGTCATATACACACCTACATGTAGACACAAATACATGGTAAGCATTTATGTGAATGGGTCTCTCACAGATACGACTGCGTATATGCATTTTTTAGTATATCTTTCACACTTACTTGTCTCATCTCACCATCCATAACTGTCGGCATCAGTTTCCACGAGGAGCAGGTGAGGGGGTGTGATAGCAGACTGTCTCAGCAGTCGGATCTGACAAGCAGAATTCTTGTTGCTTGTCAGCAGTTTAGTGACACACACAAACACATATGCCAAAACACATAGACACACATGCAGACGTCTATGCAAAAACGTCTACGCTGTACACAGACAGACACACACATATTTACTCAGGCTGAGGTAGATGCAGATATGCATAGAGCAACACACACAACCTGAGACCCATGACACATCCACTCAACCCCAGCAGCCCTGCTCCCCTCCCCCATCTCTGGTGCTGCTGGGTTCCCGGGTGGGGTGGTGCTCCCCGGCACTGGGCCTTGCAGCATTAATGAGCCGGTGTGTTTGATGAAGAGGACCCAGTCAGTCTGGCTGGGCGGCGACAGCACCACTAACAGCTGCTGTCACCACCGCTGAGGGATCACACCGCTCCACCAGCTGCCGTCACTAATTCATCACACACACACACACACACACACACACACACACACACATACACAGAGTCATCCACAGATGGATTCACCCACACCTATGCAGGCAATTGCTGCGCGCACATACACATAACGCACAGCCACAAGATTGATGCACACACTTGTATGCAGTAAGTTTCCGTGCGTGAGCGTGTGTGTGTGTGTGTGTGTGTGTGTGTGTGCGAATGTGTGTGTGGTTTATTCTCTCACACATCTATATGTACACACAGTGACAGACTCCACCCTCCTATCCTGCTGTCTCTGACACCCGCACCAGCCTCTCCCTTCATTCCTGGTTTGACTAACTCCATCTCTGCGTCTGCTCCATCTGTCCACTCACAACATTCGGTGGACATGGCTGGCTTCTTCAGGTGTATTTCTGTTGGACACTCTTTTCATCTATTTTTGCACTGTGAGCCTTTATATGCTGGTTATAATTGGTAGTGACAAAAATCATGTTTTTTTTTTTTTTTTCTTGATCTTTGCCGTTTCTGCACTGCATTTCCTAAAGATCACATTGTCACTCAACAAGCGTGTCTAGTACCTTAAAGTTATAATCCTTAAAGCAGCTATAATCAGTTTTTTTACATTGTTTGTGAAAGAGGATGGTCAAATTCATGAACTCTTAGAGAACTATCAGCTGACTCAGGCAGTTCCCCTCAGTTCTACATTGTTTTTGTTATAACTGCTACACCGTTACGGTTTTTGTTCAGTCTCTCAGTCTTTTCTCAGGGACCTTAGGTGTTGCAGCAACTTGAATTCCGCTGCAGCGAGAGGAGAGGCTCCACTACTTTGTTAGTGTGCTAGCTAATTCTTGTCTCATTTGTTGGATGAGGAGCAGAGAGAGAGAGAGAGCGAGAGAAGGGCAAGTGGGAGGAAACAAACAGAAATGTCATATTTCAAGCAAGCTTTCTACATAGTTTTTCACTGTTTGGGCTTTGACTGGTGCTCTTTTAATCACGTGATCTTGTTGCACCCTATTTTCTGCAGTAAAATGGAATCAACGCCACCTACTGCTTATCTCGATGAACCAATAACCACATAATGGTACAGGATGGAAAGTATTCTTTTGCGATACATTTGGATGGAAACCTGACTAGTGTTGTTTTTACAGCTTGTTAAAAAAGGTTTTTGGAGCTTTAAGATTTTAGTCCTGGTCGATTTGGCGACACCGGTGGTTACTGATGGCATGACGTATGTGAAAAGTCCAGAAAAATACTTGTGTATCAGACTTACTGGCAACTTACTGGTTATATAACAGTCAGGTTACAACAGTTCACACTAAGGACGGGTTTTTAATAACATCATCATATTAAAGCATAGGCCTTACTAAAGTGTGCTCAGCTTCCTTTTTATCTTCCACTCTTTTTTTTTGAATGTGGGCATCACAATGGATAATTACCTGAGCTTGTCATACTATTTCTCTAACCCAGTTGTTTTCCGCGATATTTCCAACATAAACAATATCACTGTGGTTTCTCTGAACTGAATCACTCTGCAATGGCCTCTCAAAAAGCGCACCATTTAAACAGGCACTTAACATACAGTACAGAGCGGTACTCAGATGCTGCCTTTGTGCATGCATCTGCTGTCATTATCCTAGAACCTAGTCTCTCCTAGTGCTTCGGAGTCATTCCAGCCTCATCACTATTAACCAGGGATCCAAAGATGGCCTCTACGCCACATGGCTCATGCCACATATTCTCTCTCTCTCTCTCTCTCTCTCTCTCTCTCTCTCTCTCTCTCTCTCTCTCTCTCTCTATATATATATATATATATATATATATATATATATATATATATATATATATATATATATATATCTCACGCATACATTGCGGCTCAGATTCTTTTGTCAGGATGCCAATGTAGATTATTAGCACAGTAAGTTAACTTACACATTTGGGGGTAGTAGTGAACTGGCAGCCTGTAACTCCAGGGAAATACCTGTGTGGCTTGTTGTCAGCTCAATGGCTGCTGTACTCTGCTAGCCGGTGGGTGCCGCGCGGCCTGATTACTTTGAACCCTCTACAGATGCAGCAGCCTAATGAGGAAAACACTCCCATCAGACCGTAATTGCTGTTTAGGAAGCTGGTTGGCAGAAGCATTGTGGATTCGATCAGACTGGCTGCTGAGCGAATCACAAACCGCCCGGCAACACATCAACAACACAGCATGTGTGACTCTGTTGGTTTCCTTGTCCTAAGTCCTAGTTTCTTCCCCCAGCGCCTCTTATTTAGTATTCTTCCCCTCAGAGTGTGTGTGATATTGAAGCTAATTTATAAGATGAGGAATGGGAGTGAGACAGGGAACTGAAGAGAGAGTAGGAAAAGGAGGAGGGGGTAGCCAGGCATAAGAACATAGGAGGAGAGAGTGTGTGAGAGAGAGAGAGAGAGAGAGAGAGAGAGAGGGGAATAATGAGAATGAGAGTAAGAAATAGATGGGGAAGGAAGCAAAATGGGCAGTGAATGAGAGAATGCAAGAGCAACTAAAGGGAGATAACGGAGGAAGATATTGAAGGATGAGGCTGGTGATGCTCTTTATTTTTCTTATCATCAACAAATTCCAGGAAAAGACCCAACCCAAATATAAAATATGGCTTTGTGTACCAGAACAATACTTGTTACCATAAAATGTAAATATATAGATCATCACCAGTTTTATCTTTTAACAATTAACCGAGGCAAACCGAGAAAAAGAGTGAACAGGTATACAATTAGTCCAGAGTGGAGTGTGAGACAGACAGGCAAAGGGAACAAAGAAAACAATATCAGCCATGTGTTATTACAAGTCAGAGAGCTAGGCTTTGAGCGATACAAGAAGAAGGTCAAGCAATAAAAAAATGTTGAAACAATCCTTCCTCTTTTCCTCCCAGAACCCCCCTGACTGCAGTAAGGCGAGAAAGCTGGTATGTAACATTAATAAGGGCTGTGGTTATGGCTGCCAGCTCCACCATGTTGTCTACTGCTTCATGATCGCTTATGGCACCCAACGCACGCTCATCCTGGAGTCCCACAACTGGCGCTACGCCCCCGGCGGCTGGGAGACCGTCTTCCTGCCTGTCAGTAACACCTGCACCGACCGCTCTGGGGCCACCACTGGACACTGGTCAGGTAGGTACACACACACACACACACACACACACACAGCCACACATAGCCTCAGTGCTGCTTGTAAATGATTGTGATTGGTTGCTTAATAATCAAATAACCCTGGATGTTTTTTTTGGTCTATCTCCGCTAAAAGATAGGCCCCTCTTTTGTGCTGCTACAGCGAAAACAAAGTGTGAATTCCCTGGCTAAGCACGACTGTGCAATTCCTGTTAAAGCACTTCGACAGCCAATGTAGCAGCAGCAAGTTACTGTTCAAAGGTTTCATTGCCAAGAAATCTTGTGACTTGATTTAAGTAAACCGCCTGCTCATCTGACCTATTGTAAATTGTTTTGTCCATTAATTGTTAACTCCTTAAACAGTTTTGATTCTTAATTTCCTGTTCACTGAGAATATCTATCGTGGACTATCCACAACAGCAAATGCATTGAGTCTCAATCTGAGAAAGACTGCATCCGTTTCTCTTGCAGCTGCAGGTCGTTGCATAGACTGCCTTAAGGGCCTCATATTTTCACATTCAAAGCTTGTCTTGTGCAAACTAAACATTTCCCTGCCAAAAATCGACTTTGACATCAACATTTAATCTAGTGTTCAATGAGAAATTTGTGCTTGGCTTAATGCATGAAAGTGAAAATCTTGTTGAACTGACAACCCCCTGAGAAACTACTTTACCATTGAGCAACTGTTTTGTTAGAATCAATCAAATACCTTGAGTATTAAGCCATAAATATCAAATTTTTGATTTATTTTTTTGTTAAGCAAGGTCAGTGGCGGCCCAAAGGAGTGTGAACTTCTATTCAGGGTCTTGGCATGTAATCAGCCTTCAAACTGAACTTCCTGGTGTCTATTTCATGTTCTCACTGGTATCTGTAGCATTTTGAATAGCATGCTGACAATGAAATTGTGTTCAAAGCACCACTGTACCTCCTCAGGTACAGCCTCGCAGAGCTGCTGGTGGGGCTCTAGACTTTTTTTTCTTGTTATTTATGTGTGTTATTAGAATTCTGCACCAGTCGCTGACTGTCCATAATGAACACCATGTTGAAGCATAAGGTAGTTCATATGTATACCTGGTACCAGAATACGTTAGACGGAAGATCGATGTGCTTGTTTGGGGGGTTTGTTTGCACAGGCAGCAGAATCATTTATGAATAAGATTACATATAGAACAAGTCAAAATGTTGTTTTTGATATGGTTAATGGATAATCATACAGTATGGGTGGGTTTGCTTCTGTTAAGATGACAAAAACAAATCATTTTTTAATGAGAATCAGTGATGATTTGGAGGTTGTACTATGAGACTGTGCCTGCACCTCTCTATCTCCCCCTTTTATCAGTTTCTTTCTCAATGCTTTCTTGTTCTCATCACTGCATCCTTTCAGCTCCATATTGTTCTCCTATCACTTCATTTGACTTGTGCTCTCCCGGGCTCTCCCTTCTTATCTCTTGCTCTCCTAGCACTTTCCCTTTTTTATTCTCCTGTCTTTCATGTGTCCTTTTCCACTATCTACGGTCTTTCTCTGATGTCTGTCCTACAAACAGCCTCCTATAGATCCATATATGCCATCTGGCTGCTCGCAGCAAACTCACTACAAACGCCACTCCCCAGGCCTTTTGGCATTCTAAGTATACTTATAAAGTCTTGTAATTTGCAGAGGCAGTCTTTTCTGTTGACCAAGCCAGCTAACTAGCTAGGCATAGCTAATGTAAGCCTGTGGGCATGCCTGTTTTTGTTAACAGTGCAAGCACTAACATTCCTTGGGGCACTGGTCCGGAAGGAATGCTAAAACCTTGGATTAATAAGGAGATATACATTGAATATTTCTCATCAGATGCCATCCCATTACATGTCAAGCATTTGAATGTACTGAACTTTTCTAATTTTGTTACTCCTGAAACCTTATCCCTGATTTATCATTTTGTGTTAAATGCCACCAATCCTGGTGGTCGCCTTTAATTAGATATGTGATGATCATACTACTTTCAGTTATATATACTTAGCAATTATTTTTATTGTGTGCCTAACCTTGTTGTTTGTGTAGGAAATTGACAGTAGCTAAGTTTCCATCCACTAGTCACTCAAATTATCTGAAGTTTGGTAAAAAAAACTCTTGCGAATTAAGCTAGTGAAAGTGTGTTTCCGTTCAAAGGCTTTAAAAAAACCTAATAAAAAAACCTGTGCATGATGACGTCACATGCTGTTTTGCGATTAAATTGGTATATCAAATAGATTTCAGACATTTTAAGGTGGTCCATTCATTTTTGCAAATGTTTCTAGACAAAATGGGTCGCCCTATCTACCAACACATGATCAATATTGCACAAGTTGTAGTGCTTATGTGCCAGCTGATAGCGACATATCAAGCTATGATGATGCAGATGCAGCTTGCCTTTTATTTTGTCGGCCATTTCTTCGCGAGCTCCAGATAAATTAAATTCAGAAAGTCTCTCGTCTTCTTGTTTGTCCACTTACAGCTGTCTTTGTTGACATCCGCCGGGTGTGGAGACAGAGAGGAAATACTGGACGGAAATGAACTAAAACTTCTTCGTTTGTGGCGAGTTGCAACCATAAAATGACCTAAAATTAATCACAATTCATTATTTATTCGGCAAATACTGTTTCCATCATCGTTTATCACAGAAGCCGTATATCGATGAAGATAAAAGCCGATGAGCGCAAACGTATTTTCTTAAAGTCGATATTTACATGAAATTCCATAAAATTTTACTGTTTCCATAAGGCATTTTTCATTCGATATCACTTAATTCGGATAAAACCGTGTGGATGGAAACATAGCTATAGTTGGTATTTTATGTAGCAGCCGTACCAGATTACCTCCTCATTTATCTTCACAAGGTTAGCCCACTTTCTTCTGAGTGTTTCCCCTAGGATGCAAGTCAGTTATAGACAAAGAGAGGAAGCATGATATATGCATCTGTGACAGGGTATTTCTGTCTGGAAAACATATAGCTTCGGGATGGAAATCAAAGCTAGTTATAACGTCATTATGGGACCTGCTGATTTTCTTCCCTCCAGTGGGAAGTGGGAAAAACAAAACATTACAAGAAAATCCACATTAAAATAATCATACAAGGTACCCCTCTATAATTTGCTTTGTGCCTGAAGAAGATAATAATTGAGCAGAGAATACAAGTTACAGTACCGGTCAAAAGTTTTGACACACTTTCCCATTCAAGTGAATGAGAAAGCTTGCCCATATTTTTGTTGTTACAGTATGAATAAAAAGTATACCTGTTTTTAGATTATCATATAATTAAAATATTGATACAAATTGGTCTCACCCAGTGGCCTGTCCCTCTTTAAGGGCTGAACATTATTTGAATTTTATTTTACTAGTACAGATACAACACTCAAGTTTCACTTCTTACTAGATCATGATGATGTAATGGGAATCTTGATAAAGGTTGACCCATGTTGTCTCTCTCTTGGGATTAAAAATTGGATACTTATGCTACAAGCAGCTGTACAAAACCTTGCCAGATTAAAAGTGTATAAAATTGGCAAAACTCTAGTTTTAGTTTGGAGCTATGACTACAAATATAATCAGACCCAAAATTAATGGTGGGTTTTAGAACCAGACCTTCTGTCTATTAACTCACTGTTGCATGTTGCTGTTTTACTACTTTTACATTCAATGTACAGCATGAGAGAGCTTAACACCATCTTGCAGGCCTGGTATAACAGACTAAATTCTGAACACACAAAGGGGAAACCAGTCTTCTTGTGGAATAATGGTTCGTTGATCAAAGAGCTAATTTGCCAAAGAGAGTGTATTCCTTTGAGGTTCTCTGTAAAGATATTACTGCCTTATGAGTGAGTCAAAGCAGTAGGAGAAACATAATGTTCCCTGCCATGTAAAGACTGGAACAAGGGCACCCTGATGGCTCAGTTGATACAGCGGGCGCCCATACATAGAGGTTTACTCCTCTACGCAGAGGCCAGGGTTCGACTCCGACCTGCGGCCCTTCGCTGCATGGCATTCCCCCTCTCTCTCCCCTTTCATTGCTTCAGCTGTCCTGTCAATAAAGGCCTAAAAATGCCCAAAAATAATCATAAAAACAAGAGTTCTCGAAGTTCATAAACTCTGTTTCCAATGTATTATGAATGGAGGAGCATTTTATGTCTTGGTGGTGTCACTCTTGGTTCTCCAGTTTCATAGCTATGTTAATCTTATGAAATATTTATGAGGTTTAGTATACATCATTGGCTTAAAATACAGTGTAGGAATTTTGTGTCAGTGCAGACCCATATGCGTTCATATCGCATGTAGAAACCGTATGCAGATGCTTTGGAGTTGTGATGCAGTTTAAAAGAGCTTTGTGATCTAATTAAGTAGCTGTGGGAGGCACTCTGTACATTGTGCCAAGAAGTGCAGACCTCAAAATATGCCCATTCCCCCTTATGTGAATCATGCCAATGCCGTTATATAAGCACAGACAGGCCTGGGAATATTTTTTCTGTTCAATATTTAATGCTTCCACCAATTTATATTCAGTTCATGCTCAGGCATACATACACATAAATTGAAGCCTCTGTTTCTGTCCTTGTTTTTCACATGTTTTTTATGTACCCTTTCTGTGAAAGGCCATTTTTAATGACTCATTATGCCATTTATTTGGAAGTGTGTTGTGAATGTGTTTGCAGCTGTATTAGGGCCTGTCTGTGGCAGTTAGGGAAGCCACTTTAGTCTGACAGAACACAGACCTCAAACTTGTTTTTGCGTAAATCTGGGTTTTGACACACACGCGCGCGCGCGCGCACATGCGCACGCACGCATGCGCGCACACACACACACACAAAATATTCTTCAGGTTTTAAGACAGAAAGAAAGCGAAGGTTTTGTCTGCCAGGCATATCCCTTCTGGTGCAATGAGATTAGCTGGTGCTCTTTGTGTGTATTTGTGTGTATTTGTGTGTGTGTGTGAATGCACATTTCTTTTTATTGTTGTCTTTTTTGGATCCCCTTTAGTTGCTGCTTTTGGATCACCTTTTTTCCATCTGTTCACAAGACCCTGTACATATGCGTTTTTATGTGTGTGTATTTTCATGTAGTATTCTGTTGGTGGGTACATATATGTTTGCATGCTTATAAGTGTGTGTTTTCCACCTTTGTTAACACATGCAGGTGTACATCATGCTCATGCATGTGTCGTTGTGAATGGACAGTTGGCCTTGATGTACACAGAGGTCTGGCAGTGCAGGGGGGCTTTCTTCTGCCCAGAAATGTGGCCTTCGTAATCAGCCCTGCTCAACTTTCTGCCCAGGGCTTCTGCCAAGCAGGACTCAGCCCGAAGGGGCCAATGCCAGACCACCAGTCCCTTCTCCCTCAAACTCCTCCAATCCAGGTCCTTGCATCAGCCCTTGGCCCTACAAAGCCTCAATAGAAAGGAGCTTCCTTTGGCCTTTAAGCAAGGACAGGCAAAGAGCAGCTGTCAATCACAAAAGCTGGACTCACATGGGGTTGGGGGATTTGGATTCATGCTGGAAAGAGAATAGGAATTAATATAATAGGGCGAAGGAATAATGCTGACATATCTCACAGCATCTCATCATATTTTATGTTGACAGAGTAACATTATTTATAGTAGCTATTTCAGTAAAACACTGAAAGGCTCAGCGATCCCACAGATGGAAGTCAGTTTTGGCTGTTATTTGACAGGAAGCTATACTATCAACTTGGTAATGTCTCCAAATTCCATATACTTAAAATGGAAAACAATAAAAGATGCAAGGTTTTTACCTGAACAGGTTAATCGGTAAAAATGAGTTAAATGACTTACCGATACAAGATCTGAAGCCAAGTCAGTTGAGTTAATTTCTTTTACATAGCTTAAAAAAGGGCTTTACAATCCGTACATCATGCCACACCCTCTATCCTTAGAACTTCCGTTTTGATAAGGAAGGCCCTTAAACAGGTTTTTAACTTAAGTAGTGCTGAAATGTTTATCTAATCTGTAGAATAAATCTGCAACTCATTTTGACCTATTAATCACTTAATGCCAAACATTAGCTGGTTTCAGCTTTTAAAAAGTGAGCATTTGCTGCCGGACAAAACAAGCAATTTCCCTGGGAAACGATAAACATTTTTCTGAAATGTAATTATTTATGAATAGAAAAAATCATGTTTGCGTGAAAGATAATAAACATAATCATTCATTACAGCCCTATACTTGAGCTGTGCTGTCAAATATGTTGAATAGGTATTGAATATCGAGTGTAAGCACAACATGCTCCTCTTTGGACCATCTAGGAGAGGCCCACGATAAGGACGTCCAGGTTGTGGAGTTGCCTATTGTGGACAGTCTCCACCCTCGGCCCCCTTACCTGCCCCTGGCGATCCCTGAGGACCTGGCCCCGCGTCTGCACCGTCTGCACGGCGACCCCTCCGTCTGGTGGGTTTCCCAGTTTGTCAAGTACCTTGTGCGCCCACAGACATGGCTAGAGAAGGAGATCCAGCAGACCACCGCCAAGCTGGGCTTCAAACACCCCATCATTGGGTAAGGACACTCAGTTATCACTTCTCTCTCTGTGTGTGTGTGTGTGTGTGTGTGTGTGTGTGTGTGTGTGTGTGTAGGCAAGGTTACCGCCCCTTTCTCTGCTTTATCTGTAATAATGAGTTTGTTATTATAGCATATCTCTACAATAAAATGAAGACATAGCCATAAGGGCTGTGGTGGAATACAAACACTGCTCTGGGTGAGGTTAATATGAGGTTAATACAATAGTATTTAAAGTTACTTCATTTGATGGTGGTGTTTTGTTTGTCTTATTTTCTTATTATCTTTATTTATTCTTGGAAGGTTTTCGCTTTTTCATTACTTCCCTCCTTTACCCTCATGCAGCTCCTGTTCATGCAAATTGACTCTATTAAAAGAAATTTCATCACTATTTACTCATCACTATCACTATGTCTGATACTGCTTTGTTTTATGTTTTAATGTCCCCACGAGGGTTTTTATTCTCTAGTCCAATCCAAGTCATTAGATGCTGAAGACCTCCTGATCTAGTATTGTTGCTAAAGCAATTAA
Source organism: Percina caprodes (assembly GCA_013375575.1). Classification (NCBI taxonomy): domain Eukaryota; kingdom Metazoa; phylum Chordata; class Actinopteri; order Perciformes; family Percidae; genus Percina; species Percina caprodes. The sequence goes on along the minus strand of JABXJD010000054.1, from coordinate 1,958,492 downwards.
AAAGATGAATAGTAAAAGCATTTCTGACAGTTTTTAAAATCAGTAAAACTGAACAAGACGAGGTAAGAGGAGCTTATAACATATTTAATGGCCGCATTAAAAATGAATAGCCTGGCAGCTTTTCTTCTATGTTCAATAGTTTTTGTTGACAAAAGGATAATTCTCGTTAAGGTCTATATTTTTCTTATTGTCAACAAATCCCATGAAAAGACCAGAAAATACAGTGACTGTATCCCACTAACAAGTATTGTCTCTGTGGTCAAAAGCCTGATATATTAATATTCTTTTGTGCCAAAGAGCTCCATTGTTGTCCAAAGCCTAGTAACATCACATATGTAAATAAGCCTCACTGTTGCAATGACAAACATGTTCCCTTTTTACAAGGAATATGGGCACTGTAGTTTATTTAGAGTTAACCCCACATATAAATTATTAGGATATTAGGATTAGGATGGCAACAAGATCTTGGTTGCTACATCCACCTATGCTCCGCTATCCCACGCTATACCCTGTAACGCCCTGCAGTGCCCTGCTATGACTTGAACTGCTATGACTACCATTATCTTTATTGTGACTATTATTGCCACTGTGCATTACACCCCCAAACGGCACCGTCAGACCCCGCCTAACAAGAGCTTGACAGGTAGAGAAGTCAAAAAGGATTATACACATGAATAACACTTTGTTGGTTTTTATCTTTAAGAACAAGATTGCGGTAATGCTCACAGCTCAGTGGTGTTTAGAGCTAAATGCTAAACATTAGCATGCTAACATGCTGACGTTTAGCAGGTTAACCATGTTAGCCTTCTTTCTATGTTTTATGTGTCTCCGCATACCAACACAATCCTCCTCAGTGGCCTGATATCTGACACAACCCAGATATTTTGAAACTTGGCATTAATAGTGCAGATGAGGCGATACCAACTGTTCCAACTGTTCCATTTTCGGGTCTGATTTCAGTCTTTGATATTATCCTGGCTTTGATTGTGACTACTGTACTTTGTATTGTGCTGTTTCCAGAAATTGAAATGAACTTGGGACTTGTAATGGTCCAGTGTCTATTATTGTAAAGTATTTATCAGTGTGAGGTGCTCAGTTCCCAGGAGGGCCACCCTTTGTCGGAATGTATTCCGTCACAATACTGGAAGCCACTTGTGATATCAGCTTCTAAGAAATGGGTTGTACATGTTTAGCAGTTTAGCTTTACTACTTTATTTTACTCTGTCAGGCGTTCAGTAAATGAACATTCATGTGCTATCTGCCAGCCACATTTGTCTCATGAATAACTCCATCCGTCTTTGAGCAGCACTTTACACCTGGATCAAATAGGACTTTGCAAATACAGTAATTCCCCGCAGTTGTTTAAACCTACTTGGTCTAGCAGATTGAGGGGATTTACCATATTAAGACAATGCACGTGATCACTGGTTAACTGCCAGTCATGGGAAAGTATATGTAATGACTTTGAGATACTTTGCTGAGATTGTCTAAAGTTTCTGCACCGTCTCATAAGGCTGACTCCACCCGCCTGGTAAAGTAAGTAGTTTAAAACAAACGCTAAGAGTTATGTTCTATAGTTTGTGAAGTCAGCCTGGTTTAGTTCTGTCATCCCCTTCATAACTCTCACAACCATATGCTCATATTCGTGGTGCCGGCTTCTCGCCCTTCATAACTCCTCTTTTCTCACCTTCTTCATGTTTTGCTGCAAGCGATCGTCACCGTTCTTCCTCACTTTTACTGTCCTGCTCTGCTTGGTTCTCACTCCCTCTTGTTACACGCTCATTTGTTCTCTCTCTCTTTGGTTTTTACCTGTCTGCCTTTCATCACACCAGCAGCCGTTGTCTCTTTCTTCTCAGCCCTCTTTGGCTCTCCACCTCGTTTTCCCTAATTTTTTTCTTTTCTGTGACTCATCTCTCAACTTTTTCAATCTCCCCGTTCTCTCACATCCTCTCATTTGCGATCGTTGCTCTGTCTTCATTTGTTCATCCTGCTTCGCAATTTTTCAAAATTTTTATATTTCACACTCACCTCTCCCTCACGTTCCCACAGGCACACATCCCTACCAGCAGTTCTCTTGCTCTCATAGTTTTACACACATCTCTATTGCTGTTCTTTGTGTTTCCCACTCCACCCCCTTCACACACTCATATATCCCATCCTCTTCTCCCTCCATATCACTGGGGAAAGGCTTATTGAAATGATGTGCTGGGAAGAACAAAGTAACAAAGTTTTCATCCCTTTTTGTCCGGTCCCTTCTCAGCTCTTGATACGTCCTTTCCACTTTGCACTGTGTTGCAACAAAGTGCCTGTGCGCTTCCATCAGCACTGTGAGGGAAGGCAATATGTGTGTGTGAAAAGTGAGCCGGGGGATGTGAGATGTAAAAGTGGGGCTGAAAGAGAGCCACAGTGTCAGTGCAAGAAAAAGACGAGAGGGCGGCAGCAGTGGGAGATGCAGCGGTTGATGGAGAGATTACCTAGAGGGATAGAAAGGCAGCTTGTCCCCAGAGAACCCAACAACCGCCAGCCGACCCCCATCACCACTCTCTTCCTGTCGCTCCCTCAGGACACGGGCTGCAGGGAGGCTGGAAGCCACCGACTAAAAGCAGCTATCAGCACAACTCCACCCTGCCAACATTTAATGCTTCCTAATGGTAGTAAGGAGAGTCAGAGAGAGAGAGAAAAAATAGGGTTAATGCTTCTATTGCAGATGCCAGAGTAGCCTTATCGCCATGGCAATGTGGTTACCAAGTGATGGATTTACTGTATATATATGTCTGTTCAATATGAATAAGGCTTACAATACATTGTGTATATACAGTATGTCTTTAAATGTTAAATCAGAGAATATCTTAAAACAGGTACAAATATGTGTGATAATGTTATATTAAAAATACAATTTCAAGTGGAAACTGTAGAAAGGGTGCACAAAACTTAAGAAATAATCCAGGTACTTTTTGATTAAAATCAGTAAATGATGGCGCCCTGATAGCTGAGTTGGTAGAGCAGGTGGCCATATACAGAGGTTTACTCCTCAACGCAGCGGTTTGACACCGACCTGCGACCCTTTGCTGCATGTCACTTCCTCTCTCTCATTTCATGTCCTGTCAATAAAGGCCTAAAAATGTCAAAAAATTAATCTTTAAAAAAACTAAAAATCAGTAAATGATTTGAGAAGGAGTGTTGTTCATGAAGTGGTATCTTAGTATTCAAATATGATTCTCTTAAACTGTCAACACAATATTGACCTTTAAAGTTGATATGATGAACATTTAGCTTTTTAACATTCAACATTTTAACTTTCAGTTACTAAAAAGTACTGATAGTAAACCGTTGCTTATTTACTAGGGCTGTGAGGAGACGCTCAGCTCATGAGACAAGACGAGACACGAGATTGGGTTCACGAGACAAGATTTTAACACTATTTTTAAAGGTCAAATGGCATGAAAATGTCACTTTATGAGTTTTTTTTAACATTGATATGAGTTCCCCCAGCTTGCCTATGGTCTCCCAGTGGCTAGAAATGGCGATAGGTGTAAACTGAGCCAGGGTATCCTGCTCTGCCTTTGAGAAAATGGAAGCTCAGATGGGCTGATCTGGAATCTTGGTTGGTCTTGAAGGTTACTTCCACTTTCTCTGCATGGCCCACCCATGAGAGAGACATCGTGGCTTTCAAACGAGCAAAGGGGCAGTTGGTAAAGGCCACACCACCAGCCTCCACCTTGCCCCCATTCCTCAAAAGCTACAGACTCAGAAATGGCATATACTAAGGAAAGCTCATTGTGGGACTGGCTCTTCTTCTGCACCAAGGCTGAGTTTTGGGAAAGAGACTTCAGATATGGTATTAGGGGACCACTAAGGTCTATATAAAAGCATCCAATGAGCACCACGTCATGGGACCTTTTAAAAAAAAAAGTTCAATTAATTAAATGACTGGAAATATAGTTCTCAAAGAACCAAGGTTACAGCGTGACCAAGCGTTTCGCTGCAGCAGTAAACAAGGAAGTAGGCTACTCTTGTATTGATTCATGACCATTTTAAGACGAGGTGAGAACATTTCTCTTTGTTTAATATCGTTAAAAGTAAAGTTTGTTTTTGCTTTCTGCTTCCGACTCATTTAAAAAAAGACAGAGAAAGCGAGCAATCTGCACGAGTCAGCGAACTGCACGCTGCAGTCCGTGTGTGTCAGGAGAGAGAGAAAGAGAGGGAGGCCAAAAGTTAACTCTGACTCAACGGGCGATGGATCTTCTATGCTAATTTAGGGCTCCAAACCAGACTCATCTTCAAAGCCAGATGTATTATAAGACCAACCAGGTTAGACTAGCTTCTAAATGCCTCAATATGTGCACCAGCTAGTCGCTAACTTTGTCTTTAACTTGGTGCTGGGCAGGAAACATACGGTGCTGCGTGTGGAGAGAGGGAGAGCTAGGAGAGTAAACTAAAACTGTTTGGGGCGTAAAATGAGCTTATAGATGCTGAGGGGAACCACAGAGTTGATGATAATCTTTCTTCACTACGAGCTATCTTTAACATATGTGATTTGATCCATATTTGTAAATAGAAAATCACTGATTGATAACTGTGGCTAACTTGAACATTTTGTACAACATTTTCACAATTCTCTACTCTGCTTAATTTCATTTACATGATACTGGGGAACAGGTTTGAGTTTGTCATCGATACATGGTTTTGTACTCTATAGAGTGACAAATTAAAAGAAAAACTTGAATAAAGTTTCACAAATTTACAATCTGAGAGTTAGAGCTGGGCAATATATAGGTATTATATCAATATCGTGACATGAGAATAGATATCGTCTTAGATTTTAGATTTTATCGTAATATGGCATAAGTGTTGTCTTTTCCCAGTTTTAAAGGCTGCATTACAGTAAAGTTATGTCATTTTTTTGAACTCACCAGACTGTTGTAGCTGTTATATTATTTGCCTTTACCCACTTACTGGGTGGTGAAAACTCTCATTGTGTAAATATTTTGTGAAAGCACCAATAGTCAACTCTACAACATCGTTGCGGTATTGATATTAAGGTATTTGATCAAAATACCTCAATATTCACGGGTGGCCCAACACCTCAATAAAGCACTTTAAGTTGCGTGTTCCTTTAATTTGTCACCCACAGTGAAGGTAAATCTTAAGAAGAACTTAGTTGTTGTCATGTTTTGATGTGCATGTTGCATAAGCAGTGATTTTACATAAAGTATATATTTAATATGGTTATATTCAGCAGATAGGCACCCAGAGGTCATTGTCAAACAAATCGTTTATTCAGCCTATGTGTTATTGTCACAATCTGCCAGGATCAGCACTTGCTGTGTCTAGTGTGGGTGTGTTTGAGGTCTCTAATGTATGCTTTTACGCCCACCATGAGGATTGCCCTGTCTTGCCAGGGCTGTATGAATAGAGAGAAATGAATTGAATTATTGTGCCTGTAGTGTGGGAGAATTCTGGAGAGGGGAGGCGAGGGATGGAGGAGATGGCTTAGAGCTAAGCAGTGCAGTCTCTCCTGCTCTGACAGAGAGAGAAAAGGGCAAGACAAAAAGAGAGTTCACAGGAACAAACAACTATAGACATGAAAGACGTAAGGGAGCAGGAGAGAGGGACCCTGAGTCTGACAAAGGATGGAAAAGCCTTGAGTCAAGACCTCTGTCTGATCAGAGAGACAGCGAATGAAAGGCTCCGACACTCCTGCCCCCTACTCGCCCACCTGCTCTCACTCCATTATTTTTGTTTTATTTGCCACATAAAGGGTCATTCCCAAGTCGTTGATTGATCACTGGCCAAGGGTAGACATTAGGTACAGCCTTAATTCTCTTTCTCTAAACATCTGACTCTTTCTCTTTTTTTGTTTTTTCTTCCTCCATCTCATTTTCACAAAAGAGCTAGTGGCAGACTTGAGGTTAGAGAAGCTGTTTGAACCCCTAATGCAACTGGGAAATTCTCAATGGGGGAAATGAAAGACTAAATTTTGTCACCAAAGTGTCTTTAAAAAGGCCCATGACCCCATATGTTCCAGTGGAGCTGCTCCTTGGTCAGCAGTAGACAGCTGGTTGTACTGGGGCAGCTCCCAGGTGGAACTGTGTGAACTGTGTGATTGAGTGAACTGTGTTCACTCAATTTTCCTTCAGTAAGTAAGTAAAAATAGTTTTCCATCTTAGATTTTGAAAATGCATTTGCTCCTTTGACCAGAAGTCACAATGCATATGTGGCTGGTAGTTTTGTAATTGAATAGTTCAGGATGGAATGAAATTGTTTTTCGGCATCCATTAGTTTGAGGGATGCTTCTGTGTCAGGAGGGGGAATGTTTCCGTTCTCGACCATCTTGTGTTCTGATTACAAGCTGTGCTCTTTTTCTCATACGTACAAGCGCTGACAGCAGTCCTTGCTTACTGCAAGCGATGACAATGAAAAAGTTGAATATTTCTCTCTGTCCATTTTGCTGTCCCACTCTTTCTTAAACTCTCTCTCTCTCTCTCTCTCTCTCTCTCTCTCTCTCTCTGTCATCATCATTTTTTTTTACAACACTTGAAAACATGTCAACAAAAACCAACTGTTGAGTCAAAACTAGGTGATAAAAACACCAACAACACACAACAGTACATCAGTGTCATCCCTTTTAGGTCCTCAGTTTAAAAGAAAGAAAAGCTTCTCAGCAGTTGTAAAACTAGTCTGTAATCCTGTCTGTGTCTGTGTCTCTGTCTGTCTGTAGAGTCCATGTGAGGAGGACAGATAAAGTGGGGACCGAGGCGGCCTTCCATCCCATAGAGGAGTACATGCTGCATGTGGAGGAGCAGTTCCAAAATCTGGCCAGACGTGTCCACATCGACAAGAAACGAGTTTACTTGGCCACTGACGATCCATCCCTGCTGCAGGAAGCCAAGACCAAGTCAGTGTCAGAGAGAGAGAGAGAGAGTGTTAATGTCCATAATGGGTTTGTCCAATGGGAATGCAAGAGTATTTATCCATATGTGTTCAAAGCGTCTTTTGTCTTGTGACTTTATCTTACTCTGACTCCTGTCCTATTGTCCCTTCCAGGTATCCAGACTATGAGTTCATCAGTGATAACTCCATCTCGTGGTCGGCAGGCCTCCACAACCGCTACACTGAGAACTCACTGAGAGGAGTCATCTTGGACATCCATTTCCTGTCTCAGACCGATTTCCTGGTCTGCACCTTCTCCTCACAGGTCAGCTCACTCTCCTCAGTCAACATTTAGAGACACACAATGGTATTTACTGGCTTTGTGTTTTTGGTATTTTGATGCAACTGGTTGGATGGATTTGATGTTGGCATGAAAGTAGTGCAAACTAGAATGGAGGGCACCCTGGAATTTGGATGTGCACTTGCTAGTAGACAAGGAAGCATGTGAGTGAAATAAAATGAATAATGTTTGGATGTATATCAAAATGATTCCCATATTTCAGTTTATGAAGACCAACAGATATAACCCTTAATTAATAGCACACCTAAAAACTGAAATACCAGGGCTTTAGAAAACAAAGTGGTTTTGTGTTAAACTGGCCTCTTAAAGCTGCAAGAAAAAGGCAATCATCACTTGATGTTTCCAGTTTGTCACGAGGCAAGCATGTGATGGTCAACAACCTTATTGTCCAATTTTCACTTACATGATTCAAAGCCTATTTATTACAGCTGTGACATTACAATGGCATTTGTCATCCATTATTCTAATCATGTCAGCTTCTAAAGTGCTGTTTTATAGAGACTTAAAATGTATAGTGGATGGGCTTCCTGCCAACCCTAAATATAATGTGTGAGCCAAATATTTCCTATTCACACCCTGGGTTTAATGGTCCACTTCAAGGATCTGACTGGGGGGGTGGTTAGGCCTTTATTGACAGGATAGCTGAAGATAGGAAAGGGGAGAGGGGGAATGACGTCAAACCAGGGCCCGCTGCTGAGGAGTAATCTGCTATATATGGGCACCCGCTCTACCAATTGAGCTATCTGGGCACCCATGTGTCCTCTAGTCTACAGCTTTGTTATTAAGACAAATACATGCATGTACATCTATAGATCGAAGAAAATAATCCCTGGTTCTGTTTCCGTCTCAGGTCTGCCGCGTGGCCTATGAGATTATGCAGACTCTGCATCCAGACGCATCCTCCTTCTTCTATTCCTTGGATGATATCTACTACTTTGGAGGTCAAAACGCCCACAACCAGATCGCCATCTACCCCCACCAGCCGCGCAACAGCGAGGATATTCCCCTGGAGCCCGGAGACGTGATAGGCGTAGCCGGAAACCACTGGGACGGATACTCCAAAGGCATCAACCGTAAACTGGGCCGCACTGGCCTTTACCCTTCCTACAAGGTGAAAGAGAAAATTGAGACCGTGAAGTACCCGATGTACCCCGAGGCAGACAAACTGCTCAACTCTCAAAAGAAGTAGAAAAAGAAATGAAAAAAATAAAAGAGAAGGATTGAGGAGAAACATGCAGACTCCGATTCTAAGGAAGGAGGCTGCTTTTGTACAGAAGAGAGAGGCGTACTTAGTGCGCAAAGCTGGGAAGAAAAGAAAATGCCTGTACCCAGGGCTGATAGGAATGAGAAGGCACTCTGTGTGTTCATGTGAGAGCGTGAGAGCATGCGTGCGTGTGTGTGTGCGTGCGTGCGTGTGTGTGTGTGTGTGTGTGTGTGTGTGTGTGTGTGTGTGTGTGTGTGTGTGCGTGTGCACTTGTGTAAATGCCTGTGCATATGTCAGGTCATGGAAGACCTACACCCTACTACTACTCCCCCTGCTCGATGCTACGACTTCGGGTCTGTAGAGATGTAGACGCGAACAATGATTTTAAATAAAGCAAGAAAACAATTCAAATCTACCCAACTGACCGAACTCGCTCTCCCGAGACAAGACTGGGACTACTGTAAGACTCGCACACCCCAGAGTGAGCTTTGAATCAATGACTGAAAAAAAAAGATGACAAACTGGGACTTTGATTTTTATTTAATTCTTTTCAGTGGTTTTGATTCTAAACTTGCCTTTTTTCTTTTTCTCCAGTTTTTTGTTTTTGTTTTGTTTACTGAATGTACTGTATCCTCTTCTTGCCATGCTCACCGCTGCCCCCACCACCACCCCACTCCTCCTGCTTCCCTCCCTGTGCTTCCTCCATCTCGTCTTTACATGTGCAATTAATTTTAAAATACCATATTGTGCTTTTATTGAGTGTTTTTAACGGTCTTAATTTTGTGCGTATGGGGCTTGTGGATTGTACACTGTACAGTGTGTTTGCGTGCGTGGATGGATGTGTGCGTGATCAAGTGTGCCTGTGTGTGCTGTTTAAGTCTAAGGGGCCATGTCACGGCCTGATTAATGTTGAGCAGTCAGTATGTGTTTTTATTTCTGGCTTTCCTCCTGACTGAATAGTGTTTGTGTGGCCAGCAGGAGACTGGCAGTGACAGCAGGGACTGTCCTCAGCCCCTCTAGCACTTGGAACAATGGTGAACTCCAGTCACTCTGCTGGTGACCTCTAGTGAACAATGGTAAGATTATGTGGAGTATGGTGAACTCATGGTGCACGCACACACACAGACATAGGAGCCGTCCCGAGGCTCACCAAAAGAAGCACTCCACTGAGATAATGTCCGTTTTGGCATCACTGCTGTCTCTTCTGTCCATCTGCTTGTTTATTTTTATTTTTTACTCCTAACATTGCTGTTTTAAAATAAATGAGGAAAAATATGCCTATGTTTAAAAAAGTAATAATGCTATGTCATATCAAACTCAGTCCCCATCATGAAGGCTTTTTTTCATAACTTATGTTCTTGGGCATTGTCTTTGATAACCACAGATCGAATAAACTTGAGAAACGTTGTTTTTTTTTTCTTTCGGTCTGATTCTGTTCGCCATCTGCTCCTCCATTTCTTGATGGCCAGCACCTGCTTGTTCAATCAGGCTGAATATGCTTAAACTGCATTACACATATCCCAAACTGGGAATCAAGGCTTTTTATATATTTGAAGAGTTCATTTCCTGAAGGGTATCATCTATTTTTGAAGAGTAAAAGTCATTACCTGAAGTTCATCTTTTGATATCTCCATAAAAAGGAGGACCCTGCTTCTGAAATTGATATAATTTTGGCATCTCAGGATTAGAGTTACGCTCTTACCTTCAAAAGTACCCGTAGTTTGTTTTATTAATCATTCAGTAAGACTGTGAATCCATTTTAAAGTCATTACAGAGCAAAAACTGATTTACATTTCAAACTGAAGACCGAGATCAGTACCTTCAACAGAGACGTTACTGTCCTTCATTTAAATATTCCTTGTGACAGCTACATGACATTTCTGCCCCAAATACCAAACATTTGTCTCCATGTAGCCAAAACGCACCCCTAGACTTCCTGCTTTCGTCTAGTGCCCTACTTCCTACTTCCTGCATGTCTCAATCGTTTATGATCTCGTTCTCTGTGTCTTATTTATGGGCTGTCTTGTTACTTTCTTACAGAGGGGGCTCTGGGAGTTTCATTACAGATCCCTCTTTAATTTCAACACTGATCTGCATGCTTCGTTGGAAACCCATAAGGAAAGACGCGGAGATGAGCTTTTTCGCGGGTGCAAGGGAGAATAATAGTTTTATTGGTTTTTTTTTTTCTGCCTGACAACAATCTGCAACCAATTTAGCCCACGTTGACAAAGCGTTCAGAATGCACATGCAGCGTACAGCAGTTCATTAAACATCTCTCTTCACTGGGAAAGAGTCCCTCGTGGGCTTTATAAATGCACATTCTAACTGGAGGGCACTTTAATTAAAATGCACTCTTTGCTGTCACAGTGGCCTGTAACAGTCATTTAAAAGAGACGTTAGTTCAGTTAATTATTCTGTTAATTGGACACTGCTCCATTCAGGTTTTCAGCAGGCTGGTTTCTTTCTCTGTATTAGTGGTTTAAAAAAAAAAATCTAAGCTCATTGAGAGCAGAGTGAGGCCTCCTACATGAAGTTGTGTGTGATGAAAGCCTAGGGAACCTGTCCCATCTGAGTGCCTCATCCATTTCCAAAGGCATATGTCAACAGGTTGTTTTCATGTGTACAAGTCTGTCTTAAAGCAATACTCACATGGCCATAGGTGCATAGAAAGAGTTATTGGTTGGTCCTTCTTTCCATACGGGTCATGAAGAGATCCTTCTCCAACGGTAGCCTGGCTTACTGGGTGTACAGTGCTGAGATTAAACCTAAGATGTGCAGGATGTCAGGCTATATCCTCCCCTTAGGCTATCTCCACTATCTGTTTTGCAAGGGCACCATTGAAGCATCCGGGGCTTAGCATCGCCCAAGACAATTGTGATTGGTTCAAAGAAATACAAACAAGCCAGAGTGCTTTTCCCCCCCCCCATCCCAGAAATTTAACTCATGCAGCCAAACCATACTTGCAGTGGAGACTACTGTAAGGTGACATGTAAGAGATGGGGCAGGAAATCCAGTCCTTGTTTCATTCCATAGTCCTAGTATATATATTTTTTTGTTTCCCTAGGCAGTGTCAACATGCTAACACAGAGACTCTTAAGGTATCTAATTAAGTGTTTGGTCATGTGACTTTATCCTCTTGGGACCTTGAATATCTGTTGCATAGCATTCCATCCAATAGTTGATGAGATATTTCACTCTGAATAATCAAATGTCAGCCTTGTGGTGGCACCAAAGGATCACCAAATTCATTATAGTTCATCCTTTGAGCACCATGAATGTGGTTAGGATTTTGTCCCCGATCGCTTACATTGGAGTCACCTTAGAGATAAATCACTTTACAGCCTGTATGAACAATTACAGTGACTAATAGCTCTTACAATGTACATGTGGGCATGTGAGCGTTGCTTTAAGACAACTTAGAAAAAAGTGTTAACCTGTCCTTTAATGCTTTAAGAACATGGACCATGACTTCAATGTGGCCGTGTAACTCTGATGGAATTCATATAAAATAGAGATAAGTGGGTATGCCATTGCCTTGTGGAATTCTAATCTTGTAAAGGGCAGCTGAATTAATTCTGACTGACTCATGAAAAAGGGAGAGGAAATGGAAATGATTATTGTAGTCCTGGCCGGCTCCAATCAGTACTCTGGTGGCGGAGCAGTAACAAGTCATGTCTGCCCTACGGCACCTGGCCCACATCAAAGCTGAGGGGAGGAACTTGAACAAGGAACTGTTGGAGGCAAAGAAGATTGTAGGGTGTGAATCTTTCTCCTCTTCACCTTAAATCAACTCAGCAATCTGCCGCAGTTTGGCTTTTATTAGCTCAGTTGTTGTTTTTTTTAATACCACCTGTTGTCTCAACTCACTGTGATTGATTCTATAAACCTGATTCTTGGCACAGACCAGGGTCAATTTAAGCCACTGGGAAGTACATCATTACTCAGAGAAACAAAGGCATTTTGCTTGGCACACGTACTGTACTTTAACTGTGATCCCTGCTGTGAATCCAGTAAACCAGTGTTTCTAATGGAGTGCTGACACATGTGAGGACTATAGTGGTACTTGGGGAAAAAAAAAATATCTTTACAAATGACAAATAATGTTTATTTTCTTATTTCATTCATACAGCAGGTTTAACATTTCAACCACTCCTTTTGGAGGTGGAGGTGAAGGTCTGCCTGAATTAAGACCAACGTGATTCTTTTTATTGTAGTGTATTTAGAAATACAGTTTTCAAGGATGTATTATGTTGTCTGACTGCCAGACAGCTGGGATTGTACACTATTATTAAGCTTTTAGTTCTATACTCTGCCTTGCATTGTGCCTAGATTATCTTTTACTAAAAGACAGAAAAGATTACATGTTCATATTTATGAAACATAACAATAGCATTCAATAAAAGTTCTACACATTGCTTTCATTCTGCAAGCACAGATGATAAAGGTTAAAAACTCTTCTTTTCTTCTGTCAGAAATAGCAGCAGTACACGCTTGACAGCAGTTTCCTGAGTTGCATGTACTAGCAGTGGAGTTGTTGACAGTTTCATGAAGAACACAGCTGGCCTGAGAGCTGTGTGATGTCACGCAGATAATGGAGCTGCAGTTACTCGACTCTGTAGCTTCCTTTGTTGTAAAACAGACAAAGTGCCTTGTATTACCAGCCTGATGAAGACCAAGTGTGTTATTAGCACTGTGACTGTGATGTCATAACAGTGCATTTTAATACATGATAATGATGGCAGTGTATGTAATATTGTGATAGCATATGAAGATGTTTTAAAGGATAATTGTGGTTTATTATAAAGTCTTATTTTCATAGGTTTGGCCATCACTATGAGTAATTGTTGAGATATGTGAATGCATCTGAGCAGTCAGACAGTTATCCAATCTTTTTGAAGGCTGTGAGGTCTTCAAATTTTAAGTAACATTGAATATTCATGACTAAACACAAATTTTAAAAACAAAGTAAAAAAAAACATCACTGTGTTTTTACAGTGATAGTGACCAAACAGCCCACCAACTGATCCAAATGTTGCTAAACTATGATTAGTGTATACAAGTGTGTCACATTGCGTTTTTCCAATGAAGCCCCACCCACTTCAAACCTGTGAGAATAACAGAGGAAAAAAAGAAATACAGAAGTCTCTGATGTGAAAAAAATAACTGCTGTGTGTAACTTTGGCAGAAAAGACAAAGGAAATACAGTAAGTTGTTGGAGCCTGTAATCAAATCCACAGTTAAAACTTATTTTGGAGAGAATGATTCCACAAATCGTATACAGTAAACATTCATGACGGTTTCAGACCAACTGCACTTACCGCTGTTGTGCGCACACATGGTTTTCCTGTGCCATGGGGGATAATTACTGTTCAAGTTTGGTTTTTACCATTAAATAAAGTGGTTTAGATAGAGGTTATCAATCGCCAGGCAACAGACCAGTACTGGACCATGGATCATATGTTACAAGGCTGCAGGAAAACGATATGGTTGGGGAACAAATGCTGAATATGCTAATGAATTATACTCATTATATAACGTTATACGCTATTAAGGGCAATTCATTTTTCATGGTGATTAACTTCATGTAGTCTGTCTGTTCTGCACTTTTCCTCATGACTCCCTGTACACAGATGTCTAACAACAGTAGGTCATCAACATGCAAGGCACATAGTCTGTCAAAAGCATTTAGCAGATAAACTCTGTGATGACAATATCTAAGTGTTGCTGGGAGGTCTACCTGTATATTTGGTGAAACCTAATTCCGCTTCTTTTTTATGCTCATCTCCCTCTTCCTCTCTTTCTCTCTCTCATGCTCTCTCCTTTCTCCCTGTCTCTTTCTGTAATTGTCCAACTTGATATTAAGGATTGTGTGTTAGGAGGATAAACAAAGAGAGGTCACACCTGAACTAAAACTTGCAGGATTGGTGAACCTGTGTATGAACCCAAACACAACCTAATGAGAGACCCCTTTCTAAATGTGTCTTCTTGCATGAAAAATTACTCACGTTAATTAGTCAACACAACTGTTGCGCCTAGTTAAGATACTCTGGTTAAACTCTTGGCTCACTGATAACTTGTCAGAATGTCTCATGTATTGGCCCCATTGGACTTTGCTGATGTGATGTGTCTTTCTCAGTAATTAGTATTAAATTAAATAATATATTATCATATTAATATATTATCATAACCAATTAAAAATGATGGCCAAAACTCAGAAAATAGAATCCCAAGTTGTAACAAACAAGAATATTCCTTTAAAGTGCAGTCTTCGATGCTATACTTCTGCTTGGACAGGGATGTCACACTTTACAGTGACCTAACAGGCTTTGTCTGCGTTGGACTTTGTCTCTACTGTACAGCACGAAGACTAATGTTGCTGCTAAAACATCCACTATCCCTCTGAGTCTCTGTGTGAAGCATGCTGCAGCAGCTGTGGAGAGGAGAGTCCACAGCTCCATCCCCTGCCCCGCCTCCCCCTGCTGCTGCCTGCAGGGTTCAGCCCGCTGTGATGACCATTAGCGTCTGGCTGAGGCTGCAGGAGATAACAGGTGATTTAGGGCCCTGTACCCCAACACAGCCAGAGAGAAATGGCCGGCTGCTGCTTATCTTCCCCTTCGCCATATTCCACACACTTTTACATTAGGCTCCCCTATTCAAAGCCATCTGTCTTCCCAGTCAGGGTTTGATAAAACCGCCTGCGTACCACACGAAGGGGGAGGAGTGGGAGACTGAGGAGACACACACCGCCACTCCGCCTGCATACTTATACACACAGCAATGCAGAGGATCACGGTGGAAGTCGACAACATCATGCTTGCTGAATACTTTATTCATGCTGATTTAGAGCCCAGGGCGGAACAGTGGGACTCAACAACAATAGCTGAGCCCAGCACACAAGAGATACAGTACCTGGTTGTAAAAGAGAGACCTAAGTATGTAACATCACCCCTGGACTAATTGCAAATCACTGTTCTTGGTGTGATGAATGTGGTGGGGATAATAATCGCCCAGGGCTGCCGTACATCAACTATTCAAGCACAGTGCCAAACCATAATCACAGTAGGAATACCAATAAAAGCTCCGGAGATGTTATCATTCCTCAACAGAAAAAGGCATTCCATGTCGTTGAGGGCTTTCTACCTCAGAGCAGGGCAACAACAATAACAGAAATATCATTCCTACTGATTGCTCAGAGGTCTTTGACATGCCAATAGATAGGTGATTAAATCTTAATGCTATAACATATTTGGCAGCCTCCAGCAGGAAACTGGATTACTTCATACACGTTGGTTTTGCATATGTGAGGAAATATCCGTTATCCCTAGGGCATGTGAGAAAAATGCCTGTTATCTTAAGAAAAACACACTGACGATCCATTGGAGATTGGATGTAAAGAGACCGTTAAATTCAGATGTGAAGCCGGAGTTGTATAATTGCCCCTGCTTGCTAAATTTTCACCACTGTGGAGGCTAAGTGGGCAGTGGCTGTCTTCCTTTAGTCCCTGCTCTGTAATTATGGTGTAATTGTGTGACAGGAGAATAGCTTCAGCAACAGCTAAAGGACAAGTTATCTTGTGTGTGGACATAGGCTGAGAGAAAAGTGGGCTGTCCATGGAGTGTTCTTCTCTACGTTCATCTATTTCCTGTCTTCTACCTCTTATACCTCCATCTCCCCTTACTTGCTTTACCCTTTGTCTCCGCAAAAGCTGATGACCAAGCAGACGTTAAAAGTGCCTGTGCAGTTAACTGTATTGCACAGGTTAATACCCCTGATGGAGTGCTTGTCATTATTGGCAGAGCTGGGATGAGGAAATATGGGTTCATATCTCAGTTAGGAGTAATCAGAGGAGTTGGAAGACCTCGTTCAAGTGCCAGGGGTGCCTAATATAACTAAGCCAGGGTGGCTTTGTAATTATATTAGAAAACCTATCAAGTAACATCAAGACTAAGTGCAAAAAAAAGAACTTGTTGGACCAGCCAATCAGTGCCTTTGTTTCGGGGTCACAGAGAAGACACCTGGTAGTAAGAGTGGCCGAGAGAAACACACCGTATGGTTGTCGTCTGTGTTGCCATCTTGTGCGTACGTGTGTTCAGCGACATGTGAGTACACTGGTGTAAATGTTAACAAAATGTGTATTTCGGTGCCTTAGTTTTATATGAATGAATGTTGTCTGTTTTGGGATACAGTTAAAATGCAGTATGTTAGCATAAAGTTCGCTAGCAGTATGCTAATGCTTAGCATTATTGTTACACTACTGCGCTTATGTGTGTAGCCTAGCCTACTCACATGCCACTGTATAATTCGTATCGTGTTTACAATGGTTGTGTATTAGAGAATGTTTGGGTTGCTGTTACTGACGTCTCAGCAGTAAGAAGGCTGTTTATAAGTATAAGATGTGTGTTGTTTGGTATATTATTTGGTTATTTTGATATAAGCAGCTGTAGCCACTAAAAGTGAAAGTTACACTAATTATCATTTATTAGTGTTTATTAGCCATGTCAAGCATTTTTTAGGCTACACCATTTTTGTTGCAAACATCTCCTAGCTATCTGCTAGCTGCCTGTCCTTAGAACACACTGTAAAAAATATCTTCTCACTATTTGCTAGCTGCCTGTCCTTAGAACACACTGTAAAAAACATCTTGTCATTATCTGCTAGCTGCCTGTCCTCTCAACACACTGTAAAAAACATCTCCTCACTATATGCTAGCTGCCTGTCCCCTGAACACACTGTAAAAAAACTCTTCTCACTATACGCTAGCTGCCTGTCCTTAGAACACACTGTAAAAAAATCTCTCTCTCTCTCTCTCTCTCTCTCTCTCTCTCTCTCTCTCCCCGCTAGCTACCTGTCCCCTGAACACACTGTAAAAAATGTGGTCTCTGTAGACAGCCCTGGGTCTACAAACGTCAAAAATAAACTGCACCCACCTGCACCACAAAGTACATATAAACAGTGTTCCAGCGTTCCAGCCAATAACCAACAAGAAGGATGCAGGGGTGGGGGCTGGGGGGTTAGTGCGCGGAAGCATGGAAGGGAGGGGGAGGGGACGGGATGAGGAGGAGGGAGGGGCGAGCTAGCCTTGGGTGCCGTCACCCAACATCACTTAAAGCACCTTTAAACGCAGCACGCAGGGAAAAGGAGACAGGGGCAGTTATGTTAACGGCTAAGTTGCCTTTAGCAGCCGTGTTCTTTGTTGAGTACCCAATTTTGTGGCTATCTATCCAATATTTTAAGACACAAATGTAAACCTCAAAGTTGAGTTACTGGAGAAGTCATGGGACAGGCATTATGATTCATTGCCTGCCATAACTGTCAGTAACAAATGGTTTGCCAATTCATCCAGTAGATGTCTAGATAATTCACAAGATAGATAAAAACATTTGACAGTGAAGAGTCTCATCCAGGTCATAGTATATCTAGTATGTCTAGAAATGCTAGGTCAAGGATCAAGGTCTTAGCACTAGAAATAAAAAGCACTAGATATAAAAAAACGTCCTGCTAGTGGGGATGGATGAAACTTCAGAGTATCAATAAAGTCAATAGGATTCATCCAATGGGGACCATGGATATTAGCATCAAATTTCATGCCAAACCATCTAATAATTTTAGAAACAAGTGAGCTAAAATAAACATGTAAACCTCATTGGGTCACTGGAGAGAAACTTGGGATCACCAATGTGTCATCCTCTGAATTGCAATGCAATCCTTTCAGTAGTTGTTGGAATATTTCAGTCTGTTTTAAAGTGTTGGGCTGACCGACCAACATTGTCATCTCTAAAGCCAAGCCACTTGCATGCCAAAAAGATCACAGCTCTAGTCCCTGCAGCAGCCAGACTAGCTTGTCCAACCCTGCCTTTGCTTATTTTATCTGCCTCTTTTAACATCTACTGTACATTTCTCTCCGTCTCAAACGAGTAATGCGGAAAAGCAAAATTGTAATTGCACAGCATGGAGTATGCTAATTCAAGTGCTCTAAAAAATGTCTTCCATTAACACTAGGGAAATGATGGACTGTGGTTGTGACATTTCAATAGAAAAGTAGCCACTTTTGCCAGTTGGCCCCCAAACAGCCGAAGACTTATTCATTAGTTTCTCCTGCTATGATAAATTCACTGCCAGGCTTTTTTAATAGACCCCCCAAAAACTTAACTGGCATGAGTTTTGAAACAAAGGTTTCACTGTCATTTTGATTATGCTAGTTTGATCAAATGTTAATTCAGACACATCTGACATCACCCCACAATTATCCAGTTAATATTAGAGGAAGCGGGTCTTTAAAAGGAACCTTGGATGAAAGGTATTACCTTTAAGCCTTATAATGAATAAGCCCTAATGTTCTCATCCATGTTAGTCAGAGGATATTTTTTGTTTCTCTTTTGGGGGGATTAAAGCTGAGTGCTTTTAGCTATTTACAAGGTGTAAATCTGTGATTTTAAATAACTAAAGTGCGAGAGCAAGTTTTGTTGTCTTTTTTGTGTTCAGCTTCTCCATTGCTCTCCATTGCTTTGTAAGGAATATTCTCCTCTAAGACACAAACATGTAGTTCTGGCTTTTGAAGCTTGGTTTGGTGAAGGTTGTATAATTCCAAGTGGAGTATTTTCACCCCCATGCAGATGGGTGAAGTCATGGAGTCTGGAGCTTTGATTAGACACGCTATTAGATTACTGCCTCAAGCTCCAGTCTCGCTATGATGATATAGCCCTTGACCCAACACTTACCTGCTTCCCTGTGATCCTAGCCACTGTCATCTCTGGTACAGTGAAGGCTGCTGGCTGAAGACTGTGATTGTGTTTGTATATACGTGCGTAAGGATGGACACATCTGCTGGGCAGAATGCGTCACACATGGATGAGCTTTCGGACAATTTTCTTTTTTCTTTTTTGATGACCTGGAAAAATGTCATATTATCGCTGTCTTTCATCTCACCCGCCTGATCCCTCCAAGTTGTCTATTGTTAGCCCTGCAGATAGTACATTGGATCGTATTTTACTGTGGCCTTGGTGACAGTATTTTTAAGATCGATGGGCCTTTTTGCTTGCTTTGTGGATGCTGTTGAAAGGACATACAGCAGTATAACTTTTTATTGTCATTATGGTGCAATTTCATTCTTGACACACATTACAGTGGGTTTCAAATCCCATTTTTCACATTTCTTCATAGATCTAAATAAAGAAAGAAAATTATATCAATTAATTCAATATAGATAGATAGATAGATAGATAGATAGATAGATAGATAGATAGATAGATAGATAGATAGATAGATAGATGAAATACTACAATACAATATGCATGAAATAATAAATGAAATGAACATTCATTAAATCAACATTAAGCAATAATACTTTGCCAACTGCACATTCAGATTGCACTTTGAATTGAGAGCATAGACAGTAAATTAAGCCAACACTCACACATGGTGTTCATGGTGTATTTATTGTCAGGCCCCAATTCGAAGCAGTGAGACCTCGCCAGCCGCCCCTGTCGGCCCCTCTCAGCATGAGAGTGAGTTGAAATTATGAGCAAGCATTTATTAGGATGCCTGAGCACGCTGTTCATCAGCCGCACAGTGGGGGTTATTTCATTTACCAAGTTTTGTGGAAAATTCAGGTTATTCATATCATCCCAGATGTTTGCCAATTTACTTAACATCCATAACATATGCAATACCCCAAAGCAAACAAGCACCCCGGCTAATCACAGGTTACTCACTGAGAGGCACAGTGTAGCGCTGTTAGTTTCCATGCAATATGACATAATTCTAATGTCAACCAGCCAAAGAGGCACACAGCGAAGGTTCGGTAATGAGTTGGAGTGTAACAAACTGCATGCAGAAAACACCTTTTTACTCAAAGCTTTTCAAAGGGTAGGTTCACCCAAATTATTAAAAAAAATAGATTTATTACACTCACTTCCAGTGGCATCTTGCCATACGGATAGTTTTGGTTTTCTTTGTCCTGGTTTTACTGCATGGTCTGCGTTCACCCTGACACAAAGGTGGTGAATGCAGTTTTGATTGTGGTTGCTCGCTGTAGTGTAATTCAATCCTGACGTGTCTTTTCAGAAACAAGGAGTCCCATGCAGTAGCTACTCATACGAACAGATTGGTTCTTACAGTAATATGCACGTACAAGTGATTTAAAAGGATTTGTGACATTTACCAATTTTCTTGTATTTAGAATATTGAATGCATTTAGACTTCATTAAATTACCAAAATCAACTAAAAATCAAATAAATTGAATGTTATTTTAACATTCTGTTCAGTGTGATTTGGCTTGCCAGTTTGTTTGGACTGTGACAGCAGGGTTTTGGCTTTCAGCTTGTATTGGCATGAGTATTTTGGCATGACAGCTACAACAATTTCATATTTCATACTAGCGGAGATTTCTCACACTCCAATAGCTGCCTCAGGGTCCTCTTGCAAGTTACTGTCAAGAGGAACTGAGGACTGTCACATCCCCTTGACTACCATCCTATCTAAATTATGGACCACTTTGCTTCAGCATTCTTGGCATCTGACCTAATGTCAAACCATTCCTTCTTTATTTCTGTCACAAAACAGCTCTGCAATGACACAGTGTTGACATCTTTTGTAGTGTTAGTTTTTGTCCCAAATATTATAGCTGGCAGTGCTAAATTTGTTGAGTCTCTGTTGAAGACCACTTCAAGCTCTACTGTGTAAAGTTCTTCGTTTTACTCTTGGGAGGCATTTTTGTGAATGAAACCTCCCCACACATGGAGCAGAACAGGGTGCCTTATATAGCATTTTGTGGGTGTCCGTCAGTGGTGGAAAGTATTACTCAAATATTGTACTTAAGTACAATTTTGAGGAATTGTACTTTGTCAATCTGCATAATGAGTACTTTTATTTTTAAGTTTATTTTGATGCTAATCATTATGTACTATTACTTAAGTAGGATTTTGAATGCAGGATTTTGAATTTACTCGTAACAGAGTATTTCTACTGTGGTATTACTACTTTTACTTAAGTAAAAGGTCTGAGGACTTCTTTGACCAATGGTGTTGATTATGCTAATGAACAAAACTCATAAACAGGTGGTATTCATCAAGTTGAAACGGGGAATTTAAATTTTTTGTTAGGACACTTGTTGAATATGACTTGGAACACTTTCACGTACAGACCTCAGAAAAAAGCTAACCGCTTCAGAATTTCAATGTTTTGATTAACCATAATATTATTACATTACTACATTATATATAATATTATTACCACATAATGTGTATTAACGTGTTCCAGCTCTTCATCTTAACTACGGATGTTTACTGAGTGAAATATTCAAACCTAACACACAAATATTACAGCATCATTTTCAGAGATGTGAAGTAACTACTCTGTTACTGTACTCAAGTAGATTTTTCAGATATTTTTACTTAACTATTTATTTTTGTGCTGAGTTTTTACTTTCACGCCTTACATTTTAACATGAATATCGGTACTTAATACTTCTTACATTTGACAAAATTGGCTCGTTACTTTAGTTTCAATCATTTCAGTGGAGTTTTGCGTCATCAATACCAAATGCAATCTAATTGGATGGAATAGATGTTGCACTTGCTGCACCACTACAAGATGACTCAACAGATTTGGCGGCATTTATTTGCTGCAAATCATTGCGGCTTGGTAGCAAATGAAGAAAACGGAGATCCTAGAGATTTGGTAGACAAGCAGCAAAAGCACACTTTCCCAATCATCCTTGGCCTCATCTGAGAGAGATGTTTGAGATAATAGGCATCAAGAATGACTCCTGGCCAATATGCTGCGTAACTCTAAAAGTATCGGGAATTTCTTAATTAATGTCTGTTTAGTAATTTATATTTTATCCTTTTTTCTTTTTTTTTTCAGAAGCCATATTTGAGCACACACACATACAGATTCCTTTAAATGTTAAGGGGAAGATTAAAAAAGAGAAACTGGATCTATGAATTCACAACTGAATTCATATCTTGCTGCTCAGTCAGAATCTTATTAACCTGGAGTCCCAGTCTCTGTCACAATAATCATATATGGGATGTTTTAGGCCTATTGGCAGACATCCATTTAAAATGTAGCCAATGGCATATAAAGAGCCTTTTTTCCGTTTCTCAGCTTGCACTCTAGTAACATTTGTGTAGTCCAGTTGCATAAAAAATGGTTGTCATTCACAAGGCTATTTTTACTTTTATACTTTAAGTAAATTTCCAAGACTGTACTTTGCTACTTTTACTTGAGTAAAGATGTTAAATCAGTACTTTTACTTTTACCAGAGTATTTCTTTAACACAAGTATTTGTACTTGTACTTGAGTATGGGAAGTGAGTACATTTTAAACACACTTCTCCAAAATTTAACCTGACACATTTGGTATCTTTGGAAACATTGGGATGTCCTCTGTTTCTGTGAGTTTGGTTACAGCTTGCCTGCACAGCATGAGTTTGTATGACTGATCTTCACCTGCAGGTGAAGATCAAAGGGTTAAAATAACCATGAGTGTATGCAATGTTTCCGCTTCTAACATGCCTCTCAAAAACAGAACAATGTGTATTGTATTTGCAGATCGACATGTCTGTGATGGGTACATACTGTATGTGGAAATTCAACTAGAATAATGAGATGCAAAGCAGTAATGTGCAGAATTGTGTCTTCAGATTGTCACAGGATGAACTTAGTTGAGCCTTTATATATCCAGGGACTGTTTTTTGCTGAGCGGGCATGGATGTTCTTTTGCATACTTGTTCTTTTTTAGCTCTGCTCTACTTCACAGTCCTCTTATATACAGTAGATGCCCACTGCAACCCCACTCTTCCACTGTAGGAGGATCACTTGGGGAATTCAGTGTCAATTTGTGGCTCAAAAGCATCTTTGAAGCACTTGTCACTTGTGCATTGAGGTAGAGTCTTATTTGTTCTCTGACAGGTTTTTTCCAGCTGGTCTAAGGAAGCCAAGAATGGTTTGTCTAGCCTGTGGGGGTAGGACAAGACAGAAAGTAAGCCTCAGTCTCCTTCTAGATTAATAATGCAGTGACTCTATTCAGAGTCTCCACGACTAATCAAAGCCCCTGAGAGACCCACAGTATGTTGGTACCTGCATGTACAAGCTTTTCCTGCTTTGCTTTGTGGGCCACCAAGCGTGCTTGGAGCTCATAACATGGAGCTAAAGTCCCAGTCTAGCCGTTCTAAAAGAGTTCCTGTTGTGTGCCGCAGCTGCAGAGAAAGGTCTGCCACACAAGGGTGTCATGATCAATATTCCTGAGAGTGCTTGCCAAGGCCCCTCTGAGATGAGGTAAAGACAGATCGTATCTACTGTCTGTGTGCGTGCGTGCGTGCGTGCGTGCGTGCGTGCGTGCGTGCGTGTGTGTGTGTGAGTGTGTATGCGTGTGTGCGTCTGTGTGTGTAGAAGGAGTGGGGGTTGGGAGACAGAGCGAGTGAGAAAGACGGATGGAGTGAGAGTTAAATGGAGAGAGAGAGTTCGACACCGTCTCAACAGCCAGGCTCCATCGGAGATAAATGTAGGGGGATGCACTCTGAATAATTTAAACACGCCAAAAATAAAATCAAAAACCTTGTTCTCGCTACTTACAGATAGATGAGTTCACTGGGATCCCGGGAGACCTGCAGACGAAGTAGCGGGAGTGGGAGACTGAGGACACGGTAGCGTGCAAGTCTCTATTAGTACGTGTCTCATAACTGGTTAATTAACATTTATTATTTATTTCATCATGGAATTCATTGTGATTCATTTGGCCTAACTTGTATGGATTTGGGATTGAATAATACCGAGGCAATCATGCATGTACATAAGTTATAATAAGCAAAAGCCCTGCATCAACTTTATCAACCGTCAGGGTGGGAAATAAACTTGTATGCCCAATTAAAAAAAAAAATTAAAGCCTTTATTGCCACACTCTGCTCCTGGGGTCCCATCTTTGCATGGCAGTGCACTTATTGCCTCTAATTTAAGGTTAGATGTTCCTCTAACGAACAAATTGTTTTCATTTTCTGAAGACGAGTAGGTTTGACAGTAAGTACAGTGCATGGACTGATCGTCTGTAAGGTAGGCTATAGGGTTGTGCCGATGGACGATATCATATCATCGTCTATCATGATGGTTGACTGGCTGGATGGATGCCACGCACCCCACCCTGTCAGACACGCTAATCCTAGTAAAATTCTTATCCTAGGAAATTGACAACAGTGTTGGTCTTAAACCTGCAAAGACACTTGCATTGGGCTTTGCGCTGTGCTGCCCCTTAAGTGGAAGCTACTTCCCCACCCTTACATGCAGCCTATTTGTAGTGGTAGTCTCTCTCTCTCTCACTCTCTCCCTGTCAGTACAGTAGCTCGGCTACCTGGCATCGTAATGTATCAGCATGCGGTAAGGTCATGCTCTGCGCCTCGGCTTGGACACAGCGAGCGACAGAAAAGGCGTTAACGTGGAACGCTATCACACTTTCCTTTATCCCCTTCAGTCTAACTTTGTGGACACTACTGTGTGTGTGCATCAATAAGTAAGTCTGATGTCATGTGCGTATGTGACGATGTTATGCAGGATTCATGAATGTACGTTAGCAACAGTAGGCTAATTCACGAGGGTGCTATTTTATGTGTGAGCTAATACTGCCCATCTGATCATGTGCGCTGCAAGAGTTATGTTTCTGTTTATTGAATGCATTATTCAGTGCAAATATAACCAATAATGTAGTTTAATGTCAGTAATGATGGTATATTAGGTTATTACTGTCACTCTGTTCACAGGCTAACGGCCACAGATCACGGCGCTCTGATTGAGTGAAAGTACATCAAGTTGTTATGTACTGCCTCTACCAGCGGCAGCATGTAATACTGTCTATTTACAGCGGGCATTTAAATGTATATCTGATCAACTGCCAATTTAGGGGACATCGCCCAACCCTAGTAGGCTAACCATTCCCTGGTTTTCCCTTCGCCACAATGCGCCACTTGTTCGAAAAGTACCTTTTCTTTTTCTTTACTCCGCCCTCAACAGTTACTACGGCTGATTCTGCGGCAGGCCTCCTAACATATATGTTGCCACATTTTTTAAACCGATGTCACGGACTAGCGCTGAAAACCACTCCATCTGCCACTGTGGCTGGTATACAAGGCAAAGTCACCTAAGGTGATAATTTCCCACCCTGTCATTCTGCAACTATGCAGAATGACACCAAGGTGTGTTTTTCATCTGTCAGCGCTGATACAGGGATGCACTAGTGACATGTAACATTTAAATGTCAAAGAGTGATTTGTATAAACTTGGTCTTTTCTTAAGAATATCTGTGAAAAGAAGTGTACAATTGTGTACACTTTATTATTTAGAGCAAATGTAGAATGAATGCAACACGAGCAGCACATAGTGGAAAAGGGTGCTCTTATTTGAAAAGAGGCAATATTATATATTATGTTATGTTATATATTCTATATTCTTCAAAGTTTTATTGCATTTATTAAAAAAGTACACGGCACAGAGATGGTTTTATGATTATCTATATGATATTAAAAAATTAAATTAAAGCTTCATGTGGTATTCGTCCATACTAAATTACATTTTAAAATGATTAAAAATTCATGGTGCATGGTGCAAAGTAGATTAATTATATATATTAATAATCTTTTTAGACTTTGCATGAACATTACACTAGCTGGGGCCTCTTTAAGACTTCCAGTCTTTGGAAAAAAAAAAAAGTTAACCCGTGTTATATAGGTATACAGTATCCAGTGCACTCAAGACACAACGAGGCCCTGAGGTAACTACAGGTCATTGACACTTATCGGCCAGGTGTAAGTTGGATGTCTTGACCGAAAACAAGCTTCTTGTTTACTTTCTAACCAGGGATTCTGACCTTATGGGCATCTCATTGTGCCTTTTTGTCGCCCTGCCAAAATTCTCAGGTCACGAAAGGCCTGCACAGTACAACTGCACAGTGACACGGCCAGCGCTACAGTCAGGTATATTTGCTGAGGATATTTCAATATTTTCACTCACACACAGTGGAATTTCCCTGACAATCTAATAGATCATCTTTCATTGTAAATTTGACCTGCAGAGTTGATTTCCAGTGGTGGCCATCCTCATTTCTTACACATAATCTGAAGTGAATGGGTTTCCCCTTGCCTCTCTCTGACATAAGTAGGTAACAAAACCATATTTCTTTTAGGGTTTATGAGATTAATGTTGGAAAAACTTAAACATTCACATTTATTTCCTCTGTCACCTGTATCTCCACATTCACAGGAACCAGCATCAAACATACAGAGCAGACATTTGAAACTTTATAAACACTATCTGTTGTCAGTTACATCAAAAATGCTTAGATCATGTCACCTTTTCTTTAACTTATAACATAACATACTTTCCATGTGGTAGCATCATGTTTGGAACCATTTGCTCTTAAATGCAAAACTGGTGTCTTCAGTCACTCTAATGGTCATGATACCATTTTCAAAGCTTTGGAGAAATTAAAGTTATTCTGTCACTTGTAATGTGTTTAAATATGAATGTTATAGGAAGTTGTGTTCCAATTTCCAAAAGTTTGATTTTGATTCAGATAAGAGATATGAAAGACTGTTAGGGAAGGCAGCATATTTTAGAGGATTACTATTTTCTAATAAATGCAATATTTGAGTAAAACTTAATTTGGTTACATAGTTAAAGGCGTTCTAAGCGATGTTGGGTGACCTATTGAAGTATTTTCAAACAAAACAAGACGATAGCGATAGTGAGGAGACGTTTTTTACAGTGTGTTCTGGGGACAGGCAGCTCGCGGATAGTGAGGCAATGTTTGCTGTATGTGACAACAAACGTAGCCTAAAACACGCCTGACATTGCTTAGAGCACCTTTAATAGCTTAGAGCACCTTTAATATTCATGCAATTTAGGTCCACATAAAGTGCCCCCTTTAATCATTATCACCATATTTTAATGTGTTTTTCCATTCACATGAAGAAATGATCATCCACATACAATGTTAATCACACAATGTAGTGTTTGAACTCTGCAGCAGCTATTCTACACTACCAAACCCAGCTGGAATTCAAGTATGTAGAGAATGTTTGGTTTGTTTTATCTGCACACCTGAAATAGACTAGAAAAAGACACTGAAAGATATGCAGGAGAAATGATGAGAAAAGTTACCAAGAGATTCAAATACTAGATCCCTAATTGTGCTAAAAGTTATCACATCAATACCTTTACCCATCGCCTCACTCTACCGCTTATTTGAAACACACTGCACACACATCACATTGATGCAGGTAAACAAAAGTAGGCAGGCCCTAAAATGTAGCAATCAAAGCAAAAGTAGTGGAATAAAAACAACAGAACCAATAGTCTCAAGCCTTGTTATTGATCCCATGAGGTTGCAATGCTCATTACACACCATGGAAACAGAATTGTTGAAAGATTTTAATATTTACCACTAGTGGGGCACATCAAAATATTTTATCTTGAGGATGCACCTAGAAATACTAGGAAACTAGAAAAGGCCATGTTCCTAATTTAAGGGTACATTAATCAATTTTGGACATTGCACAAAGCTCTACAATGTCAACTTTCATCAGTCTAAGCTGTACTTAGGCTTAGCTGATTTGAATGTGCAGAATGCACATGTTATGGTTTTATGGTATTTTATGGCATTCCATCCAATATATTTGTTGTCCAGATGTTTAACTCTGGACTAAGCAACTGATTAAAAATTGGTTCAATAAAATCACAAAATATTGTGTGTGTGTGTATATATATATATATATATATATATATATATCTTAGGGCCTACATGCTGAGCTCGACAAGGTTGATCTGTATTGGAAACCATATCTGGTATATTTATGAGCAATATATCATATCTGGTATATTTATGAGCAATATTATCAGGGGTAAAAAGAAGAAAGTTACTATTAAGCCATGGACAAATTGAGCTATTTGCATGTTTCTCAATTGGTAAACATTTAATAAACAATTTTAATGGAACTGAGGTAATGTTGTATCTTGGTTTTGCAGATTTGTTATATTTTACTGCATGTTTCTGCTGCCTGAAGATAAGTCGCAGTATAGATGAATGCCAGTCCAGACAGAATTTCAATAACTAATGAGAAGCTAAGATATAGAATATAGAAAAATAGTTGCTTTTGTTAATGGGATGGTAAAATAAATGGTTTAGCCTCAGATGAATCCACAAACCTGACAGCATCTTTTAGAATATTGTCACTATGACTTTTTGTTTTGACAAGATCCAAGTCAAATTAGTAGGAGTTATAGAACATAGCATTAAGCCTGTTTCAACCATATATTTTACTTATATTTCTTATATCTCTATATCCCACTCTTTGATACACTGGGTCCAAGTTCAATTTGATTAAAGTGTTTTAATTGCTGAGTAATTGCCTTAAGTTGCTTCTTCTATGGCCTGGTTTCAAGTAACACAATTTACATTGATAGCCATCAATCTTTCAATTTACCTTAGTATAACATATTAGATTTTTTTTTCAAGATTTTCATTTGGCATATTCAACAGAGAGGTCACATAGAAAATAAGATGCACACTTATTTTTTTATTGCATGACTAGCGGTAGTGGGAAATGAAAATAAATGAAACAACATGATAGCCAATAAACAGCAGTGAATTCCTTTCTCTTTCTTCTTTATTTTTATGTGTGGAAATGTTCCCTAGGCTATCAGACAAACCTGATTATCAGACAAAACATGTAAACCTGGGTTATTAGGTATATTATGTGAATGCTCTAATTCAGCAATTACCTTTTAGTTTGGTTTTGCACAGTAATTAGTTGCTGTTTTCCCACTTGTCATGTGCTTGCCTTGTCCTCCTCGCAGTGTCTATTTCACATTAGATTTTATTCTCCCCTTCAGCCTTAAGGGGTCACTGAGTCATTTAAATTTTCAGATTTTCAATATTGGATTTTTGTCCCTGAGGGGAAAGCAACAAAATGATTTATTGTGTTGAGGGTTTTAACTGCTGCCTGCACCCACTAAAACTAGACCAGTGCCATTGTGATGCCCTGAAAGTCTCTGACAGTCTGCTTTTAAAGTGTCCTTAAATCTGATGTTTTAGCATTTATGAGACTGTGCTCGGGAAGTGTGTTCTTGAATGAAGAAAACTCTTCTAGTGATAATATCTCCCTGTTTGGCAAATCACACAAAAGGTAAAATAATTTCTCTAAATCCTGCTTCACATGGCAACCCTAATGACGCCTCCTCCATCCCCCCACCCCCACTCTTCTGCTGAGTGTGGATACACGTGTATTCTGCTGACAAATGGAAATTCAATTATTTGATCTAACACTAAAGTGCTGATTTAACAGAGCCATAGAGAGGCTAGCCGTCTGCTGGATCCTGGACACACTGCTGAGGGCATGGCCCTGAGGCCTGTGTGCGTATGCGCGTGAGTGTGTGTGCGTGTGCGTGCGTGAGGGTGCACCTGTATCAGTCATGTTGTGGGGACAAGTATCTATTCCCAAGATAAGGGTACTCAACTCCAATGTGGGGACAAAAAGCCTTACAGTTAACTACATTTTAGAGGCTGTCCTCTTGTTTTTGTTCAAATGCATCCTTGTGTAATTGCTGTCTTCTTTCAGATGCAAAGGTGGAAGAAGCATGTGCCACGAAACCTCTTAGAGTTGAGGTCAAGGTGGATTTTGAGATGTGTAAGTGCCTCACTTTGACACCAGAGACTAAGCCCTCATCCTGTCCCCTACAATATATCAGTGTGGCTCCATAGCACAATCTTTCCACAACTTTAAATCTGCATCAATTTATTTATTTGATTTGATTTGGCCACTCTGGGCACTACACCATAGCTTGACATATAATCATCTTTTTAAATTGATATGGTGAACATAGTGGATATATATATATATATATATATATATATATATATATATATATATATATATATATATATATATATATATATGCTTCACCAGCTAGTTGCTATCTTTGTCTGCTGCTTGATGCTGGGCTGCTGCCTGATGCATCTAGAAATAAGGTTGAGCGAGGCTGAACCAGAACAGTAAAGCTACAGGCCGGAAAAGATAAACAATGAGCGTAAAAGTTGCTAAAACTGTCCAAAGAGGAGAGAAATGCTGAGTCTGGTGATAAAGGTTTAACCAAGGAGTTGTTATTTGTCCAAACTTGACTTGACTAACATGTAACTGATGATCATTTAACTTTAGAAGGCACTACCAAATTACTTGTTGTTTAAGCGTGATTCGTTGAATTTTAAGGTTAAGACTTGGTTTTTAGTTAGATTAGGATTAGTGTTTAAGGTAGTAGGGGTTATGGTTATTGTAGTCCTATGAAAGTAGTTGTATTCAAATAATGCATTTAGTGTGTGTGTGAGAAAGCAGAGTTGTTGACCTTTAGAGCGACAACAGTTTTGCAAAAGTTGTTCAAGACACGGTTTACAGTTATAAGACTCGGGAAGTATCCTCGCATGTGTGTTTCAGTGTCTGCATCATTTTAGGGGGTCCCAGACAGCACTCGTGATGTGGGACTGGTACTGTGCATTAAATCCAATTTATAAAAGCCAATACTACAGATGGAAAATTGATTCTAATCATATTTCTGAGAGAAATTACAGCACCCATATGTGAACAGGTGTGATAACACTTCAGTATGTTATGAATCATACATCATCTTTAAGGTTATTGTATAGGTTATGGCATAACCAGCTGCCTGCTACTGTAATAGCTTCCCAGGCAAGTAAAAATGCTTGTGGTTATGAAAGACTTAATGAAAAGTTATTTTCCAGAATATCTATTATCAAAAGTATTCTGCAGAGGCAAATGAAACTTTCTTCATTGCTGGTTTTATCTCTCTGTCTTTCCTGTTCTTATGTTTTTTAAATCTACATAAATCATCAGTTTCCCTGCTGAGGCTCTTAAATTCTTTCTTCTCTGGTATCTGTCATTTCTCTTTTGTGTAGTGAAAGCATTTGACTCTGTCTGACCATATCTCATAGAAAGATAAGCCAAGCACAAGCCGGAGAGCAACTTTCTGGCAACTCTGAAAACTGGTCTTTTTTTGATCAGTTCCCTAAACTTCTCAACGAGCTGAGGAAAGAAGGGTGACACAATGGCATGTAATAATTTACGATAGTACACCAACACAGGTGCTTTCACCTAATGTGCCTTATTAGACCTTATTTTTTCTGATTGTGCAGGTGTGCCAAGACAAACAGTGCTGGATTGGCTCTTTTCTGACTTTCTGTTAGCTTTATTACACCTTAAGCTGGGTCAATTTACATTTATCATTTTCATGGTAAAATCAGATGGATTTAGCTTCCCATTCATTTCAATGGGAATGTGCCAAGAAACGTGGCCTCTTATTCAGAAATATTGTTATATTGCAATGCATTGCAGGAGCTATTTTTCCTGAGGTCCTTACAACTCCCGAGGTCCTTACAATGTGGCAATGCAATAATAAATACACATACAACATCATAAACAATAAAAAAATAAAAGTCAAAAAACTAAAACTAAACAACACTATAATTTACCACCATAAAATAACCAAATACACATAAGACAAGAACAGACATAGGAGGGATGCTGCTTGGAGGAAGAGTGCAAAGACAGTGACAGAGATTAATGACAATAACGTGTTTGTTAAACACTGTTTAAAACTTTGATTGCTGTTGTTAGCCTGCTAGGCTAGCCCCCACTGTTTGTGTTTAAACCCTGACCACGTCCTGCTTTTTTCTACATGCGAGTAAATGTCTCCAGGCATAATTCGGTCTGACTGCAGCTTTGCTGATACATCTACTGATAGCTTTGCATAAGTCACAGCATATCTCTAACCAACTTCAACCAAAGCAGAGCAAGAATAACTGAATGTTATACTGAAATATTGGATGTCACACTGCATTTGACTTTGTGTCCCACCAGCTGGACATTGGTGGATTGCTGTATGGCACACAATAACAAGATGTGGTAGTGGCAGAGATGGAGGTCAGTTAGTATTGGGAAAATTAATTACAACACAGAGAAAACAACACTATAAAACTGGAAAAGAGACAGTATCAACACCCTTTTTGTAACTCAATGGTTGTATGGGTGTGACAACACTAGACAGGTATTACTACTTTTTAAGGATTTTTACCTTTGAGAGGTGTCAGTAGCCGTTTCCCAATGTCAAGGAAGGATTCTCCAAAGCCAGAATTTGGAGGATGCCACGTCATCGACATCTGTTGAAGGACCGTTCCAATGTCGAGGATCGTCCAAATTCCTCCAAGGACTGAGTCCTTTGTTCAGAAAATTTCCCATAGACAGAGGATGCATGTGTGTATCCTTTGCGGTCCCAAATCACCCACAATCCTATGCGTGGGCCTTTGCCAGCTCGTGAAAAAAAAATGAAATAGCGGACCTAAGCGGGAGTTTGTGTCATTAAGTTCTTGGGCATGTGTATATAATAAAAACTATATTCTACTATATTCAGATGCTATCTGTTTTAATAACTCGTAAGATATACATGTTTTAAAAAAGACTTTAACGAAACATGTATCTTTACTATAACATTTATTCAAACATTACTATATACTGTACTGTTGTAGTTGCTGATCATATTTTGCATTTGTTGAACTAAACAATAAGCTAATGTTACATGTATGCAGCAAAAATAAATGTAATTGATTAATGCAATTCTACTTGCCGGTAAGTGACAACTACAAACATGAACTCCCAGTTTTTAATTAAATGACATGAGATGAATAAGAGAAAAAGACTAGTGCTCACATATCAGTGTCGGTAACGTTACCTATCTTAGCACATTGCGGCCAAAGTTGCAGACAGAACATTCTCCTGCAAGCAGACTGACGCTGATTCACCTTCTCCATCTCAACAAAATAATAATAACAGCACAGTTAACAGTTCCACAACCATTTCGTCCATTGTTTTGAAATGCAGCAAAAGAAAATCAATGACGCAAGCACGCAATGACATGCACTTAATAGCCTGTTGCGTTGTACGTGTTCTCCAAATGCTAAGGAGGACTCTGACCTGCCTCTGATGATGATGAGAAACGGCCAGTGTTTGGATTAACACAGTAACACTCTACAAGAGGAGTAAATTAAAATACCTAAAAAAGGTTTGTCCTTTGTAAATCAGTTCCTAAATACTTGACTATGTATTTTGTGTTCCTTATTGTAATATGTTATTGGTTTGGTTATTTGGATCAGTTGCATTTTGTACTTTGCTGCACCATCTTATTTTCACTTTTTCATGTTTTTTTACCAACAGATGTTTGGACTCAACTTTTGTTATACCCAGTTGTCAACAATTTGAAAGGTAGTTACATTTTGAAAAACACTAACACTGATGTGACGGCTGCATTTGTTTATGATCATCACAGATCAAGCAATTAGATTTGAGATTGCGCATGGGTCTGGGGAGTCTGCTCTGTATTTTCTCTGCACAAGCGGCGTGACCAACGGGCATAGTTCAAATGACTCTGTACACAATTGGATAGTCCTTCAACCAATCAGACCAACGATCCGGGTGATGTAGAAGCAACAGTGGCATCAACGGCTGTTGCTGCGCTTCGGTGGCGTTCTGTGGCCGCCATGTTGAATGTAACCGAAGCTGCTTGGTCACTTCTCTATCATCATTGTGTTAAACCTTAAGCAGAGTGGGCGGGGTTTACCCAGTCTACACATCCAGTGTTCAAAACTGACAATGGTAAATTAACATGTGTGCCTTATGTATTTGCCCTTTTTATACTTTAATTATTAAGGTGTAATTAATATAAATAAAAATTAAGATTATGGTTGTTATAATTAGAATGTTTTTCTTTTGGGGGACATTTTTGTGCATTTATTTGATAGTGGACAGGTTTGAGGAATCAAAGCAATATATGGTCTCCGTCTTGACCAAAAGCCATTTGCTGGTCCCAAGAGAGTAGACTACCATCTGCCTACTTTAACACACAGCATATACATTGGCACAGCATGCCATGTGTAAATATTCACACTTTCTCCATCCGTGGATGCAGCTTACCTCTTTCTTGACAGTGTGTACAGTTGTTCTGTATGGATGTTGGCAGAACAATGTTAAAAGCCAAGATCATTGGCCACTATGATGCAAGCTTTTTTTAGAGCCTCCAGTGGCTCCCTGTCTCCCTGTTAATGATCACTGAAGACAGTTGATGAGTAGGATCTGTCAGACATGGTGGAGGAACCTGATGAAAAGTTCACTTGTCTCAGAGCAATTAAGCTCTTGGGAAGCTGGTGTCTCACCAAAAAGGTGAAATAAGAAATGGTTGCTAGCTGCTAGGCAGTTTTTGTTACAGTGGACTGCAGCGATGGCAGTATTGTTAGAGTGTGAGGTAAACGGAGAGCATAATAAACCAGTGGAGGGCGGTTAGAAAAAGATATGCAGGATACAGCTTTGCTTGTGGGGGTGGAGGTCCCTCGGGTTTATATTGATGATGATAAATGAAAGTCTGTTACAGAGCCTAAACACCAGTGGGTGCAAATAGGGTGGAGGAGATTCTTGATCAATTCTCTGTGTTGGGACACTTATAAAAGTATCCTGAGAAAAATAGGTAGTATTCAAGTGTAATTAGGTCTTTTAAGTTTTTCCTGAAGAGCAAACTGGAACAGGGCCCATGGATCTAACAATTTGGATTATATATACTTTTTAGGTTTATGTAGATTTTCTCCAATCTTTTATTTTTTAAGATTTGTTAAGATTTTTTGGCCATTTTAGGACAGCTTAGACATGAAAGGGGAATTGTGAAATTTTAGATCTCTTAAAACTATTAAAATGTAATATTCTGATAAGGAAACATCACGATTTGGTGAACTGCTCACAACTCTCACACATAAGCAACCTGGGACGAGGAAGCACAAGCAGTTTGTGTCACTTTAAGAAGAACAATGGGTGTAAAGAAAGCCATAGAGCCATTGAGTGCAAGGCTTGGTAATAAACACATTCATAATGTAAAGGTTAAAGGTTAGGTTATAACTATTACTACAATCTCATTCTTGCCTGGAACACATGTATTTCAGTGCAATCATCCATGAAGTCTCCTTGTATAGGTGTTGCTTTAAAGTCACATGCACCTTCCAATCATATATAAGTATGACCTCACTAAAACAGCTAGGCAATCCATATAAATAGATTCAGTTCTTCCTCTACATTCTCCACTCTGCATCATTTTGCTTCAGCCACTGCCTGCTTCCCAGCAGTTTAAGGATTTAGATTTATGTGAACTCAGCATGTTTGTCAATTCAGTATAAGATTATAAACCTTTAACTGTACTGGATCTCTGCCATGGGGGTATTTAGCTTAGAGGAAAGTGTGTGCAGACTTTTCCTGGAGTTATTGTTGATGATGGTGTAAACATTGACTAAAATGTGTTTTTTTACAACTAAAGTGCTGATTCCAGCTGAACTTGATGGACATGTATGCTCTCTTGGCCTTAATTCAGTCCTTCTCTGCCTTCAAATTAATCACTAAGGTTTTTATATGTGTACCATTTGAGTTATTCATTATTTTATGGAGGGTCAATATTGATTCATTGCTCATGGATTTTATGAAGCCCTTCGAGAATGCATCTGTGATAAAGGGCTCCACAAACAAACATTATCTGTGCTTGTGTTTGCACGCAGTCAAGTGTAGGTGAATATAACAGGCTTTTCCCCTCAGAAGAAAATGTGTTTCCAAACATTTTTTTACGAACATACGAAAATCGAGTTGCACAGAGTGGAATAATTTAATAATTTTAATAGGAAGCCTTCGTTTGGCTTTGCCAGTGTTTCTGTGTCCTTGCAAACTGTGTTTACTGTCTATCAGTGTACACATCATTACACACTCCTTATTATTTTACTGAAACACAAGATGCAGCCTCCACCAGAAAATGATCCCTCAAAACTTGTTGTATAATACTTCACACACATTCATATTTCTATTTTTAGGGCATTTGTTGCTAAGACAGCAGTTAATCCCAAGCTGTTTTGACAGTGTAAAGTTTGTATTTTTAAAAGCAAAAAATTGAAATATATATATACAGTATATTTATATAATATGGTGTGTAATGAATATCCACTGTACTTCAGTCCAAACTGTGATATGCTCTCATTAATTGTTATATTAACCTTTTAACATACAGTTGATTTTCAGAAAGGGGATTATATTTTAATTTTTTATGTTTTTCACTTAAGCCTGATATGAAAAAGCTGGGGTCTTTTTGCCATGTGTTCTGGCTCAAGAAGATATCCAACCGAGAGCTGTAGATGCTCAGATCCAAAGCCATAATATTCTCCATGAGATCACGCAGAACACTGAGCTGGCTAGGACACATTGTGAGTACAGAGAACCAGTTTCTACAAAACAGCCTGCAGACGAATAATATCAAGCAAAAACAAATAAATGAGGAAGACCTACTGAGGAACCCTGGCCAGATAAATCTGACAGAAATCCAATGAGCTAATGAGAGTAAATGTTAATTTACTAGTACATTTAAGTTCAGTTTTTTCCCATGTAATGCTCCTTTAGGCCCCAATCTTTTTTCTTTTTTTTTTACAGTTATCAAACCATTTAATCAAAACACAGACAACTGTTGTTTAAGTTCATTTATTGTTTATTGTTTGCTGGAGTTATTAGCTTCCTTTGGCACCATGATTTCCTGTAGGTAAAAGGCAACTAAACACTTGTTGCCTTTAGGCTGTTGGTGGCATCAACAATAATGTCATGGATTAAACAAAGTATGGGGGTGTATTGAGTAACATGTTATGTTGATGTTTGTCAGTCCGGAGGGAAGGACGCCTTTGTAGCTGTGTGCATGTGATGTCCTGCTTGACTTTTTAAGTCCCATTTAAGCCTAGTTTGTGATTTCATAGTTTGTTGTTGACTTTTGTTACATGTGTAGTTTGGCTGCTCTGCTGTAAAACATCACCTTTTTAAAAAAGTCTTTGACAACATCTCATAGTCAGCCTTCCTAGACCCTCTGGTATGGGCTTCTTCACAACCACAAAGCTTATTCTTGCCTTAGAAACAACTTAAAGTCCACTTCCTTTTTTACAAATCTTCTTCAACAGTCTATTTTCAGACATTTCAACCTTTCCGTTTTCAAAAATAACATTATGCACAGCTGTCAGTTTTCAGAAAAGTGTTCGGTTACACGTACCTGTGTAAATATGCTGTCAATGCTGTCAAGAGCATACCAAACCTGTAGGTGGCAGTGTAACAAGAAGCTCAAGCCCTTGTTAGCCAATCAGAATCCCGAAAATAGCAACAACAGAAACAAATGACTTCCTCTCTCTTCCTCACTTCCTCGGCTGCTTAAACCTTCGTTTGTCTCAGTTTACATGCAAACAAAGATTTCCAAAATCTCCACTCTGGCTGGAGTTTTTAGAGAGATTCTCCTGCTTCAGTTCACAATTTTGCAGAAACCAATCACAAACTGACTTATCTACCTGGCAAGCTATTGGCAGGTTTTAACACAATGACGATAGAGAAGCGACCAAGTAGCTTCTTGTTTACATTCAACATAGCGGCCACCGAAGTGCAGCAAACCAATTGCCGCTGTCGCTTCTCTGTCACCTGGGTCATTGGTCTGATTGGTTGAAGGACTATCCAATTGTGTACAGAGTCATTTGAACTATGCCATTGGTCACGCCTCTTGTGCAGAAAAAATACAGAGCAGACTCCGCAGACCCATGTGCACTCTCATATCTATTGAGCTTGGCTTGATCTGGTGATAGCCAGAGTACATGACACCATCTTTTTCTAATAAAGCCCTGCACACTATAAACCAAGCAGAAAAGCACAGACAAAAATACATACATCTTTCATGGGAAATACCAGTAGGCTATAGTTTTCATTTTAGCTGATTATTGTGTGTGCTTGCAAGACCCCATTGCTTATAATATAAAGCTGATTAAGACAGTGGGGTTTTAGGGCCTTTAAAGCTCACCTCCACCTGGACCAGCTGCAAAATTAAGCTGCTGTTTACACGTTAAGGCATCAGTTATTTAACACTCTGACTGCAGCCATTATTCACGAGGCGTGCTTGAAGTACAACACTTTAGTACACTTTGCTGCAAATACCGTTATGAAAAACTAAATGCAAAGCTTTTACTTGTAATGCAGTATTTCCACTTTAGCTCACGTTAAACATCTGAATACTTCCTCACCCTACAGGTCTGGAGGTGAACTCACTGGCAGGGTCCAGCTGCATCAGTGAGAGCCAGGAGTGAGCTGTTGACTCCCACACTTCAGGAGCTGAAAGGACTGCAATGTTCACTTCTCAGGTATACGCACAGGCATTTCCCCTCTGCTGCCTTCCATCTATTGTGTGTGACAAGTGCTCAGGTGCTGGATTGTGATGACATTGATGTGGAGCCTGAGCAAGTGACAGAGCACTACGCCCAATCTATCGCTCATCTCTACCCCCACATTTACACAAACACATGCACACATATCCTCTTCATTGTCTTCCTCACCTAATCATCTAAAGTATACCACACCCTCATTTGTATCCCCAAATGGTGCCTCCTACTCCATCTCCTCCTGTCACAACCAACCAGGCTCCCAGGTGGCTGCTGGATTGGCCTCTTGATGATGCTTTATGGCTCATGAATCAGGAAGAATATTATAATGAAATGCATCTTGTAAGTAATTTCACATTGGAGGGATTTATAACACAGTGGTGGATTGAGACAGATACCTAGAGGTTTGCATTAGGGGTTGTGCTGGATATGTAAATATATAGTCGCAAAGTGGGCGGAGATACTGTCCCTGAATTATCCATACTGTAAATTAGCATTTTAAAGATTTTCAGTCGATGCAGAAGCTGCGTTAAGCCATTGCTAGGAGCAGTTAGCTTAGTGTTTTCAACATCATTAAAAGAAAAATGTCGATTTAAGTCGTCCTTTAAAGCTCCATAAGTCTCATCTATTGTAAGCCATTTTTCTGATGCTATTTTTCATGGATGTCGCTAGTCAGATACAGTAGCTTTCTATGTAGAAAAATGATGTCGCCATTCTGGATACTGCTGACTATGTTCTAATTGAGTTTCTCCAACTAGATGTTACAACAGTCAGTGGGCACAAGACCAGACCTATTTGAATCATTGAACAAATCATAAATGGGGGGGCAGCGATTCAGAGGTCTGGAACCAGGCTGTGAACCACCTGCCACCTAACATTGTCTATGCAGGAAATGAATGTGACCTTTACATTTTTTACATCTTCCCACGTTGTTACAGATACGGCAGACTTTTTTGTTTCACATTTGATGAAGATATATTTCTACGATTTAGAATTCAACATCATTTCTGACTAGTATTTGTGTGCAATGGGCATCAATGCATGCTTGTGTGTGTTCTTGTAAGTCAACAAAAGCAGCTTCAAAGGAACTCCCTGTTCTCATCATCCTTCATGGCCTGAGTACAAATCCTGAATGAAGCTGGCTCTAACCCCAGCATACATTAGCTCGGCCAGACTTTGATCCTCCTGTACGATGTTGACGTGTTAAACGCTTTCCTATCAGATGGGCCAGAACTACAGATCACATTTCATATTCCAGACAGAGATGTCCTGGATGCCGGCATTACAGTTTTTTCCAGTTGCTAACAATAAAATGACATGCATAGCACAATTATGTAAAGTGACACACAGAGAGCAGAACCTCTTCTCAAGTCTCCAAAAGTCTCAACACATTTTCTGCTTTACAAACATTTTGCAATTAAAAATGGCACTTTTTAAATGCACTGACCACGGTCCTTTGCATAAGACACAACAATCTGATATAAAGTCATGTTTGCCATTTCAAAACACTGCCATTCAAAATGACACTATGTGAGCTAATTGGCCAATATATGTGCCACCCAACAGCTCAATGGGTAATTGTAACCACTTCAATCAGGAAGTAAGCACTATAAAAAAAGACCACAGGTGAGCACCTTTTTTTACAACAACAATGGAAGATGTTGCAGAGAGAGGAATTAGAAGAGGGAGGGTGAGAATGAGAGGTGGGGGGGAAGAGTGAGAGGTAGGGTTAGAGCTGGTAGAGGAGTTCATGGCCAAAGAAGACAAGAACTTTTAAATGAAATCTGAGCAACTTCTTTGGTGAGAAAAAAAAAAAAAACGTTTTTTTATAATTATCAATTTATTTGTCAGGGACAATGCAGCGCACATTATTACATACATAATTATTACAGTCAAGGCCATAACAATATTTGTAGATGTGTTGCATAAAAGGTTTCTAGCCAGTAGGCTAATTTGCAACCCCAGTCCCTGGTCAGGCCTTTTCTTTTTATTTTTTTATTATCCAAACATAATTTTTAAAAGAACTACATAGTGTAAATTACACAGACATCCAACAAATACATTGTATACTAATATAGTTCAACAGCAAAATTGTGTTTTAGAAATTGGAAAAAATTGTAAGAACATTGTTTGCTGTCAAACCTTGCAATGTTATGGCTAAGGGTGAAAAAAAAAAAAAAATCAGAGATGACCAATGCTTGGGTGAATATAGAGGTTTCTTGTGCTTTGGTGTGTTTCATCCCAAGTAATGAAAATGAGGTCCCTTCACACAGAAATGACCCCAAAGATGAGACAACCCTTTATCTCCTCCTTTCATCCGACAAGGATTATTGGTTCATGAATGTAAATGATCGTTCAGGGTTTGATGTGCCCTTGAAGGTAGTCTTTCTCTCTCTCTTTGAATCTTTTATCAAGTCCTATGTTACCTGCAGTTAAGGGGTATTCTTCATATCCTGCAATATTCATACTGTACTATTTTAGCTTTTTTCCCACCTCAATGGGAAATCCACATTTGTGAGCTGGTGCCTTCCCTTGCAGCTCTGCAATGTTGAAGGACATCAATGAATTGGATTATTTTTTTTTTTTGTGCATCCGTTGACTAATCTCCTAATAATAAGGTCCATCTGCGGCAGTGGCAATAAGAACAGCACCGTCACTTTAATACTTGATCTTGGTTGACACAGACAGCAACATATTGCAAGACTAATCCACTGTCCGAAGTCATGGCATCCTTAATCTAATTTACCATTCCATTTGGGGCCCAGATATTGCTGTTGCCAGTACACCTGTTGATTGCTAACACTGCTCTCCTCATGCACCTGCCTGACGGTACACAACACACACATACACACCCCTGTACACACTGCTCACTCTCCCTAAAATGGTTTCTCCCACATAGTTTCCATAGCAACAGTCCAGTTTTAGTGTTCTGTTGTTTTTCCACAGACGGAGAGTGGCTAATTTTTCAAAATGAGGGTCTTTGATGATAAAGAAAGCTAGGTTGTGAGATTTACATAATGAATGGATGCCACGCTAGATCAGTCACCACCTAGCACTGATGATTGCTTTTTGATGAATTTCTTTCCTCCATGTCCTCAGGTAGCTCAGCTGCGGCAGCCCTTTGTGTCCTAAAAGAGCAATACAACTATCCATCTATTTAGGTCAGTCTGTGTCTCTTTGTGCCATTGTAGCCTTACAATTGTAGTCAAATTGCACATACCCTGAGGGCCAATGTCAACGTGTCATTTGGCACCATACACCAGAGTCTTTACAAGAGAAAATGGCCTATGAGTTTCTGTTTTACGATGTGAAGTTGGGCTTTTGAGGTCACACATACAGACTTTCTACCTTGGGGTAAACATAACACTTCAAGCTAACCTTTTCTCAGGCCTTGAACATTTCTTTTTTCTCATCTGCCTCCTGCCAAGCGCAAATAGTGCATTTCTGTGTGTGTTAATATGTATGCGTTCATATAGGTTTTGGGTGGGTGATCAAGAGAATGAGAGAATTTAATCACACCCTGACAGATGTGTGCAGTGTTGATTTGTGGCTGTTGTGAGCACTGCTCCAGGCCCTGTGGGAGGGACATAAACCCCTCTGTCAAAGCAACCTCCCCTCATGGTTTGCACCGCACAAACACCACACTTCCCATTTATGTGTGTAAGCGCACGTGCATGTGTTTTTTGGGGAGAGTACAAAGGTGAACCCGAGGTTCTTGTTAAACCACTCCAGCACTCACAGGGGCAATGTATAGTTCTCTAGATGGAAATGGTTCATTCTTCCCTCAGAGAAAGCAAACCCTTCTAAATAACCAAAATTGGGATTATGTACACGTTTCAGGGCACAAAATATTACAGCAGCAGCTAAGGCTCACTGAAAGAATTCCAAATGGTAAGTGTTAATTGTGAGCATGTGTGGGTGTGTCTGTACGTGTGCGTGTGTGTGGTTTGTTTGCTATGTCACCTCGGCACCAGTGTGTATGTGTGCTAATCAGACGTTAGAAAGGGAATCACAAGTGAGAAGGGGATAAAGGAATTAGGATCTGGGAAGCCACACAGTTTTTTGTAGGCATTCATAAAATAAAAGGTTAACCTTCAGACGATGGTGGACCTTATTATTTGCACCAGCAAGCGTTGGAAATGGTTTCAAATCTTTTGT
The DNA here is from genome assembly GCA_013375575.1 of Percina caprodes. Lineage (NCBI taxonomy): Eukaryota > Metazoa > Chordata > Actinopteri > Perciformes > Percidae > Percina > Percina caprodes. Next base: position 1,915,601 of record JABXJD010000054.1, on the reverse strand, counting down.
GGTCAGACTGCCACTACAGTTAGGGAGTGTATTTCTTCACAGGTAAGCATCCTGAGTATTAAGCCTGGTTAGTGCTGGCTTTGATAAAAGGTTTTTACTTTTCCCCATGATGACTGAAATGACATGACCTCTAATGTGAACTGATGCCAGTGTGATTTGACTCTTCCTGTCTCTTCTGCATTTGTCTTTTCCATCTCACCACCCCTTCATCCACACCCAAACACACTATTACTCTCTAGTGGTGCTCGCCTCAGCAGCCAGGGGGCCAGAAATAAAAGCAAAAAGTGAGACCCTCCCTTCACCTCCTTGCTGCCAAATGGATCGGAGAACGGGACTGTGTTTACTGCCGTGGCAAATATCCTCGTTAACACTAATCTATGGGGAGTGAGTAAAACGGAAAAGGAGGAATGCTGTTCAAAAGAGAGAACAAGAAGGGTGGTAAGGATAGAGAGTGAAAAGGAGTTTGGGTAAAGAGTAGAAGGAAGAACCAGACCGAATAAAGGACCAGTGGACTCATCTTGGCACTTGATAACTTTCCTGATGGACCTGATGGACTGTGATTGGCTCATTAACCCCTCCTCTTCAGGCTGGGTATACTGCATGCTCCCCTCATATATATTGAATACACACTCAATACGACACAGATTCCCACATACATGCAAACAAATATGCTCATTAGCAAGCCAATGAAGTGGGCAAGCATCCACATATGATCTATTTCTTTATAAGACACACACACACACACACACACACACACACACACACACACACACACACAGATTCAATGGATCATTACGCTAAGTATGTTCTCAGTCAAGCCTGAACCTTGAACAACAACGATCCCTGAGTTGTGCAGTGCCATGCAAAGTTCAGATTTCCACTCTCAAAAGATGGCCTCCAGGTAAGGTCTGTGGTCAGAAATAAAAGTAGGAGCTGTAGTCTGTGCAACAGGGAACGTTTTTTAACTTATCAGAGTGTAAAGATGCATCTGACAACTAGGATTTAATAGGAAATAGTAAAGAAAAAAGGCCTTTTAAATTGAATGAGCTTTGTTAATTTTGGAAATTATCCATTTTAAGGTAAAGTAAAATGCCTCTATTTGTGTTGAATGTGTCAAATTCAAAGATGTTGAATAGCTTATAAATGTACACCTTTGACGGCTACAACTGTTCAATTTGATAAATAACACATGAGCTTAAAAAGTGTTTTGTAACAACTGTTGCAACTGCTCAAAGTTTTTTTTTTTTTACTTAATGCAATAACAGCTGAATTCCACATCAGCTGTTCTTAAGCTGCAGTAAAACAGACTATCATGGCTCATTGCTCGGTTAAAATAATAAATGGCATAAACTGAATTGCTTGATACGTAAAGGTCCCATGGCATGAAAATGAGGTTTATGAGGTTTTTTAACATTAATATGTGTTCCCCCAGCCTGCCTATGGTACCCCAGTGGATAGAAATGGCGATAGGCGTAAACCGAGCCCTGGGTATCCTGCTCTGCCTTTGAGAAAATTAAAGCTCATATGGCCCGATCTAGAATCTTGCTCCTTATGAGGTCATAAGAGGCAAGGTTACTTCCCCTTTCTCTGCTTTGCCCGCCAAGAGAATTTGGCCCACCTATGAGAGAGAGCAACGTCATGGCTTTCAAACAAGCAAAATGGCAGTTGGTCAAGGCCACACCCCCACCCTCTACATTACCACCCTCTCTCTTCCTCAAAAGCTACAGACTCAGAAATGGCGCATACTAAGGAAAGCTCACTGTGGGACTGGCTCTAGTGGCTGTAATTCTGCACCAAGGCTGGATTTTGGGAAATAGACTTCAGTTATGGTATTAAGGGACCACTAAGGTCTATATAAAAGCATTCAAAGAGCGCCATGTCATGGGACCTTATAAAACTACTCCAAACGCATATGGAACTGTATAGACTCAGACTTATAATTTCATGACACACTGCAGTACTCAAACTTGTGCTAAGAGTCAAAGTGTGCATCTGCACGGAAGCAAAAATGTCAGCGAGGAACACTGTCAACTTGACTGGTCCTCCATTGTCAACCATTTCTCAAACACAGCCAAACATTTTGTTTTCCTTGTCTCCCCATCCTGATCACATCTGTCCTGTCAAGACAGACAGCTATTATTCTTTCAGCTATGAATCATCCCTGCAGATCTCTGTCACAATTTCAAATAATAAATTGAAGTCTCGGACAGAAAATGTCCCCATGCAACCGTGTGCAATCATAACGTCAACATGACTGCGCCCATCTAGTGCATCATTTACTGTAAAATTCCCAAGCAAGTTCTTACAAGCTGGATATCCTATTAATGGCTCAAACTTAAACTTTGACTACATGTTCAGTGGTAAAATAACAGGGTGCAAACATTAGTCACACACATAGTCTATGGTCACGGATCACCACCAGAGCCTGCTCGTTTGCTTTGTCATGTTATTGTAATTGTTATTTTTGAATGGCAAAGGTGTAATGAACAAGGGGTTAACATGGAAATCTGGTTGTTTTATGGTCACATTGATGTCAGATTTATATTGTTCTGCACTTCAGATTGTGTGTGATCAATTACAAGGACAATTGTGAAAATGTGGTTGCCACTTTGCTGCGCTTTTTCTTGCATGTGCTAATAGGGTCAGGTGGAGGGAAAGGGGTGCAAGTGCCACACATAATGTAGCTTGCTAATTAGGCTGTGACATTTTGAATTTTAGCTTCTATTTTTTCAGGCCATATACAAGATATTTGATATAGCTGTAACGCACTACCCACTGCTAGACTGCTACTAAAAACTTGAGTCATGATCTGTATTAGCCTTAATTGCTTGTTAACAACTTAATGAAGCATGTAAAACATTTGGTTTATTTAAGAATTTAGACATCAGAAACGGCTGTGTCTTGAGAACTCCAATCGACCGTTGGCTAGACCTCTGCAGCTATTGTACAATCATAGCTTTGTTACCTTGAACTAACAGGTGACACACTTTGGAGTCTTCTCAACATCCTGAATTGTATGTATAAGGCACTGAGGATGCTGAAATTCCTTGGCCTTACCACAACCACAAGAGCAAAAGTTTAAAGAATGGATTAATAATCTTCACCTTATCATGTAGCCTTCAAAGCTGGCTAAGACAGCAAAACAAGAGGAAAAGTTCATTAAATAGATAAAACAGACTATTTGTCTTCTCAAATTGTCTTGCCGACTCGCTGACAACTGTAATTGTACTAGCCAGGTTTTATTTAGTTGGCCAAGGTGGAGAATTACATTTACTTAATTACGTAACATCCACTTTTTGCTTTTCATTACATTTGGGAAGGAACCAATTGTTTCAAAATTACCATGAATTGTGAGCCACAAATCTGCCACCTAGCTTCACAGGTGCAGCAACCTGGTAGCAACGGGAAAAAGGAGTAGGTAATTGTTTACTTGTACATCTTGCTGGTGAATTAAAAGCCTTTGTCATGAGCTTACCCTTTTAGCAGATTCACCAACATCTTCTTTGATCTTGACACAACACTTGTTTCTTTTTCCTACCAGCACATTTACATTAGCGAGTTAGTCAATAAATCTATGGATATAAATTCAAATGTCACCCTGCCATGAGCTCCATTTACTCTTCATTTATTTCATATTCACTTGTTATTTTTATCTCATGTGGATCATTCGATTTCATGTCTCTCACTGATTTCTATTTAATGAACGTCATTGATTTGCCCTCATCAAATCTTCATTAATCACCATGAAACTGACTGTCTTGTGTGTTTATCATGGTTACTCCACTGGAAAGCCTGCACACATTTTGGTCAACCGAGCAAATGGATAAAGAATATTTGAATAAATCTTGTGGCATCTCCTTTATTAGTCATTCACTGTATTTTTTTCCTTTCTGGCCTACCGCCTCGGGATTTAAAACACAAGTATGTCCAGCTGTGTGCACATGCATGCATATTAGCATACATGCATGACAGGGAATAAGCCTATGTATGTCTTATTTAAGGCATGTGGGTGCATGCATACTGTGGCTGAAAAGCTTGCAAACCACAATTACTCTTAACAGTGTTTCTCATGCAGCTTTTCTGAGGTAAAAGGCACTAGCAGAATGTATATTAAGCTTCATCTTTCATACTTTCATGCATGCTCCAACACCTGGAGGATCGGCCGAGCATCAGCTCCAGGGCTCTGAGTCAATATTAATCTGCCAATATAAAAGACTGGATTATCACTGGGGTTGATTGCCCAGGCCTCATGTAAGAGCAGCATATAATGGGAGTGAGAGTTGGAAGGATGAACGAAATGGACGAGCTGGAGGAAAGCAGGGGGAGAGATAGAACTTCCAGTGCTTGTGCATGGTAAACCTGGTTGCATGTCTCACAAGTGGAGCACCCTGAAATTGATTTAAATCAAAAGGAAGAGTTACAGCAGAGGGCAAAATTACAGGAGGGGGAGGGGGGTTATGAGCAGGGAGCCAAGGACACTGCAAAGATGGCTGTCATCACATGCATAGCATGAGCCCATCTGCTGTGTGTGTGTGTGTGTGTGTGTGTGTGTGTGTGTGTGTGTGTGTGTGCGTGCGTGCGTGCATGCATGTGCGCGGTGATGAAATGTTGCGTGGAGAAGGTTGAGGGAGGGGGACAAAATATAATGTTGGCCTCAAGCCTTTGAGGAAAACATGCAGTCATTTAATTGCAATCGCCAAAGAAAAATCTAGAGGTTAAAACAAAGTTTCAGTATTATTTAAAGTTTTAAAAACAATTAAGAAATAACTACTGCTGTTCTTGAAACCAGTCAAATGTTTATATATCTCCACACTACCTTTGTGATGCAGTTGTAGTTTAAAAGTGTGCAATTCCTCTCAGGTCTATCAAGTGTTTTATCATCATTGTTTTGGCTTTCCTGGCATATTTACAATCTGACCTGATCTACCTGCCCGGCACCAAACGGCAGACAGATAAAGTTATCAACCAGCTGGTGAACATAGTGGAGCATTTAGCAGCTATTGAGCAAGATATTTCCCTCAGGAGTTGGTGGAGAGCAAAGTTAAGCTAAAAGGAGAGTGGATGTTGGACTTAAATTTATCAGGTGGCCAGAGATAAAACTCCAAGTGAATGCTAATGCAGCTCCGTATCTGCTAGATGTGTAAATAGCCAACAGTAAATAGTAAATAGCCATAACATTCCTAAAAGGTTATTATTATGTGTTAATGATTCTCTCTCAAGTTCTCTTTAAGCTCTTTTTTTCAGTCATCACATCACCACTTCCAACACTTTACAACATATGTTCAACTGAGTACTGCACCATCAATGCCTTTGAGAGATACTGTTCAAAATTGTGAGCTGTATTCAAACAATTATCAAATCTTATCTCACTTTATGAAAGATGATTTATTTTTTTCCCACCATTTGGAACAGGTTTAAACACTTTTGATGTGGTCGCACAACATTTAGTATGAAGTAGTTTGTTTCAAGTACACGCTGGCTTTTAGAAGAGAATGCACCAAAAAACTTCAATATTTATTATGTTTATTATGCATTTGGTGCTTAGCACATATAGGTCTGTTTGTGTGTCATCCAAGTGTGCAGTGATGGCTCTAAAGAGCAGTAAAACATTCAACAGCACAGCCCAGATTGTGGCCTCCTTCCAGGCCTTTATGTGTCCACATCTCATTTCCCACAGAGATCACTTCTGACACTTTGTCCTCCTTGACCTGCTGCTGAACGACCCCTCCCATTATCCTTGTCCTACAGCACCCTCCTCTCACATGCACACACTCCACACCACAGGCTGTGGTTCCCCCATCCCAGTCCCACCTCTTCTGGGCCACTGATCCAGCTCTAGCTCCTCGACATCCCTCTCTGCACTGCGACACTTAGTTCCTGTACGTTGCCTGCTGTCCGCCTGCTAATCGGGATTGGTGGGGAGGAACGGATCGCTGTGAGACATGGCTGTCCTCTGGAGCCCACAAAACCAGGCCAAGGTCACTCACATCACTCTTGCATTACCGCTGCCCACAGCAAACGGGGAGAAGGAGAGAGCGAGGGATGCAGGAGTTAAAGGAAACAGTGATAAGACTGCTGCTGAGCAGTGCTTCGCAGTTGAATGAGGTCTCGTGAATTGAAGTGAACAGAAGTCAATAGCAAGGCAGGGGTTCATATTATCTTTCAAATTAGCGTTTAGAATGAAATCTTTGGAACATTATCATCATATCACATGCCTATTTACCCCTTTTGATTAAATATTCAGGCATGTCACTGTGTCTGGGGGTGAGCTTATAGGTAACCTATTTTCTGCTCTCCTTGATCAACACTCATCAATAATTCACTCTTGGCCCATTAGTTTTGAGAAAAATGCCGGGGAGCAACTTAAACTCGTCAGGAATTCATTTCTTATTTATTGTGCGCAGAAACATATGGCACGAGCAGTTCTCATTGAGGATGTTTAGAGAAGCTGCGATGGGCAGAACCGTTACACTGCACACTTAAGGCAAAACAGCTTGCAGTTAACCTTGAGATAATATTTACATAAATTCTAATCCGGTGCCACATCAGATTGTTGGAAGTGAGCAGTAGAGCCCCACCCTGCTCTGTTTTAGATATTTACAAGACACACTTACAAAACGTATCTCCTAAGATCTCGTGAGGAGTTGTTATGGTGTGCTGTCATTCAGCGGCCCATTTCCCCTTAGAGCTGACGATGAGTTTTATAGAATAAGTTGAGAGATGGATACTGAAGTGAGGGCCTCTGTCACAAAAGCACACAATGCTGTCATCAACAAGGCTGTTCTTTTTTTCCAGCCCATTGCCTTTGCTGTAATTTGCACTCTCTAGCATTCTCTCCTCCCTCTGCCACCATTATTTTAGACAATGTTTTAGAAATCACAGCCGGTTTCCCAGCCAGTGTTCACACATTTGTCATTACATGTCAGCTGAGCCTGGGGATTTTGCTGCTTCACTTGGCAAAAAGCAATTGTTTGCGTCAAGCAGTGGCTCTGTCCTGAAAGCTGACACAAACCTGGAATGAAAAGGGCTTGTCGGTAAAGATGCTTCGGATGTTATTAGGCTGCGTCCTTGGTTGTGGAGTCCAGACCATTTTGCATGTTCCACCTGTGAGTGTGTCTTTTTTGTCTGGCTTTTATCCACACATTTGTCTCTAAGCCCTCTCAAGGCCTGAGCATCCCCTCTTCTTTCTCAGCTAAAGCTCAAACCTTAACACGCTCTGGCTCTTTGCCGAGCCCTCAGCGCTGTTTCAGAAGCCCAGCTTCCAGGTCCTGTAATCTCCCTCTGGCTGTACACGCTGAATTGTCAGAATGATTTCTGATTAGGTGCTTAAAATGATTGTATTTTACTGCTTAAAGAGAGTAGTGTTACATAATTAAGTACCACTGGATAGGGACCAAGGCAGCGAAATCTCTTATGACAGAAGTTTATGTCAGAGTTTAAAAGGAAAATTCCAGTTTTTTTAAAAATATTTGCATAGTTTTGTCATTTCTTTTGGTTATGATAACATTGTCTTCACCAGTGTAATTGTTGCAATATCGGGACAAGGCCAAATACAACATCTCTAATATGGGCAATCAGAACTCAGATTCTTTACTTAAGCAGAATAGCAATGTCATAATTTAAAAATACTCTTACAAGTAAAAGTCCTGAATTCAAAACTTTAATGGTTTTTGTTTCATGGTCTGAGTTTTGTCCACTTTTCTGGTTAATTTTAGTAAGGCTATACTGAGGAAGGCAGTTGTATATATTCGTAATTAGTAATTAGCTGTGGGCAAATGGTGCAAAGTGCCAGTCTAGTTTGGACACAAGGCCTTGACATTTTGAAGCGCTTCATTTTGTAGCCTGAAAGTGTTCTTTAATTGAAGAGTTCTATCATCATCATGTCATTTTTTTCTGTTATTTATTTGAAGATGATTAGCAAGAAAGCAAAACAGGAAAAAAGCAAATGAATCTGAGAAGAGGCCATCATTCCTAAGTTGATCTGCTCACCACTCGTACTGTATGCAACCTGTAAGGAGTAATCAGCTGTGTAAAACACATTTATATAGGTAATATTAATATTATGTGCTGTGAGGTACAATTTGGGTTACATGTAGTCCAATGCCTAGGGGCAAACTTGATAATTGGGTTGCCAAAATAAAAAATAAAAAATGTCAACAACACTACTGCATGGCACAGTACGGCTCTACTGAACTCGACTCACTCTGTTTTGGTTTTCCATGTGCAACAGTTGTGTCAAATAGAAATGTCACTAGCAGGACATGGGACATCCGGCACAAACTCACCATTTTTAAATAGCCAAGCTACTGTCATTAGCGGCCTCAAATTTTGGGCAATTTTGGATGTACTAACCCCAAATTTGAAAAAATGGCAGCGCTGCCAAACTGCACTACACGTATGCTACTGCGTACAATAGACAGAGTGCATACATTGTTGTCGATGAAATGATCGAGTGTAACGTTGAAGGTGATGTCATGCTAGTTTCCTGTGGAGTCTCTATGGCAATCAGCTGAGAATCCCGCCTAAACTGGGGGGTTACCATCTGGAATAGAAAACTAAATAGAGAAAAGCACCTGGTACCAAAAGTGAGTTGAGTCGAGCCGAACCATACAGTAAATAATGAGGCATAAATAGTTCATTGTTGACGTTTGGGAGAAGAGTAAGAGCTACACTCCCATCACTGAGACTGGTGCAGCAGTGAAGGCAGTGAACAGTTTAAAGAGCCCCTACATGGTGGGATTTCACAGCAGCCTCCCTTCTTGCTATTTTTTATACAATGCAGCTGTCAAATGGGCTGGATGAAAACTCTGTAGATCGCACGTAGGGGAGCAATCTGTTCCACTTTGCTATTAAATGTAGATCTAATCCATTACTGCCACTGGAAGAAATACCAGAGTAGTCTGATAACAAATGGAGCTGATTATTTATAGAGTTACTCAGAATATGTTTGGTGGAGAAAATTGTATTTTAAATTGCGAGCACTTGGACGCGAACACAATCGTACACATCTTGAAACAATTGCTGCAGATAAGACTAATGAAGTTGCAGCTTGAAAATGGAAATAAATTGCTTTTCTGCTCTTCTGCTGTCTGAGGCAAAGAAACCCAAACATGAGTGAAAATTACCACATCTTGCCAGCAAGAAATTACGATTTTCAGCAGGTGATATTAGTCATGATTCTTAGTTGCATCCCATGGTGACACAAGCTTTCAAAGAGCAGGACCATGAGGCAGATCACAGACATGTCAGATCTTCAGAGTTAATTAGAGGCTCGGCTCTTGCATCGGTAGTGGACATCACTCCACCTATTTGTGGCTAAGGCAACACATTAATTGGGTCAGTAAAGGACTTGTTGTTGGCAAGGTGCCACAGCAAACACTTTCATGTTCATCAAAGATCAAACTGTCAAAATAGAGTCTGTTCACACTACTGGCACCACACATTCACCTCTACAGAACCCAGACAGAGGCTGTTATCTACAGGTTGAAACCTCTACTTTATCAGCGGTCACTGACATACGCTTAAAGTCCACTTAACAAACCAACAGCAAGATAAGTGATGAGTATTTAATGTAAAAAGTCTTGTTTAATTTAGCGCCAGACAAGTACAAATTAAAATGGAATAGTATTAGTCACTTCATACACACACACACACACACACACACACACACACACACACACACACACATACACATATGAACATACGCGATACATATTAATATGCTCCAACCTCAGCACGATAAGCGGCCGGCACCATTTATATTCCCTTGGATTTCCATGCACACGGCATAAAAATACTGCCATTAACATCATTACCGCCATGGAAATATATCAACAAGTCATGTTGAATTAGTGTTAATGTGCCCGCTGACAGGGCGTGTGCTCCCCTCCGCTCAGCTGAAATGCCAGCATTCTGTTTTCTGCTCAGCCTGGCTGGAGGCCTGCTTTGGCTGCCCACTCATGACCCTCAAACACTTGCTGTTGTCAGGGAAATGGATCAGCCTTTCTGGTGCGCTAAGTTCTTTTTTTTCAAATTGGATTAATTGGAGTAATAGGAGGTTGTCTTACCCTTCCTGCCATGCTTTTTATCTCTTGCTAATTGCTCTCTACTTTCCTGCCTCCTTCTGTCTCTCTACCTCCAGATAATATTCGTGCTTGGTGTCTCTTCTCCCCTTTCTTCAACTCCCTCCCGTCATCTCTTTGTCTTCCCTCTATCTGCTTTTTTAATTTTTTTTATTCTGTCTGGCCATTGTTTGCTCCTGAATGACTGCTCATTTTATGGTAGAAACTGGGCTTTTCAAATACTGGTATTCAAAGAGGTGCTTATCTCACATCCTGTGCAGAGTGCTGCTCTGCCTCTGCTCTTCCAGCTCGGTGTGTTAACACAGTCCAGAATGACATGTGGACATTCAGAGCGAGACAGAAAGTACAACCTCACATACCTGCACACACTGTACAATACACAAAAACAAGACAGACACATGAGAACAATTCACACCCATAGTTTGATCCACAGGATGTGAAGAACTTGTTGCCATGGTGAATGCATGGATGTGTTAATCAGTGTTTGACAGTGGCATTTTCTTGTTACTGGTTTACATCCACAGGGAACCATCTTCATGTTCATGTCTATCTATCTGTCAGTCTATTTACGTGAACAATTAAAATCCAGCATTGTGTATTTGTGTTGAGATAATTAAAGATCTCATACTCATGGTTAGAATGGTCTGCATTAGCACACTACTGTACTTGTGCAAATCAAAAAATGAATCTGCAACAATTGTGATAATTGATTTAAATAAATTGTCGGGCAACAATGCCATTAAGTTGCTGCTTTCTGCTTACCTTGCATGGCTGTATTCTCGTAATATCACAAAACCACGCGAGAATCCTGGATTCACATATCACACAAGAATCTGCAGGCTTAAGTAATAAGTTTGTGTCCGAGGAGCAGTGGACTGAACCAATCAGCATCCGTTCGATCAAAAACTGAAAAACTCCATCGCTACGTTGTTACCTGGTTCCCTGAATCGGCGTATGTGTGCAGTGCCGTGAAGCAATTTGTTACACCGCAAGACCTGATATCACGCTCTCCGGCCCAAAGTTGCAAGGGTCGTTTTTCCGCTCTCAGGGGTGAGCAAGATGACCACCATTCAACCCAAAGAAACCCACTGGCAACAAAGGACAAAGTCCACACAAGAACAGTTTAATGTTTCCATGTGCAGTATAACCTGCCGCAAGAGACAGGAGCATATAACAGTTCAAGCTGATAATATTACAGTGTCACTACCACTCTCCCCTTGTTGCTTGGCTCTGTGTGCACTGTGCTCTGATCCTATGTGTCTGAAGCAGGGAGGGAGGAAGTGCTTTATGACTTTAAAGTCTAAATATGTTTTTTTGTTGCGCGTGCACACACACACACACACACACACACACACACACACACAGACAGTCTTACTCACTTGCCACGGCGTGTGGGACAAATTCATGTCCTGAGTATCCGTCACTTGGGATGGTTAAAAATGAGTTATACTAAATGAGTTCTAAGATGCTTATGTGCCAGACGGTCCATAAATCTCGGACTAGGCCATGTCACACTGTCCAGCCAAGCCTGCTCTTGCTTATTAATAGCAATTTACCCACCTTGTGTTTGATGCAGTGCGGCTCTGGCTGGCCAGTCCACTGCAGGCCGCTCCCTCTGTACTCCACTCAAGGTTCAATCCCCATTTCAGTCCGCTCCAGTCGGGCTTGAGGGCTACACTGACACCTGCTGGTTACTAGTGGTACATTTGATGTGAAACAGCCTCTATTAACCCATGCAGTGATCCTCATATAGAAGTGATGATGAAAATGTTAAACAGCTAAAATTGCATGCCACATAGGCTGCATTCATATAGAGGTTTGACCATTAGCCTAAAACATTGGATAAATGGCAGCCCATTATTAAGACATTAAATCACGTCCTACTTTCTCTGATTTTTTTTGAAAAACAGCATTGCCTTTCATGATTTACAAGTCGTGGGCAGTCCTCAGTGTGGTGTCCTACTCTGGTTATAATACGCTTTGCTTTCTCTCTCTTTTAAACAAGCACTGGGTAATCACTCACTGTTAAATATGGAGAATTGTATCAGGACTGAGCTGCATTCTCTTAATCTTACTTTACCTGCTATCCCTCTTTCCAACATCAGTAGTGTGTATGTGTGTGTGATTGGGGGGGTAATGTGGTAATGTAGGTACCTATAAGTAGTTCAGACCTATAGCCCCTGGGGGCTTTTCATCACTAAAATGTATTTTGCCCTCCCCCATCATCTCACCTAACACTAATTTTCTCTTTCCCTTACACACACACACACACACCCACACACACACTCACCAGGTAAATTAAAGTAATTGGCTCTGAGGCAAAATAGTAATATCAGTGTTTGTAATAATATCAGCAGGATTATATTGACAGAAAGGATTAAATAGTTTTACTCAGAAGATTATAAATCCTCGGAGGGGATGTGGCATTTTAAGTTGCTATTAACACTTAATGTAATTCCATCTTGCACTTAATGCATAGCACTGTCACCTCAGCAGACATTAATATACTGTAATGGTCCAGTGGTTGGAAAAATCTCCTTTCACAACAATTTCAAAGAAATTAATAATGAACATGCTGTATTGATCCTTTCATTGGGCCACCTTAAGCCACATTCGTGGTTTGCAGTTATATGAACAGGTTCAGGCCCTAATGCATGGATGCATAGTGCATGTAGTGTAGTTTATTGTACATGCTCACCTTACAATGTTATTGACTTCATCCTATTGATTTATTTAGAACTGCAGAATGATCACTTAGTCTTGGCTTTATATTGATCTACCCAATTACACTGCAGAATATCCATTTGAACAAGTGATTAATGTAGAACTTAGTATTAAAACCCACATCTATTCTTGGTGAAGCTCCTTTTCTGAATTGATTGAATTTAACAGGCAGATTTCCATCATTAGAGTAAATGTCTTTCCAAGAAGGACATTTCTTCCTAAAGAGCTTTGCTACCTTTTTCTGCAACTGCAGCTTTTTTGGTTTGAGGTTTATAGGACATAACAAGATACTGACTATTTATTTCCACGTAATTGTTGCAATAAGGAAGTTGTCGAGTCAGTTGTCTTCATCCAGCTGTATTGGGTGCGCCGGCTTTGTGTGACCAGACTGCAAGTCAAGGTTGGGTTTGGTGCCTTTATGAAATATAAACACAAGGTGGTGCTCTTGTCCTCTGAAACAGCGCCTTTTCAACCTGATGCTGGTATTGTATGGCTGCTGGGACTGGGAACATTAACTGGCTTTTTGAAAAATTAAATAATTTAATTGAAATCTTGAAGTGGAACGTAAAAGCCAAGTGGTTAAGATGCATACCAAATAATGACAATGTTGCCAATTCGACTCTCTCTAGTTGTTTGTTGCACATTTCCCACCTTTTCTGTCTGTTTTTCTACTGTCACTATCAAAAGTAAAGACAAAAAACCCAAAACCTCTTTACAAAATATGAAAATATTATTATATGGTTAAAATTTCACAGAATAACCACAAATTCTTGACTTATATAATCACATGACAAATAATACTGTATATCTGCAGTGATAACTGAAGTGTAATATTCTATGTATTATTCTGCTACTGTTAATGCCTCTGTGAAATTGATTTCTTGTAACATTAAATAGCCATGACTAAATAAACAACAATAAAATTTTAAATTAGCAAAAAACCACCCCACAAGTCAGAACTGTGTGGATATAGTTTGATCAAAAATTATAATTGGTGTGCAGAAGTAGGTGGTATTACATTTTTCCAAGTTTTTTCAAGTGCCCAGACAATTGTTCAGACATATCATGTGAGTTTATTTTTGGCAGAAAACTGTTCATGACGCACCCCATCATTCATAAGAAGCTGATTGATAAAATTGGTTTTAAGGCCTTTAAGTAATAAACCTAGTAACCTATTGCCGATGAGTGTTATAATGTGGTAACTTGATAATGAAATGAAATGTTAATATAGCTTTAAACCTACTCAGTGTAATGTAAATGTAAAGTTCTTACAGGATATTGATTTAAAAGTATTGTTTGATAAACTCACTCCAATAAAGTCACTGACTACAAGTTCAATGATTGTGGCAGATAAACAATATATTTTCAAAGCCCCAGAAGAAATTAATTATTATTGAATGCTATGATAATATTAGCTAAATAATACAGTTCCAATTAGGTTAGGAGAAATAAAGTGTTTGCATTCTTTTCCATTAGGCTGGCAAAGCTCAATATTAGGACCCAGTGCGTTATACGTCTCAGTCGGAACAACCCTCGTTAAATTGTTTCGAAAATTGCACAGGGCTGTTTTAATGTGATTAACACACAAATTGAGCATGCTACCGATCTCCTCCTCATAGCTCCTCTGTCTCAGGACAATGCAAATGTCAGGCATGTGTAGTTGGAGAACAGAGGGAGGGGAGATGCTGTGCAGAGCTCCCCTGCATCATCAAATTGAACTGTGTGTGTGTGTGTGTGTGTGTGTGTGTGTGTGTTTTGAAGAGGGTAAGCAAAGCGGGAGCATCCCATAGCTGTGAGTGAAGCAAAGACACACCCCCGCCCTTCTCCCCTTGCATCTCTCTTCCTTTCTGTGGCCCTCTGTGGTCTCCTGGCCATCCCCAAGTCATTTCAATCTAAATGCAAATTTCATCAACCTCCCTCTAAAAAGACTGATATTAGTATCAAAGCCAATGTGTTACGGCTGTGTCGTATGGACGTGTCACTCTCAATAGCATCTCCAGTGCGCAAACCTGCCAATCTTCCACCACTACTGAGAATAGATCTCAGCTTTCTTTCCCTCTTTTCCTCTTTCTCTCTGTTTGTGCTTCTTTTCTCTCCATCCTCTCTCAGCAGCCCTTTCTATGGCTTACATTTTTTCTTTCTGGTCACTTTGATACCTCGGTTTTCTCTTAACTCCACCCTCTTGCATGCCCTTATATTTGGCCTCATCTAACCTTTCTTCGAGAAGCCCTCCAAATAGAACCTCATTAGTCCTCCATATGTTGTGTTCCGCCTCCCAGAGCCCTCTTGCCCCTGCTCTGCACTAAGCAGCTCACTGGGACTCTGCACATGCTTGCAGACCAACAGAGAAACACAGCAGAAATTCACTCAGCTCCTCTCTGCAGTCACACACACACACACACACACACACACACACACACACACACACACACACACACACACACACACACACACACACACACACACATACATCTCTCTTCTCCTCCTTCCATTTCTTTCCCCTCTTCCTGTCTGAAAACATCCATCCTCCATTTTCCTCTCCTTTCTGTCCTCTCTCTGTGTTTGCAGTCAGGTTAAAGGTGGAGTTGCGTGATGGAGAGATGGGTGGAGAGGAGGTCTGTGGAGCGAGGAAGAGGATGGATACATGGAGAGGAGGGAGGTGGGAAAGCTGAGAGAGGAGGCAGAGCACCCCGGGGAGGCTGCGCTCCAGGGGTTGTTAACATGCAGGTTGCATATTTCTGAATTGCAGAGCAGCCTTATCTCACAGTGCTGGGTCACTGAAGCACTTCCTTTCTCACTGTGTGCATGCCTGTGTGTAAGCACTGTATTCCCGTGCAAGTTAGTCTTGCAAGCATGCATGTGTGTGTGTGTGTGTGTGTGTGTGTGTGTGTGTGTGTGTGTGCGCGCACATGCCTTCATGTGAATATGTGTATGCAACGGTGCTGGAAACAGCAGGAAATGTGAAGCTCTGATGGAGAAGGATTCTCTCCTCCCTCTCTTTCTCTCTCCCTTTTCTCGCACTGCAGCAAGAAACACTCATCAAACTGCAACACACATCTCGCAGAAGCCCTCAGATACAGCAGCAGCAGCACAGCCTGGGCCTCTTGTTAACACACAGACATGACACAGCGACAGCCAACAGCTTAACACTCTGCTCCCCAGCTGGCTCTGCTCTTAGGTGGGCCACTAAGGTCTGCCAGATAAAAGCTTGCACTGCAGGGTATTAGGCATTCTAGCCAAGGGGGTGACTCTCTGTGTTGCTGCTGGCCCCCCTTTAATATCTGGTGTTCCTGCCAGCCTGGTGTAAGTTAAGGATTCTGTATGTCCTTGGGAGGTCAAGCTCTGTTTAAGGCTGTATTGCATGCTGGTCCCATACATCTCCAACATGTACCGCACTCTAAATGAGCCTCCCTCCTTAACATCTTTGTCACGATCCTCTCCATTTGTCACAGCGTGGCAGCAACACTATTTTCATACACGTTGCTGTCGCCATTATCCAATAATGGAGTGTCGTGCAGGTATCAGAGTTTAGACTGCGAGTTGTGTGTAAAAGTAGGATCACGTAATTGTACGACGGAGATTGTGTGACTGCGGAATGCACAATTAGCTCTTTAGTTTCTATTTTAGCATTAGGAAAGTGTGTTTAGTGCAACAGAGGGACAGTGTCAGCCTTCATATTTGCAGATACCAGTTACTAGATACACTTCATCACAGGTTAAAGGTGTCTGTGAGCCCTCTTTCAATCTTTTTTTAAACACCTGAAGAGTCAAAGCTATTCTGAAGTATATTCTATTCTATACTTCTTTTTTTGTCAAATCCTGGTGCCTACATTACCCACAATGCAACTCAATTGCCAAGACTTCAGTCAGAGATTCAGATGTGTTCTGCTAGTAGCAGCAGCTGATGTAGATGAGGAACGGGCTGCAGAGGTTTGGTAAGCTCACTCCTTTCTAACTCCACACCCACAGAATTCTTTTCATTTTTAAACATTCAGTGTTCAGTCCCAGCTGGCTGACTCAAGTGACAACAATTTATCAGATTTTGAACAGCTCCCTCTGGAGCCACAACCTTTTTCACATATGAAGTAGTACTCCCCAAGACCTGTAAACATATTTAGATGTGTGAACCGGTGGAGTTCCCCATTGACTTGTTGATAATTGTTTGACCTTTCAGACATACAGCTTTGGACCTCTTGGAGAGTCCCAACCCCCATGTTGAGATAAATGATATAGAAAAATCAAATGATATAGAATATCATTGCGCTGTGGTTCCAACAAATACTGAACATCCAAAAATGCATATTTTCATGTCACATCATTCATTTCTGTCAAAACATATCTCTGTCTGCGTTCATGCACACATGCATGTGTGTGTGTGTGCGAGCGTGCGTGCGTACGTGCGTGCGTGTGATGTATTTGCATGAGGAGACCTGATCAGGATGAATGCTGTGACCCGTCCCTGGGGTCTCTCTTCATGACTGAGTGGACTTGCACTTTGCAGATTCAGGTTCAAAACCATTGCTTATAATAGACACACTTAAGATCTTAGCACTGACATTGCTCTTGCTTTCGATGCAGCTCAAGGTTGAATGGAGCATGTACTTGTTGAGAATATAACATGTCTGTGCTAAACTACGACATGTGCATCCTGGGTCCTTGAGGAGCACTCTACCAGAAGCAAAGCTCTCTACTTCTACCTCAGCTGGCTCCATTGTTGATCTCTTGCCCCTGCAAACACAAATACATTACAGCAATATATTTGCCACATCCAGGCCAGTGTATTTTCTCAGAGGAGTCCTTTTCAGCTGCTGATATGGCTTAGCTTAAATCCCCTGGCTCTTTGATGACACACCAACGCAAATGGGCCAGACAGAGAAGGGTTCAGGGTTTGGAAAGCAAGGGATGAGGAAAGCTGTTAATTATTCTTGCCTCTTTTCTTTCTTGTTAAATCAAAAAGCCATATCTTTAAATCACGAGCTTGAAGTGATTAGATTTAAACAAAACAAAAAAATCTAAATCAGTACGTAATATTGGTATCAGCATCCGTGTGTTTATTCACATACTGGATAGCATTTATTCTTGCATGTTTGGGAAAGTTTACTCTTTTGGGATTAAAAATGTAAAAAATGATGTTTGCAAACTGTTATGTCAAATCTTTGACGCTCAATATCTCAGCATTTCACCCAGATTTTAGTATCGAAGCACATAAGAGATAGTTGATCTCAAGAATATGTGTTTTTGATTTCTTAAATGTTACAGATAAGGTCTCCAACACAGGATAAAGAAACACTGTGAATCTAATGGGCAGATTGCACCTTTAAACTGTACTCTAAGTATATTGTTAGGCAAATATTAAATGTGTCATATGTATTTCACATCATCTTCTACCTCTAGCTTTCCCTCTTTATCACCTTACTTTGAATTATGTGTTTTTATTGGTTGTGTGCCTTCCCTCTCTGCATCTTATCTCTTCTGCATGGCTGGCTAATTTTTCCAACTGGCCTGGGTGTGAGTCAGGGTTCCTGCGGTGAAATGGGAGACCATGCAGGGGGGACCATGGGTGATAGCCAAGGGTCTGCATGCAAGCCGAACAGGAAGAGAGGAGCTGGTTGAAGAGTGGACCCTGAGGCCTCTCAAGTTATAGGAGCAGAAGATGAAAGGTGGGAGTACCTTGGCCAGAGAAAGATGGGGAACTGCATGGCTGATTTAGTGAGTGACAGACTGGCTGGCTGGCTGGCTGGCTGGCTGGCTGATTGGCAAGCTAACAGGCAGAACAAAGAGAGTGTGGGTTCACAACTCCACACTACTGCCAGCAGGCATCGATGCGGCTCTGAGGTCCACCAAAGGCCTGGATGAGTAATAAGTCATGTAGTGCTCACCCCCAGCCTCCCACCCTACCCTGCAGCACCTTCACTTGGGTGATGGAGAGAGGATGAGGAAGAGGAGGATGAAGGCAAGCGTGACCATAGGAGAGAGAAGATAGATTAAGAGAGAAGAGAGTACTGTGAGGGAAAGGAGGGAAGTAGGGGGCATATGTACTATACACGTGTGTGTGTGTGTGTGTGTGTGTGTGTGTGTGTGTGTGTGTGTGTGTGTGTGTGTGTGTGTGTTCGCGCGCACATTGTTGAGGAGAGAGCTCTCTGCAGGAAATTGTCCAATCCAGTCAGGCTATGCCACTGATCCCAGGCCGTTGTCTCTGCTCCCAGGCCCTGTCAGGTCCAGCTTCACTCTCTCTCTCTCTCTCTCTCTCTCTGCCTCTCTCTTTCCCTCTCCTCCTCCGAGTTTCTTACCAACCTCCGACTCTGCCACGGAGCTGACAGCTTGGCCCCAACAGCGCGCTAACCACATTACCTGAACTCACCACAGTCATTATCTTGCACTGGACCCACTGGAGCTTGAAAGTCATTCTAACTTCTCTGCTGGTAGAGGTTAATAGGTGTGTGGGTGTGTGATTATATCCCAAAGGCTACGTAGCGCCCAGGCAAATCCAGGAATTCAATTCTTTCCCGGGGACAGCTCGGAAGGACAGGTGCCAGAGGGTGTGTTTTATTTTTCTCTTTTCTTTTTTAATTCAGTTCACGCTTCCTGACTGCATGTCAGTTTTGATGACAAGAGACAGCCACAAGTGTCTGGAACATTTCTGTGCATCTGAAAGCATAAATGCATCCGCACTGCACCTCCACTCTTGGAGGAGATGGTTCTTTATGGACTAGACCTGAAACAGTTCTGTTTTTGATAATTGATTATTGGTTTTGTATAGAATTGCATTTTTCTAGTTTCCATAAGATAAATTCTCCTTTTTATAGCAAGGTATTTACACCTGTACCTAGAGCAAGTCAAGAAAAATGTGTTTTTTCAAGTATGCTGTTGCTAGTACTATTTATAAATCAGTTTAATTGCTGCTATTTTGTGCACATCGCCATATCTTTGTATTGGAACATTTTCTTGCCAAACTGTTACAATTTGTTTAGTGTTTCTTGTCAGGGTGGAAAATGACTTAAGCAGACTACAAAGAGAAACATTAAACACTAACAAATAACATTTTAGATAGGTTAGCAGCTCCTTCACATAAGGCACACCACCATGGTTTTTAATGAAGCATCTATTGAAGCTTCTGTATATGTAAATGTGCAAACAGTGTTTATGTAGTTTTAGTTAGTTATTAGTTATATTGGCAACATAACTGGCTGGTATCCAGTAATTCCTAAAAAAAATTAGTAGAGGTGTGATAAATTGGCAGAGCAATATGTTGGTTGAACCCCATTAGCCAGCTGATTAATAAAGTTTGAACTCTGGTTGGACTCGCATAGTCTATATAAAACTAAATCAGTCAATTCAGCAAAACCTTAATTTTAATAATTGGTCCAAAAAGTTCAATGAAAGACATTGAAGACTTTATTTATAGAAATTTCCCTGCATGGCTCAATAAAGAAACTGTAAAAATTGTTCTTATACTATAGTGCCAAGAAAGGTTGTATAAATGAAACCCTCACTGGCTGGGTATCAGCTGTGGTGCTGCCTTACATACATTTTCATTCTCTATACTGCCAATTTGCTCGAGAATGCATGTAGCTGTCAAATGAGATGTGCTTGGGACGTAGCGCAAACATTATGTGCAAAGCCAGCTATGTAGCTACAGAGAGTATGGTTGCTTACACAAACATTACATCAGACATGTCACTATGAATAGGCAGAGAGGCAGAGATGGACGGACGTGTTACCTTCACTCCACTACAGTGCAGCTCAGACAAAATGAAGGCCAGGCTTGCCAGAAACACTGCACAAAATGAGACTCGATCTTCATTTAAAACACATAAGTTGCCTCACTTGAATTTGAAGGAAGTGTCACGTTGCAGACATGAATACACGAAAAGAATTTGATGGATTTAAAAGGGGAATATCTATGCTTTCTGAGAGCCATAATTCAGTGATGGTCCTTTGCTAAACTTCCAAAAGTCCACGCTGACTGATAATCACCGGCAGGAATCCGGGAGTGCTGAGCCCATTAACAAGAGGAGATTTTTTTTGCTTTAAGGGCAGAAAATCTCTATGTTTAACTCCTCTGCATTAGGAGCCAATTACACGGCTGAAAAAAATGACCTGGGGTAGTTTGGTGTCCAAGGTTGTTTGTGCTGACATTCTGCTTTTCAAATGCCAGTCTGTTAATTATGCAAATGGTCTACAAGGCCCCTGTATAAACATATACATAAGTCCCTTTATGTGTACACGGTCCCATATATCCTGTGAGTTATTAGAGACAGCAAGCCCTTGTTTCAATATAATAATAAAAAAGTGAAATATGAAATGACCCCTCCAGCTGCAGCGCGCCTGCCTCTCCAGTATCCCTCTCAGACTCCCAGGCCCTCACTCTCCTCCTCCCCTGTCCTCTTTTTCCTTGTGGTGCAAGTCTTTGCGCAGCGATGCTATGCGACACTGGCCAGCTTCAGAGAAGGCGAGTCCACATTGCATTAATTCTGAGCACAGAGAAATCCAGTATCAGATGTAATGGGTCTGATTCCAAAGCCCTGGGGCGATGTTCTGCGTTGCTGTAATGGTGGTGGGAGTCGGCAGAGATCCTGCACTCACCAGAAAGCTGCCTAACATACACACACACGCTCCCTTCCCTCTAATGTCTGCTCTCTTACTCTTACCCTTCTTGTCTACTCTCTTTGTCTCTCTCCCTCCATTTTTCTCTCTCCTTGGATGACCAGAGGTGTACTCCACCCCGCTTTTGACTCTTTACCAACCTCCTCGCCATGCTGTTGCCTAAGTACTGTCTCTAAACAAGGGGGCTTTGTCCCCAGCAGTCCCAAATTAAGTGTCTGCAGCTCATTCGCAGATGGATAATTGTTTTTTTTTTCTTCCTCGCTGACTTCTCCTCTTCAGCTGAGGCCAGATTTAGTCAGGTATTCTGGAGAAGCCATCATTGGATAATGTCGAATAAGCCCCAGGGTAAGTTTCCCTTCTATTTGTTTTTGCTGTTTTTTTTTCTTATTTTAATTAAAGAGCAGTTTGTCACTGTGAGCAGGGCGCCCCTCCAAGACAACATATGATTGGTTAAAGGAGTGACAGTCCTAATTGTTTGCTCCAATCATTGCCATCACACTGTAGATGTCAGGAACCCATGTACTCCATCACTTGAACAAACTGATATACTGTTGGTTAATCAAACACACTTGATATTCAATGAAATATTTGACTATTATTAAATGATGAGGTACAAACTTGAAGCCATAAAGAGATGTTTAACTTAGTGGAACCCTTTGAAACTTGCAGCTGCATGCTTTATCATGCATTTAACAACATTCGCCTGGTGTTTTCTTTTGAGGAATGGAGACAGGCTGGGGCTCATTTGGGTGGAAGTAAATCTTTATGGCTCTTTGGCGACCATGTCCAGCATGCTTTATGACAATGGATGAATGTGCACCCTTTTACCCTCTTCACAAGTCCAGAAATATCAGACATAAGTAATAAAACAGCATCCAAAAATATCTCCTGTAATCTCTGTTGTTGATTAACGTATGCTCCTTGTAGTGTGTTTGCCTTGAGGACGACTACAGTCCTCGTTTCCATATAGTTTTGGGGGAGATTCCACCCTCTGCCACATGTTAAACACCTCTAATGTTGCATAACACAAACACCCAGAACAAGTTTCTGTCCTTAGGCTGCCCCACCTCTGCTGCATCTGGAGCCTTGGGGGGAAAACAACTGGCTTCCCTGGGCACACCACAGAAACAGTGAAGCACATGTTTACAGCTCCCTCTGTCTGCTGGGGATCCCCTTATTATTGTGATGGATGGTGAGGGAAAAGAGGAGAGCGATGGCCCTTGCCTCCTCATCACCTATCCATGAACAGAGATCCGCTCGACCGACGGTGAGGTAATTACACCGTCATTATAATGTGCACAAGCATATACACTCTCACACTACATAAACACAGTCCTCTACACACCAGATGGGGTCCCCGATGTCTTCCGCCTTGTGCATCCCTCCCTTCCTCCTCCATACATCTCTGCTCTACTATCTTCTCTCTTCAGCTGCACCAGCAAGGGAATTCCAGCCTTCCAGGAAAGCTTGCCAATTCTGGACCGGGGAGTGTGCCTGTGTGTGTTTGAGTGTCTGTTTGCATTGTGTGTTTGTGCATGTATGTGCACATGCTCACATGCATATACAATAACCCTCTGCATGCTCAACATTAACACAGCCTGTTTAACATTGGGCCTTCACCATCATTGACAGGCTGACAGATGTGGATGCTGTTGTGATGCAATGCTTCAGGGAGCAAGATCTCGTCAAATGCTGGGTATCTTTCCACAGACATAGCAAACCTAAGTCAACTTTAAGAACAGTAGTAAGTTGACCATAAACATTTTCTAATGATAAAAACATCTATCTTCTGAGTGACTTTTAAAGAGCAACTAAACAGCAGCTGAAAATGTGGTGATGTCCAGTGCTGCAGTGATGTAGAAGTGTACTACAGGTTAGGTATGTTAAGTACACAGTGACATCACTGCTGGGTGTGGTTACAGGTCTGAACCCTCCAAACCACTTCAGGTGCTAGAGACTTGAAACATCCAACCAAAGAGAACACAAACACATTACTTTTCAGCCTATATGGTATTAAAGGAAAAGTTCAGTGTTTTAGGAGACACTTGTTTTTCATTGCCAAGCATTAGACAAGAAGATTAACACGTTAAATATAAAGATACAGCCAGGAGATTGTTAGGCTGGATAATGTCAAATGTTTCCTTTAAGTTACTCTTTAATTAATTCAGCCAATTTTTCTAAGAAGCATGGGTGTCCATGCAAGTGTGTGCATATATTTGTGTTAATAAACTATGCATTAGTGCAAATGGACATAGCCATCCAATGAAATAGTTTGAATCAAGTTCCTTTGAATGTGTGTATGTTTTTATGCAGATAAAAACATGTTTTTAATTAAACCCAGCGTGACAACTGGTACATTGCCTATAGGTTAAGAAACCAGTGTAATATAAGCACAGGTGTAGATTCAGGGTATAGCATATACTGTTCGACAAAAACTACAACAAGTAGAATTAGCTAACCAGACTAGACTTTTCATGGTAGATGATAGGCCAAAACTTGATTTAAAGATTGTCTAACTCCTGCTGTTTATATGATGTGCAGTAAAACAATAGGCCATAGATAGGTTGTACTGGAGCTTATAGAAGGAAAATAAAATCAATTGAGTCAAAATCCATCTCAGGTTAAGACATCAGGTAAGCTTTGAAGGTCTATGTCATGTATTTGGCTGACTCACACCTCCTCTTCTTAATTGTAACACAATGGAAGAGGGAATTGGCTACTAGGCCTATATAAAGTGTGGAAATGTGTCAGTTCTTTTGGTTAGGTCATTGGAAACAGACATGTTCCAATCATGCTGGAAGAGTTGCCCCATTTCTTGCCACGGTTACTATGCCTCATGTACGTGTGTTAATGAAACATGTATATTGATAGATTCCCAACAGAAGCTGGAGGATGGGCATATTCTTTCCATGAGAATAAACAAGAGAAATGATACACCATAGAAGCGTGCATACGGTCTAGAAATAGAAGCTGTTTTTTTGCCTGGGGATATTGCATTTGTACAGGTCAGACTGTGATCTTCTCTTGGGCCTCTGCATTGGGACGTGGCTCTTAGAGGGGCACTTTAATCTCTGAACGCAAGGGTGCATCTAATGGAGATCAAATTAGTGGGAGGGGGAAGGACTTTTATTATTATTTCAGATTGAAGAACTGATACTCTTATTTATTAGGTTAGGGGTCAAATGGGAGGTCTCTAAGCAGCAGGGATGTAAAATTCCAGCTTCAAAGGTGGTATCAAATGACATGAGAAATTTGAGTGGCGTCTGCAAACGTAGGCTACTGCTCGTCAGTCTCCCCTAAAAGCCTTCACAGGAAATCAATAATGGTCTCCATAAGACTTAATCTGGGATCCACACTACTACCGTGGCAGGCGGCCAGCTGAGTGATGTGTGCGGTTTTAACGGCCCCCGCATCCTGCCCGCTTATCTGTAGGTGTCCTGATGACCGCTCGACTTTCTACTCATCTCGTCTGACTGTTTTTTTTTTTTTTGCTGTATCCCAGTCCTCCTCCATCTCTTCCTCCTCCTCTTCCTCCTCCCCTCCCTTTCCCCACTAAGTTCGATGCGATCGGCTCTGGGCCCTGCCGTGAGTTCTCGGTGCGGGCGACAGCGCTGCTGAACATGGCGTCAGACGGGATGATTTTAACGAACCACGACCACCAAATCCGGGTCGGAGTATTGACAGGTAAATGCAGAAATTCCCATCGGCTTACTCACAATTTACCCATATTTCCATGAATTAATTTCCGCTGGCTGTCCGCTTGGATCTTCATACATGTCGGCTGGATTTTGCGCGGCGGCGGCGACGGCTCTCGATCTTTCACTGGCGTTTGCAGCCTCTTGAAGGCGACGCTGATTTAAAGCTGTTTATTTATTTATTTTCATTTTACCGGTATGCATTCATGTACATGCTCTATTTCATCCAGTGCTTATGCGGTGGAAGCGGTCGGCTAAATGTGGGCTCTGCATTGGTTTATGTCCGCTCATGTAGATTTCTTGTCAAGCCGTTTTCCTTACTGAAGAACAAGAGCTCAGTTTATGTGTATTGAATAATTCATGTCCTTATCGGCTTGTCAGAGCTGAAAATTACAGCTGACCGTGTGTTGCCTCGCTGCTAAAGATGCTCGGGATATAGATTGCATTCTTGACACCCAGCTGACCACAGCGATTTTTGAAGTGTTGCTCACGACAGTTGCTGAAGGTGGATGTGGTGATGAGTGCATCCTTGGCCTATTAAGAGCAGTGGGTGATCTGAAACAAATCTGTAAAAATGCGTGTAGATGTCAGATGTGGCTTATTTTGTGAATGATAGTGTCGGCCGAGGAGTTTACATGACACATGATAACGGCTCTGGCTCGGTTTGGGGGGGTTGAACACACGGGTAAAACCTGACATTCCTCTGAATGCAACGCGATGACGGCGCTTCTCTCACTTACCAATACTGGAAACGTTTTATGCGCTTGGATGCAATGTGCATGCGGATATGAGGCGGCGGATGGTGTTAGATCTGATCGCCGCCGGCCTTCATTTTTTCTGTGTGTGTGTGTGTGTGTGTGTGTGTGTGTGTGTGTGTGTGTGTGCGTGCGTGCGTGCGTGCGCGCAGCCTATTGCTTTGTCATGTTTCTGATCGTCAAGCATCGAGCGAGGCGAATCCAGCGGTTGTTGGCATGATCGGAAAGTAATTTTTGGACGATGTGAAGAGGGAGGGAGGGAGGGAGGGAGGTGGTAGGGCAGATGCATGATAAAAGCTATCCAGAGGAATACCCCCCCTCTCTCTTTCACTCTCTCTTTCTTAATCTCTCTCTCTCTCTCTCTCTCTTTCTCTCTGTCCATCCTGTGAGGCTGGGTCGATCAATATTTCATGAAAGCCGTGATCTCACACATACGGTATTCCTCCGTATGGAAATCCGGTACGGAGGAGGTGGTAGGCGATGTGTAGCGATGGAGGAATGACTGTGTAGACCCTCTCCTGCAATCTGCCAGGGAAACCCCCAACACCAACAACACCACAACCACCCGTCGTCTCTTTCTCCATCCCTTTTCTTCCTCCCGTCGAGCTGGAGAGAGAGGGAGGCAGAGCCAGTGGCAGAGCGCTGTCTGTGGTGCTGAAATCCAGCGTCACTCACAAATCAGTGCGGTACTGACCCTGCCACGGTAATAAATACTGCATCAGATAGATGCACCCAGGGATGTAGAGGAGGAAAACCCCATCTCACGTCAGTTATTCAGAAACACTTTTTACGGTATGATGAGGAATTTTGAGTTTAAGTGAAAGAAAATAGTCACAAACTGATGAGGATTTGGTGTTTAAGCGGAAACGAACAAAATGCCTTCAGATTTGTGGTCCTTATCCATAGTCACCAACAAGAAGTCAGAATACAACCATCATTTTTTGAACACTACATCAGTGCCCACACCACATCAGAGGAGGTTCATTTCTCTATGTGTCATCAGTCTCTTGAATCCCCAACTGTATCTCTAGTGTAGTGACAGATTGCAAGATTGATCTAGCTGGGCAGTATTGACAATTCATGCATACATATGTCAATGTTGAGACTCAACCAACAGCCTCATTTGTCTTTTTGATGTATTTGTGTATGTGGAGTATGAGGGCTTGCACTGTCAGGGAAACAAAGCATCAAAGGAGAGAGAGAAAAAACGGGGAGGAAAGAGTGCACTGTGGCATTAAGTTGCCATGTTTTACTTGACCCTCAGCCTTTTAAGAATGTAATCGTGGCAGGATTACTCATGGCTAAAAGACCGCTGTGTGATTTTTAGTATTTTTTATTTTTTTAACATGATGCATTTTGATGGCAAAATGTCCCCTGTTGTGCTGCCACAAGGTAGCAAAGCTCCAAATATTCAAGTTGGAGCTCTCTTATAACGCAGAACCTTTGTCGCCACACCTCAGTCTTATACATCCACTGTGTTCATGCCATTAGTCTGCTGTGTTATAGAGCCTGTGTGAGCAGAATGCTAATAGAGTTTAGAGCAGTGCTCAATATCCCTCCTGTGAGGGTCAAAGGTCAGCTGTCCACTCCTGCATTCAGTCACCAGGGAGTAGATGAGACCTTGGCTCACTCCATCACTTAGCCCCACATCCTTCTAGACAGGTGACAGACATCTCTGTTTAGACACTGGACACACAGTGCAGGGGACATGAGGCTGACATGGTCAAGAGTGTGTGTGTGTGTGTGTGTGTGTGAAATTATTTATGTATTTTGTGAAATGTTTGAATACGAGGTGGAGTTTATTTGCAAGGAAAGGGAGGTAGGCAACTTGAAACAGGATAATTGGGCTAAACACGCTGTCACTTGTCAAAGATGTCACACTGAAAATGTGGCCTTTGTAAGGAGTGGATGAAAGCTTCTCACGCTGTGCTCAGCCTATTGTGATGTATGTATTTGTGGGGGTTTTCTGTCTACCTGTTTGTACGTGATTGTGTGTGTGTGTGTGTGTATTTTGATGCATGACTGCTCATTGCCCAGTTTCTAGCTGTCAGTGTTTCTTCCTGTTGAGCATGAGTTTTAATTGTCCTGTGTCTCTCTCCCTGGGCCTGCCTCAGGGTCTGGACACACAGCTACACACTCACTCACTTCAGCTGAATATGTGTGCCTTAATTGCTTGATGCATGTGTATTTGTGTATGCGGAGACACAGTCGTAAATGAAGATGTGGTGAGTTGTGGCCTCAGGTTTGTGACAGGGGGCTACACACTCCAAAGATAAGTGGTGTGTTAAGACACATTCTGTTACTTTGTTGTAGAGATGCTAGTCTGGCTTAGTATGATGCATAGTGTAAATAATATATAATGCAAACATCTCTCTTGCCTTAAAAATGTGTGTTTCATATAGATGTTTCAAGATTTTTGCTAGGAAACCCCCTACCCACATGAGAACCAGGCTGGGTTATATCACACATTGGGTGCACACCAGCTGAGCTTTTATACATATGTATGTGTGTGTGTGTGTATGTGTGTGTGTGTGTGTGTGTGTGTGTGTGTGTGTGTACTCTTTACATGTGTGGTATGTGCAAATGCATGTGACTCTGCTCTGCTCTTTGTCTTTCTGCACTAATTCTCTGCTCTGGCTGGAAAACACAGCTTAGCAAATCCCTCCAGCCCCAAATATAGAGCTGTATGCATACCTTCTATGATCACACACTGAGAGAGAGAGGAGAGAGAGGCTGGCAAAGAGAGAGAGAGAGCCCTATAAAAGGCATTCAGTTTAATCTGTATAAAGCCAATGTGTATGTGTGTGACCATACGGTATTATTATATGACAACTCCCCATGCACGGGCCGCAGATGCTCTTGGATGTATGGCTTGATTTACAGCCCATAGAAAATCCCCTTGATGCTGGCTGCTGAGAGTGTGTGGGTTAACTCCAGCCCTTCCTCAAAGAAATGTGGACACACACTCAGGAGGAGGCATGGAAGAAAAGCTTGACTTTGCGACAGACAGCACACATTTCCCTCGTCTCTCTCTCTTTCTGTATAAATCTCTCTCTCTATCTTCTATTTTTTTAGCCTCAGTTGTAACAACTGAGAGAGGCTCAGGGATGTGTGGGCGGCTTTCTAAACTCACAGGTCTATCAGAAAGACATGAATCGACAGCAGGCAGGCTACCCCAAACAACCACATTTAGATCGCTCTCTGAACCCCTCTGGAACTAATTCTGCGACTCCCTGCAGAATGGATGTACGTTTTTACTTTGAAGGAGTGTTGGCCCATTTCTTAATCACTTGTGGTCTGCATTTTGTTGGTCTCTTTAAGATGTGAAGGGTTTTCCCATAAAGCGGTCAGAGAAAAGAGTTTGGTACATCTATATGTCTAATTTGACATATAGAACACAAAAACGTATTGATAATCATCCTTTATGAAAGAACACGCATTAAACAGTAACACAAAACTGTGCATCCCCAAACTAAATATGTGAATTTGTTGAAAATAATTCCTCCGTGTGTGTGTGTGTGTGTGTGTGTGTGTGTGTGTGTGTGTGTGTGTGTGTGTGTGTGTGTGTGTGTGCGTGAATGTGGGTTTGCAAACATGTATGTGTGCTTGCTCATTTCTGTATGTGTCTTGGCTGCTGATAGAATAATAATAACTATTTAATCTGCTTTTTAACATAACTTTAATCTCTGGAGTTTGTCCCAAGCTCACCTTAACAGCTCAGGCAATAAAGAGGCTCACTAGAGAAACAAGAGTCAAGTCAGCAAGAGGCAACCTTAGCGTGCCAGAGCACTTTGACCAAAGTAGGAGACAACTGTCACCAAATGGCGTTGGTAGCTGCCAGGTTATGGAACAATCTCCTCTCGCAGTCTCTTTCCGAATTACTCAATCTACTGTCTACAATGCAAGCCAATAGTTCCACATCAGGTTTGGACATTTAGTATCGCAGAAGACCCCCCTATCCCATCCTGCTATGTCTACTTTTGTTCTTTTGTTGGCTATTACTACATTTTCCAAAATGCTTTCACCTAGCACTCAGGAAATGTGTCTCAGTGTGCATGAGCATTTGTTTTAACATGTTGTGAGAATTGATGGCAGAGCTATTGCACTGGATG
The DNA here is from genome assembly GCA_013375575.1 of Percina caprodes. Classification (NCBI taxonomy): domain Eukaryota; kingdom Metazoa; phylum Chordata; class Actinopteri; order Perciformes; family Percidae; genus Percina; species Percina caprodes. Next base: position 1,885,627 of record JABXJD010000054.1, on the reverse strand, counting down.
ACAATGGACGCAAAATGCAATACTAATGCTATGATTGCTTTGCAAATGGTATATTATGGAATATTCTCTTTATTTTATTTTAATTGCAAAGTACACCAAAGTGAGATATGGTGGAGAGTTTTATATGATTAAAATTGTTTTAAATTTCTCTGCATTGTTACCATTAACTCGATTGTTCATTCCAACTAACACACTTGGCCATTTTTGCTGGTGGGAAGCTGTTTAGGGACCACGTCCCTGTGTTGAACTCCTACTTGTTGGCTTAGGTGTCTACGTAGGGGGATAGCATGAACAAGGGCTTGACGATAATTCAATATTGTTGGTTACTGACCTTACGTGAAATAATTTGTTCTAGTTTAATACGGTTCTGTTATCCAAGTTAATTATTAAAAGCGCAGTGTAATTTAAAAGCCAACAAAAAAAAGTTGTTTTTTATGTTTCAGTAAGAGATTTCATAAATTTACCAGAATGCCTTTCGCTGTCTGTTGTAAGAGTGGATTCACAGTGGATTAGTTGATTGTGATAAACAAAGTTGAATTATATCATAAATATGTAATTTTGCTTATTTTTACTATGCAGCGATTTACATTGAGAGAGAGGGATCAGAAAAATATGTTTTGTTAATATTGTGTTCTTAGTGTAAACTGCACATGTTACAGTACACTTATTGAGCTCCTAACTTTTGTGAAATGAAGAGCTGACTACAATTACTGACTACTAAGTGCTTAGCTGTTGGCAGGCTCCTTTAGCCAACTGCATTTAGATTTGACAGGGAACCATAGTAAAGAAACTTTCAAAATTGAAAACTGCAAAATCTCTCAAACTCAATTGTTGTATTGGTAACATCACGTTGTCTACATTTTGCCAGTTTTCCATGGGGAATGACAAAAATACACCATCAGACTATAAAGCAGACCCTGAAATTTACATCAAATAGATCTTATTTTGACAGTGTTCAAGTGTTTTACTCACTTATGCGACAGGATCTCGAAAGATGTTGAATGAAAGATCAGATAGGAGTGTCACATAGGAGTGCAGATTTGAGTCGCGCATTCTCAGATTAAACGGTTTACGGCATAACGTCATACTGAAATTTGTGAAATCTATGCAATAATAAACTTTTCTCATGGGAATTATTTCAAAAACATTTTAACTATCTATGGTTGTTTGATTGCTAACGCTAGGTCAAAACGCTTTTACTTTACTGTACTGACATTACAAAAGTCCCTTTTAACATCTTGTACGCTACTTGTCGCAAAGTGACGCATCCGCAACTCACATCTTCACTCGTCGCAAGGTGACGCATGTGCGACTCAAATCTGCACTTGTCTTACATCGGGGGAGCGACAAGGAGTTTAAAGATACTTCAGCATTGAAATTACCAGAATCAAAAACAAGGGCCGTACAACCACTCAGCCTATTCTGAAAGCATTGCTAACTCCCTCTTAGCCATTAGTCTGTCTGTGCTTTCATTAGCATTACAACTTTATTATTCCTGCCCTTTTTCCACTCAATGCTGAGACATCCAGATGTAATATCCTGACATAGCTGACATCATGACTGGATAACAAAAAACACAAAATAGATGTTAACATTCGGTTCACTGAAGATATAAAGATACGTGGCTTGGATGGGAATCAAAGAGCCCCAGGCGCGTGTCTACCCAGTAGCATGATTTTATTCCTCCTTTTTCCTGCTTTGACCCAACTTTCTGTGTCTGGGTATGGTTGAATCATCTCTAAGCTGCTACTGGGGTATTCCCTTGCAACAATATGTGGGCATCTGCTCAACAAAATGCTAGTTTGAGAGGGATACACTTGGAACAGAAGAGCTAAAGGCGGGGGGGAGCACACACAAATTGGGCATAGACTTGTTCCTGCCTCTTACTTGCTATCCAATTCCCATATTTTTAGAACATCTTTACATTTGAAGGTCTATTTTATACAGAATGTCATAAATGTTGCCTGTATTAACCTTGATATGTCTGGTTTTCAACAGACTGTGAAATCAGAAATATTGATAACATTATAATACCAGGGGCCATGAAGACAACATTGTAGCATTGTTAAGCAAGCACCTGGATGATTTGTGTGCTGTTAGTTTGACTAGAAATATAATTGAACTTTAGGTTTGCATGTGGTCAGCCAAGGATTTATCTTTCGTTTGGGTGCGGCTTATACTGTAGCAGCTGATGAAACACAGACTGACCCTTCACTTGCTTGTTCTTTCTCTCTCTTTCGCTCTCTCTCTGCATCACACACACACACACACACACACACACACACACAAAGTTGGGACAGTGGACAGCAGTAAGGCAGGTGGACTACATGACCAGAATAAACAATATGGGATCAGGGACACAAACACAGAATGAGAATGAAGTCTTCACTGCAAAGAAATTATTTTCAGCGTTGAGTAGTGGAGAGTGCATTGTATGCCAGGGCGGGAGGGGGCCCTCCCCTTTTGCTCACAAGCCTCTTTCTCTCTCTCTGCTTTCATAGCGCATGGAAATGATCCTCCCTTACTGTAAATGGTCTTTAATTGTGATGCGAGTAAGAAAAAGAGGCAGACGTTATTTGGCGGACAAGGAGCCTCCACACTTGTAGGCTCTTGTCAGCTCTCCAGAGAAGGGCTCCATTGGGCTTGCCTGGAAAGCTATTCCCAGACTGCATGCGTAGGTGTCGGAGAGTTGGTCCATTCCCACTCCCTCCTGGCCTAAAGCAGTGTTACAATCTGTCATTCATTTGAGGTGATGATCACAGAAGGCTTGCATAGCCAGAAAATAAACAAAGGAAGATTTTGCTTGATATTTTTGGGAGTTAGCAAAAGAGATGCTGAAGCATTTTAGTGTCAGCACTTATCTTGTTTTGACAGAAAAACTTGCATCCGACATGCAGAGCTTCAAGCTATTGTTTTCTATTTTTGTAGGCTTATGTGGTGATAAACAGGAAAGACTGTTCTGAAGTGAGTTGTAGCACCTTCCGGCAAGAGTTTAATAGGTGGTAAGGTAACTATGTCCAAATTCTTAGATTCATATGATGTGCTACTTCCCCTGTCATGACAGGTGAAATTCTCTGTACATCCCAAAAGCTATTAATAAAAGTAAAATGTTGTTGAGCAAGAGGAGTCCTACTATATTTCTCTTATGTAAATAATGCTAATCCCGAAATCTAGAAGCTTTAAGCGCATGTTTAGTTTAATTTAACATTGTTTCAATATATTTCTACACATGTTGTGGTGACCATTAGACTGCTGGTGCTGTCCACTTATGTTGTTAGCTTTCTATGATTAGCATATTTATACTGTGTACTGTTGGCTAGCATAAATTATACAATCTTTCAATTCCAATGGCTCTTTTTCATGCACAGTCTCCTCCCTGAAAGTTACTCTGAATGAAATGAGAGAATGCCTCTGCCTCACACAATGTCTACACAGCCTATGTAGCAAACTCAGCACAGTAGCTTGGTATCAGCAGCAGCTATAGTGCTCTGTCAGTGTCTACACATATGTTGTGTTCAGGCACAGTACTGCTTTGTGCCACCTGCGTTTTGGCTGCTCTGACCACTCAGAGCCCAATAACCAATCACTGTAGATGCATGTATAAAACAGAAGAAAAATGTCTTGAGCATAAAAATATGCTTGGGGTCGCAGATTCTTCCACTAGGGATCAAAAATGTTCAAATTCTACACATTGTTGTTTTTAAATGCACCTCCTCAAAAATATGAGTTTCTGGTTGGCTGAGAAACATGGAGATTAGAAGAATGCAAATACATCTTCTGAATTCTTACAGTAGTAATGCCAGACTTGCATTTTGTGATCCGGCAAAGCCATTTCCAATGCAAACTTTATCCTTTCCAAATCTATCACAAAATGAATTTGGATGAAGCAGTAGACTATAATTTGCCTTTTGGGTAGATATTTTTGTAGTGTATTTTCAAAATCTTTTATTTTTCAAAAGTTGTAAGCTACATCTATTTAACATCTAAATGCTAGGTCCTTTTTACTAATTCATTAAATAAATAATTTCCTGTTTTCACATAACTGATACACATAGTGTGCCATTTAGCCCCGTAGCTAACACACTGCAGCTGTTTCAAAGAACATTTTGCGTTTAATACAAAAGACTCATTTTTTTACACTATTCTAGAAAGACATTGATTGCCCCCACCTTGCTTGGGTCCCTCATGATAAACTGGGAAAGCAGAGTAGCTGCTGAGTGATGGCGATACAGATCGAGATAAAAGATACAATGGTGCGTTTTAACTGATGAGTCACTTTTGTGGTCTGCTGCTGCTTTATCCAGCATCCTGGCTTGAGGTGTTAATTATGGCTGGAGGGATGGGGGGAGACGGGGGGGCAAAGGATACAGGAAAAACTGAGAGAAAGTGAAAAAAGTAATTGATTCATCGTCTTTATCAGTCCTAATCTAATAGGTGTCTAAAACATATACCTCTCTCATGATTCACTTAGGGAAGGAGATCAGCTCGTCTGTATCTAGCATCTATCACAGGCTGATGGGGTGCTGATGTCACAGGGAGCTCTTTATTGAGTGCAGGGCTAAGCTAATAATGCTAAGAGTCTCCGTAGTACAGTGTTACCCTTTTGAACCAAAGGTGAACACACACATTTGACATCACAGAAACTGTAAGAATAGAAAACATACACATTACATTTGGTTTATTTGGTTATTTGGTTTCTTAGTGATCCGAGTGATGCATGATTCCAATGGTGCGTTCATGCCACTTGGGAATATCAGGGATTGCCCTCGGGATTACATTGTTTTTCCGACTGCCAGCGTTCACATGGTCGGGATACGTGTTCTTCTTCCTCTGTTATATTGGCATTTGGCATAACAACTTGTTGCATGACTGCCACCAACTGTTGGGTGTAGCCTAGAGCATCAGGTGTGTGAAAACATGGAGGCCACAATAACAAAGATTTACTGCTGTTTTCTTATGAGAACATACAAACAGCACATCAACAGTTATCTGCAGGACAACGAACGGGAAAGGACACCGATAAGGTGTTGTTGTTCTTTTATACATAGGTCTATTTATGAATAATTTGAAATATGTTATGTCTGTGTATGTTTCTTGGCAGAGGCGTTTGTCCACAATAAGCAGTTTGTCATTTAAATATTTTCAGTGAACCAAAGTCGCCTACATCAAACGTCAGTTGTCAACAACGCGTCACCAACTGGGTAACTCTGTTTCCCACCTCTTATTCTCACATGAAGTGAATGATGTTGTTTTCATTGGGGAAAAAACTTTTTCCAATGCCCGTGATTGCATGGCAAGAGTAGCCCTTCCTCTGAGTTGTCTCCACCAGTCTCCCCATAGGAAAACAATGGCACAGCCAGCACAGAGTGGTTTTATCTATCATACTGTATTAATGTAGATATAATTTAGAGTTAAATATGTCAGACATAAACATTCTAAATCCAGATGTATCTCTTTTACTGTCCATGTAGTAGCTCCAAATGTAGACTGCAGTAGTAGCTACATCCTGACAGTGAGCATTGCACACCGCACATCGCACAACCCATTGTTTTCTTCTTTTTTTACCAATTACCTGTTTGATTTCTTACATCATGGTTAAATCCTCACACATCAGTGTATTATAACACTTTCATTAGCGATCAGTATGGATTACTTAGTACTTCCAGAGGTGGATGGATCATCAGAACTTTTGATGGCTCTAGGATGCATTGGATTCTATGTCCCGCTGTCAGATCACTAACATGTTAAAGCAGGTGGCAAGATAAGGCAGGTTGACAATCAATTAGCAGGGAAAAGTCAATGTGTTGTTTTGTTCACAGGTACCTTGAATTCAAAATTGAGCACTACTCAGCCGGTGAAAACAGTGATACTCTAATACTGTGTACTGTAATATCTTCTACACTTCCTCTTTGGCTCTGGATGAGCTTTGTCAAGTCTGAGAAAAACACTCAATTGACATCACTTGAGTAATCTTGGTTTGGATATGGATATTTTTTTAAATGATCAGAAAGCCTGTGTTACAAATGCTGGGCTTGGATTAAAAAGGACATGGACATACCAGGCTAACAAAATATGCTATTGAGTTGCATTATAGGAAGGGTAAAATCTAGTTTTTCTGAGAATTGACTCATGCTAGAGGCTAAAAGTTAGGTTATCTCAACCTGTGCTGTTTCAATTTTCCCACTGTTTTATCTGTTTCTTACTTAATTGCTGAAGTACTCATCTAACACATCAACACACTTTTGGATTGGGATCATCAGTGGTGACAAGAATCAGGAGCTGAGTGGGGGACTGTGTGTGTGGTGGGGGGACTACTTCTTAGATCTTCCATGTAGTGCAGCAGCTATTAAATCTGGCTCACAGCAAGAAGAGACAGGGAGCTTCATTTATGTCAACATCACTCAGGATTTCAGGATTTCGACATTTTGCTTTTTTGTCAAACAGAGAAAGAGAGTTGGGTGTAGTTTGAAGAGGGTCGGGGTGCAACACGAGAGACAGAAGAAACAGAGTAAATATGTGTAGCTTTTTCCCCAAAAGGTGTACATGACTGCAAACTTTAGCGCCTTTTAATTTGCAATTAAACACTCAATGCAAATAACACCCAATAGAAAAGTTTGAGGTTAGGAACGATCACACACCATATAATATAATCGGGAATTCATAAGAACAGAGATGAGCATCTTTACCAAGAAGGTGAAGAAGCACCGCTGGGAAGAGGTGTAGCGCTGTGTGACTTCTGGCTGTCACCCTTGGCAACGGCCCTTCCGCTACTTCTTGACAGGCTGCCAGAGTGTCCATTGGCTTGTCACTTGTTCAAACCCTTTCCCTCCTTCCCTCTCTTCCTCTATCCCTCCCTCCATCCCTTCTTCCCAAGGCCTACAAGACCGGCCATGTCGAGGTGTGATGCATTGATTGATGTGCGTGACACACGCTTCCGGGAACCATGGTTGTCTACAAATGTTTCTATTTTAGTTGCATCAAATGCAAAGGTGACACTGAGGAGGGGAAAAGCTTCCAAAATCGACATTTTGTTTGATGGTTCTCAATTAAAAAAAAGCTTCTCACTGCAGTGTCTACAGTTGCAATGGTGTGAGCGCTGCCATAGCATTTATAATTGACAGTAATTACATCAGTCATTGGCTTGCTCACACATTTATATTTACATCACTTTCACTAATCAATTCCCTATCAATGATAATTGAAATCGAGTTTGACGAGTGTTACAAGACTTCAGAGATAAATATAACACATTTGCTCTCTCTTTCTCACTTGTACATGACATTTTATCTCAAACCATCTTCCTTTTTCTCGCTCGCTATTTTTGTCCCTGTCTCCTCACCTCTCTTTCTCTGTCCACCTTTCTCACATTTTTACCTTTGCTGTCTGTCTGCCCTCAACTCACTCCATCTCTCCGGCAAAGCGAGGGAGCGAGCAGTACGAGGGGAGCATGTACACGTGAATAATGGAGGAGGCCAGCTTCTCCCTAACGAGGTGTGTTTGATGGCTGACCTCAGCCCGGTGTGTGTGTGTGTGTGTGTGTGTGTGTGTGTGTGTGTGTGTGTGTGTGTGTGTGTGTGTGTGTGTGTGGTCAAGGTGTTCTCCAATCTCCTCTATTATTCAGCATCATGCCTTTACCGTTTTTACCACAAAACCCTTTCAGATCATAGCAACTGGGAATCAAATGTTAATAAACACACACCTGTGTGTACACACACAACACACACAAGATCGAGTTTGATTGACATGATGTGGCATGGCTCGACAGCTTTGTTGCCCTTTTACATCATGTATTACTTACAATAGGCATGACTGGTGGTTTTTCCATTTTGGCACATGCTGCGTACCTTTTGAAAGAGTGAGTCAGAGGGGTTCTCTCTCAGTTTCCTCTGTTCTGCTTCAGTGCTCCACCTGTTCATCTGTATGTCTTCTCTTATTGTGGCAGGAGATTTATGGAGGGTAATACATCTCCGTACTAGTGACCCACTTGGAAATTCCACATGAATATGCTGAAAACCCAGACGTCAGAGTATGGCAACAGCACTTAAACGCACATGTACATGTGTGTACATGTGATGATCGGAGGACGTTTCAAAACTAGAGTTGATGATTAGTCGACTGACAGAAAATCTATCAGCAACTATTTTGAAAATGAATAAAACAGTTTGGCATTTTTTTCAGGCAATATAGCTCTCTCTGTTTTTCTCTCTGTTAATTGAACATCTTTGGGTTTTGGGTTTGGAAAAAACAAGTAATTTGAACATGCTGCCTTGGGTTCCGGAAAATTGTGATGGCACTACTTTCTGACTGTATTAACAACAAATTTGTTAACTAAGTAATTGAGTTCTACAATGTATAATAAAAATAGTTATTAGTTACAGCCGTAGTTAAAACTCAGAATCCAAATGTCAGTAAAATCATACGGCCGGTGATTAATGCTTCTATATTTTGAGAAAATGTAAATAAGTTTGAAAAAGGCTAAAAAATGTTTAATTAATTATGTCCATGTTGAAAATATACATGTGTAATACACAGTATTTATTCAAGTTGGGTAAGCATTCATTTGTGGATAGGAAAGCTGGAACAATTTGTTGATTAATTGATTTGTCAATTAACAATAAAATTAATCTTATACTATTTTGATAATTCATTTTTAATGCAACAATGTCAAACATTCACTGATTCCAGCTGCTGAAATGTGAGGTTTGCGGCTCTTTTTTGTCTTATATGAAACTTTTGGACTGCTGGTCAGAAAGAAAAATAAGAGTTGAAGATGGGAAAGATCTGGGAAATCATAATTGACATTTAGATTTTTATGGAATGATTAATACTTTTTTTGAAAAAAGTAATTATTGGGGCATGCCTTTTATGACAGAGAAATGAGGGGAGACAGTGATGGGGAATAACATGTAAAGCTAGAAAAACTAGATTTTACCATTCCTATAAAAAGAACGGTGTAACCCATTGTGGTTCATGGTCGGAGGCAAAACCCCTATAGGCAACCAGGGCGCCCCAAAAGGGTTCATAATAATAACCAAGAAAATAATCCGCAGATTAAGCAGTAAGGAAAATAATCATTAGTTGCAGACCTAGGGGAAAGAAAGATGCATTTGTGATAATTCATCTACATATCATCACATACATTTCTATATATTTGTCAATAGTGAGACTTTTTTCACTCAGTATGATTAATAAATAGAGGTCACAGTTTCAGTTCTTTTGTGTGCATGCATGTATGTGTGTGAGCTCTGACAGTGGGAAGCTGCAATGTAATTGCTGACACTGTCCAGAGGATTGAATGTAATGAAGGTAGCTGCTTACAGGCTGCTTCATTAGTGTAGCTGGGCCCGGGCTGTGTGTGTGTGTGTGTGTGTGTGTGTGTGTGTGTGTGTGTGTGTGTGTGTGTGTGTGTGGGCATGTAAAACTCTGCATCCTGGGAAATAAGGAGAGTTGAATGGTTTGCATACACACATGTATTACCACCCACCCACTCACACATTAAAAAACACATCAACAAGCGATGGCAGCCCATGGAACGTGTTGATTCTACCCTTAATCCATAGGAGTTTTTTCCTCTGTAGGTATGTCTTTCTCAACAAATGCTGCGCTATAGAAAATATTACTGATTATATATCAGTACCATATAGCAATACCTCCTGCAAAAGGCCTGTTTTTCTTACACTGCATTATTGAGGAGGTCATGCTGGATGTGTTGGGGCGGAAAAGGGAATAAAGGATGTAAGGCTGCAACTAACTTGTCCGACAATGAGGCAATCTACCTGATGGAATTTTTGTTGGAGTTGTCACTTTTAACTTTAAGCAAGCAGTACCAGGAACTTCCTCCATGCAAAGCCACAGCTGGGTGCACCCTTAGCTTTCTGCTGCCTGGTGAGCCGCTGCATAGTTTTGGGTGCTGCAGAGTTCCGCTTTGCATTATTCCGCTGATTTCACGATGATCAGCGGCACAATGTGCTAAAGCTGCAGCTGTGCTGATCAGGCTTTTGTCTTGCCATTTTGGAAGTGTGGCTGGCATGAAATGGGATTTGTGGGCTGGGAGCTGGGGTTGGTCATGTGGAGGGTAGCCGGTGGACGAGATGATGATGAGGCTGCCATCTTTGCCACATGTGAACCCTGTGGAGATGCAGTTTAAATTAACTTTCCACTTAGTGAACAATGTGTCATTTACAATATGGTCATGTCTCCAGCTCCAGAAATTGGCTTGACAGCTGCACCTGACAGATGTGTTTGTCCCAATCAGGGTTGTGGATAGATGTGCATTTGCTTCACCCATCAAACAAGTCCCCTGGTCAGCTTGTGTGTGATCCCTTAACTTTGATCAGAAACCTGCTATTGATTTTGAATGACCATCTCCCAGCCTAAGCTTGACCTGTCAGACTGACTAGTCATGCCATAACCTATGTACCTCTATCTATCCCTCCCTCTACCTCTATTCTTCCCTTTCTTCCTTCCCTTGAGTGAGAAATCACAAAGAAGCAGAGAGAACATTTAGGCATCCTCTATGAAGACCAATCAATACTTGATCTGATTAGTCCTAAGCACATATGTTTTACTACAAACCCTAAAAGCCAACAGATAAAGAGCCCCATTGCTAATGTTAGCCAATAGATATCCATTTCAAAGCCTGTCCACTTTCCTACCCTTCTATCTTTAGTCATATTGAGTAAGTAAAATTAATGAGCTAAGTGTTTTCCATGCAGCTTCACCCAGCTTGTCTGAGGATACAAACTGGAATGAGCAGCTAAGCCGTGGTTGTACTGGTGCAGCCCTGGGTTTCCCTGCGTCAGCAGCTTGGAAGGATGAAGAAGGAGTAGGAGGAGTTGGAAGGAAGGGGGTAAGACGAAGGGACTTAAAGGCAGAAGGGGAGATGAGGGAAGCTGCTTCTAACAGGAGGTATCAGAAATGTGCAGCTATAATGATGCCAGTGTAAGCATATTTCTATTGAAATCAATAGAGCTGCTCTCAAGCTCATTTTGGCTTTTAACAAGAGAATGGAAACTGGCTCACTAATGGAGCAGCCATAGATAACACTCACAGAAGGAGCTGATTTGGGGGCGAGGAATAGAACAATCTGGTTAGGTGTGAAGTCATTTATTTATTTGTTATTCTGTCAGCCTATAATGATGTCATCCTTGTTGTCTCTAACATGTTTTTTTTCCTGAGCTGCAGAATTCTGTAAACCACCCAAATTAAAGGGTCAGTTCACACAAATCACACACAAATGGTATTTTCTCAAGAGGTATCTTGCTTTGCAACTAGTGGTTTCATTTTCTTTACAGATTTTTGAGATACGTGTCGTTTAAAATTCTGCCTCCACACAGAGACACTTTTTCTTATGGTTGGGTTCCCCTGTTTACAATTGACGCAAATTCAATAAGCTCTGACAATAACAAATCACTTATCGAATCTCGTCTGGTTCCTTTCTGTTAGTAAAAAGCAATATACAAAACGTTTAGGTACATTATATTCGCTGTAGCTAATTAAAGTTAAGTTAGTGGCTAAAATTCAACTTGTTTCTATTTTAGGGTTCATGTCTTCTCTGCAAGCTGGTGTCTATGCTCAGCCAAAGATTGTTTGTGAGTGTTAAGACATACCTCCATGACCATAAGTTGATTGTGTGTTTTTGTAGTTCAACAAGATTTTTGTCACATCAAATACAGGAGAGTCTCTTAAACTTGTATGTACATCATATCAATATAATCGCTAACTTGCACTCATTTCAGTGCTTAGCAAAGCATTGATGGTTAACTAAGCAGACTTGCTCCCACTAGTAAATTGATGTGCTACATACATACATGTGCGACAGTAATGTCTAGAGATTTTTATGACTTCATTTATCTGTATTGTATTTGTTAAACTGTAAATATTTTGTCTGTATTTTAATGTGCCCTCTACCTGCCCAGGGACTACGGCTGGAAATTACCAATTTGCTACAACCTGGCACAAGATATCATATCAATATATCATATCTGATATATGATATTAAAACAAATGTAATTACTAGAACTAGTTTCAATACTGGATTTGATTTTGATTACCACCATCAAATCCCAACCCTAATGTTTCTGGAAAGAGAGACAGAGGCTGCATATGCTGTACAGATTGTAAATCCCCTTGAGGCAAATTTGTGAACTGTGATATGTTCTCTTACCACAGAGTGCTAGTTTAACTATAATGTGTACTATTAAATACTAATTTTATGTTTTGTTCTATCTTGCATTGACTTCAAATGGCATCTACTATGATTTTGTAGTAAACTGCATCATATGAATGGCTGCACTCATGCACTGCATGTACAGAACATGCACTCATGTGTTCAGAAAACAGTGCAGATTAAGTTTGTGTGTACAGTATGTGTGTGTAAACAGCTGTTGGAAATGCCACGGAGAGCTGGCTTGCCGTGGGCCCTCTGCCATCGAAATGTCATGCTACACAGCCAAAAAAAGCTGCGATACCTCTTCCACCCACAGCCACACATCCGCCCAGCCTTCGCATACTACATGCACACTTCTGCCTGGCTATGTGATAATACCACATCAAGCCACAAACACATTCATCCCACCTTTTATCATTAGAAACCAGACTCAATATAGAGCCTGTAATTTAGGATTAATATTCACAAGGGGTGTGGCGGATCGTCAAGCCTTCAAATTCATTGATTTCATTGAACAAGAAACACATAGAAGCAAGATGGGGGCTGTTGAGGGGGAAATGTGTGTGTTGGGGGGGGATGTTGAAGCTGCAGGGGCATTCCAGTCATAGCGTGGGAAATGAGAGGTAGAAGGTGTAAAGTAGATAAAGGGGTGTTGGAGGCCACATTCAAGGTGCCTGTATTCCCTTGCACTGTAAATTGTCTCTGGAACTTCTTTTCTGTGGCTTCATTAGTGAGTGTCTTTTCAATATTTATGGCCATGTTAATAAAACATCAATACAAGAGGCCTTTGTAGAGAGCTGCAGGCTGTTGGGTGCTGCAGTCTCAGACTTTTCACTGATATTTGGAGGATAAAGAGAGGTTCAGGTGAGTGTGCTCTGCAGAGTGTGAGAAGTGACTGAGAGTGGGCTGACTCAGGTAGATCACGGTGAATAGTTTTTGAACACGCACTGCATCATGGAAGGAAAATTAAGTTTATATCTAAAGAAGGTGAAAACTATATTTTCTGCTTTGATTGTTGGTGATTGATGTGTTGATTGTGGGTTGGTGTTTTTTGTGATGGTGGTGTGTATAATATTGGTTGCTGACTAAGTATGGTGGTATTCGCCCTCTCATGTATTATTCATTCTAGTAAATTGCAATAGTAGCAGGCCTTTGGAGCTGGGGTGAACACTCAGGGTCAGCACAATCTTTCTCCCTAATTCTATGACTTACGGATGCAATTATTGATTGAATTTATGGTTGATTCATCTATCAACTATTTTTTTTGTCTATAAAAAGCCAAAAATAGCCTGATGTAATGTCTTAAATTGCTTGTCTTGTCCAACCAGAACTGCCAAAACCCCGAAGATAATCAATTAGCAATTATATAAAAAAGAGAAAAGCGCATATCTGGGTGGCCTTGCTCAAGGGCATTGGTAAAAAAAAAATGAGATGTTGGTTGTACTGGGCAGTGTCCAGGTGTAAATGTGTCCTGAAAAAGAAAGCATTGCTCTCAGTGAAGCAGTGAATGTTTGCCAGTTAACTGAAATGATCAATCAAGTATTATACATTGTTGTCACTCAATTTTCTGTCACTGATTAATCATTTCAGCACTAGTCACGTGCACACTTTCTATGTATGGATCAAAAGGCCTATTAAAGCCAATCCAAAATAACAAACTAAGATCACATGTTAATGTCGGGTGCAAATGGGGTCTTAATGTTTCATATTTCCACATCTATATCTCTAGCCATGACCTTTCATCTTACTCGGTTTTTGATTTGAATTGTAAATTCCCCCTTAAACTTTTGCCCATTTCGGTACCTTTAATGTGAACGGCAAAGTGCCTTGCTGGTGAAAATATATCTGCATGCCAATTAAGAGGGAGGGGCTCAGCACTCACTATGGTCTGCATGGGTTCTCCCATCAATCCCTCCTCTTTTTCTATTATTCCCCCTACATGTTTTTATGTGTTCCCCTGTATATCTCTAATCGTAGCCTCCCCCTACCAGTCATTTCCCCATTTTACTACTCTCTTTCCCATACTGCTCTTTTTCTCTTCCCTCCCTCTTTGCCTTCAGAGTATTCCCAGTGTTGCTCCGCTCTGTCCTCTTCTCTGTCTCCCGTCTCATCCAGTATGAATTGCTCTCTTAATCCAGTCAGGGTTAGGTTCCTGCTTACCCTCCCTCAGCTTCACATGTCCATCTTACCACCTCTTTTCCTCGTCTCCATTCAGCCTGAAGCTGCCTCTCCTCTCTGGGGAGACAGTGACAGGGAGAGAGTTTGGGGAGCCATGGCCATTGGTGGACCCTGCCTGCTTGGGACACAGCTGTGAAGTGCAGAGCTGTCTCTCGTCTTTCTTTCTCTGCACATCTGGTGTGTGGGGGGACTGGGCCATGTTGTGCTGTGTTATTTTGTCCTTGCCGCAGCATGGTTGCCGGATTTTGGCCTGGCTACACCGCAGGTTTGGATTTGAGATGCGGATCGGCCCACTAGTGTACCCACACGGATGAGCTGGGCTCCTTTGGTGTAGTAGGCGATGGTTATTAAGCTGATAGAGTAATTATTAGCTGCAGTATTAGCGTGGGCCCAGTGCATTTTTTGCCAGTGCATTTTTTTGGGCTTTTTCCCTTCGTAGCGTTCTTCAATGGCTGGTACGGCAGTAGCAGGTGGAGTGTCGCACTTCTTGCATTATGTAACCCCACCCCGATTTAGATCTTACTTCAAATAAATGAAAATCAAGCTGCTGGTTGGCTCCTTTCCCCGCGGATATAAATAGCATTTTCAAACCTTATCTAGAAACAGTGTTGTAGTGGGGAGAGGCTTTGAAATGCAACCCGACGATTAGGATCCCATTGTTCCGCTCCACACCCCCTTCATTCTCCCGGCTGCTTACAGTAAGCCTGAGGATCTGTGTGTATGTGCCTGAGTGTGTAGCCCTGCACATGTGTATGCATTAATCTGCATCACAGTGTGATTGAGATAGTGGCTAATGGTAAGATGTGCGTGGTGTCGTCGTGGGTTTGAGAGTGTGTGTGTGTGTGTGTGTGTGTGTGTGTGTGTGTGTGTGTGTGTGTGTGTGTGTGTGTGTGTGTGTGTGTGTGCGCGTGTTGCTGCTGGGTGTGTCTTTGATGATGGTTGCTGTGCTTCTGCTCCTTACCCCACTGCTGCTCTCAGAATTAACAAGGTTGCTAAGATACAGTGGTCTTATATTAGATTAGGTTATCTGATGTTATTGCTGTTACTATATTTTACCCAGCACCATGAAGCCTTTATTAATTTGGAAATGTACCCTGCCATGGAATGAAGATCCTGGTTTTGTGCACCACTGCTCCTTTCCTTTCCTCTTCTGGCTAGGAGGGGGTTGTAGTACTGAAAGCCCCCTAGTCAGATGTCTACCCCACCCCATTACAATCTGGAGGCGGGTCCATACCTCTATTCATCATTAAGCCCATTTAATCCACAGCCTGGGGCCCAGTGTTTTCATTTGACACAGAACAAGCCAGTAAAATAGGAGACAGGAGGCAGTGATATCACTTTAGTTGAGGCTTATTGGTGTGCAGAGGTGTTGTCCCTCCCACCAGCAGATGTCAGCCCAATCCAGTGTTTGACCTCCATAGTAGCTTCTCCAGGGCTGGAGGGCCATTGGCACTGCTGTTAGCAGATACAGAACAGGAAACAATAGACATACCAAGTGGGCTGTGATGAAAAAGGCGATGCTATCCCTCCATTGGTGGATTTGCACATTTTCCTGCACATGTATAGATGTATTCATACATTTTTTGGACAACATGAATTGAGCAATTTAGTCAGGAACTACATTTTAACTGGCAGAGCATGTTTAAACATAATATAGTTTTATCCAAAACACCCAAGACAGCTAGATTTCTGTATCTTTTAAAAGCAGCAGGGTATAGTGCCATAATGATGGATAAGCACTGTGATAATTGGGCTGGAAACCGACTTTGGCACAAGCAGCTTTATGCACTCTGTCTTGCGCTGTGATTTGTAGTGCATGTTGTGTAAAATTGCTGATCCATGGCTAGGTGACCAAGGCTGTGTGTAGGTGTGTTCATGTACTTGAAATAAAAGTATATGAGACATTTCTCTGAATATGTGTAGAAATGCAGACACACGCACGAGTGCATGAAGACATGCTATAAGGGAAAACCCCATTAGTGTGGGATCCCAGGGAGATAATGAGTGCTGACTGCTTTATGTCCTGGAAATGATTGAGTGGAACTTTAATGTGGAACAGTTTATGAATCATCTCTGCTTCTGGCTAACAGACCAGGAACAGACTGACAGCCCAAAGGCTGCTAGCTAGCTAAGCTACTGTATTACAAATGGACTGCACCTAGCCTGCTGGCTAACCTAGATTAGAATATCTGTATCAGAAAAAGACACCTAGCCTGCATGCTAACTGCACTCACTAACTGCATTTGACTGTGTCCCAGTTGTGTGTTACTGGCTAGTGACTAAATTAAGTATGCTCAAAAAGAAAAAAGTATGCATGTTGCTTAAAAAGTGTGCTGTTCATGTCCAATACAGCAATGTAGAGAGGAGAAGCGACTAGCAGTAGATGGTTGTGAAACAGCGCCTGGAAGACTTTTAAAACAAAACATTAAACTATTCTGCATTCTCTTTAGGTTTGATTGGCAGGGTCATCCCATAGTTAATTTAATCTGTCTGTTTGCACACAAATTGCATCACTTCCTGTTATACAAAATGGTAAAGTACATGTATTTCTTTAGTAACCTGGCTACCTATAGGCTAGCAAGAAACTTGTTAACAATGCTATCTGAATCACAAAATATCACATAACTAGTAAGTTTTTTTTAAATGTCTTTTAGCCTACAATGTAGCAGGAACAATAA
This sequence comes from Percina caprodes, assembly GCA_013375575.1. Taxonomy (NCBI): domain Eukaryota; kingdom Metazoa; phylum Chordata; class Actinopteri; order Perciformes; family Percidae; genus Percina; species Percina caprodes. The sequence goes on along the minus strand of JABXJD010000054.1, from coordinate 1,868,602 downwards.
GTTATTTATTACGATTTCCTGTAATTACAAACCTTGCTTCAGCACTGAAAAAAATAATGTGACCCAGGATTAAAAAATAAGCGTAGTTTTGAAATAAAATAAACAAACATCATCATCATCATCAACATCAACTTGTTTCACACAAAGGGCTAGCCTTCTATCTAACTTAGCTAACTTGTAGTCTAGTTGCTTTAATTACTGGAGTTTTACCAAATTAAGTGGATGAATTTTCTTCTGATTTTGATTTCCCACCTTTTGACAGCAACATAATTTGTGGTTGGAAATTACATGAACAAAATTGTGCCACATGCATTTCTTCAGTGGTGAAAGACAGATCGTTTACCTAAAATACTCCACTACTAAGTACAAGTCCTGCATTTCAAACCTTACAGCGAAAATATACTTAGATAGACAATATAAAGTTTTAAAAGTAACAATTTTTGGATTAATACACTGGTGCATTAATGTGTTGATGGTGCATTTTAAGGTTGTGCTTAACTCTTGAATATACTGTTCAATCTATAACAATGCTTTATTTTATAAGATCATCATTTATATCTCCCGCATCTCTAAAACTTTTCATAAACTCAGAAAAAAACAGTTGTTTCCAAACAGGGTTGCTTTATAGTTTATTTAGCTTAAAAAGTAGCAGCATTTTTTTAATCCATAAAGGAACACTTTATCCTTCAGTTTTTAGAGACATTCAAAATCACCAATTTTGGACATACGTGTCTTCAACTGGGCAGGAAAGGTATGAAAAATTTAAAAATTTAAAAGTAACTTAAGCTGCCAGACAAATATAGTGGTGTAGAAAATACGTTTACTGTAAAACTTTTTTCTTTTCCTATAAATCCTTACTTCTTTTTTTTTTTATTCTTTCTGTGTTTTTCCATTCATGTTCACTCTATATTGACATTTTTCCTCTCTGATCAGTTCTTTGTGGTGTCTTGATGCCTTCCCCAGAGTCCCGATCTTTCCTGCTCTGCTATGGCTTAGTGATTAACCCTTTAGGAGCATGCACGTGTGTTCAGTATGCACATCTAAATCCCATGTGTGAGTGGTGTTGCCCTGCATAATGCTTCTGAGGCATATGCCTTCTGCTCTCCTCCCACTGCTATATCCTGCGGACCTCCAGGCTTCTGCACTCACACACTCACAGTTGGAGGCAAATATGAGATGATAGGAGTCGATAAAGGCATAGGCACCAGAAAATAGATATCAAATTGAAAAAAGTATAACAATTACAAAGATGCCAGATATGCCTATATGAATAAATACAGTGTGGCTTAAGACATCAAAATACGTTCAAGCACATAAAGTCAGTCAGAAAATCCCATTTTCTTTCATAATTATTGCAGTTATTTTTCAAATTTTTTCTTTTTTGGACTTTTGTTATTGTAATTTTATAGCAAAACCCTTAGTAGCATTATTTTTTATCAATGTGTTCATCCATGACCTTGGAAACAATAGTTTGAACAAAAAGATCCACTTACTGACTTTTTCAGTAGCTTTCAACCACATCTAATTATTACTATTTAGCACACACAATTAAAAGCTGATAAATAAAGGCAAAAAATCATACATAATAACAAAAATTAACTTCCCGAAAAATAAATAAGGCAAATTGAAGCTAAAATGTGCAGTTTCAAGAGCAGTCTTTGGTTGCACTCAATATCAAGAGTGTCAGATATGACTGGCCTGAATCAAAATTTAATTGCCAAGATATGAGCTTCTACTTGTCTTTAAATGTTTGACCCCAGAATAGCAGGATGATACTGATGTCTATCTGGCCTTACAGTAGCTGTCTGTAGCTGGTTGTCCAGCCATGTAGAAGCATTGACCTTTAGCTTCCTGTTTTGTATCTACCACCAGGAATAGCACCTTCTGGGGTGGGACGCAGTCACTGCCTAGCAGCTTCACTTTCAATGTGACCAAGGACTAAAGTTGCCGCTTAGGGATCAGGTTTGATGCTAAACTAGTCAGAGGTCTGTTGTGATAATTAAATCCCTGATGTCTCCCACATGGTTTTAGTACTGACACCAGAGATGATGCAGTGCTCAGCAATGTTTTAGGAGAAGGAGATTACGCTGGGGAGAAAGATACGCTGCAGATTTACCTGGAGAAAGGTGCATGGGCAGAGCTCGGGAGATGGGAAGGAGCAAGCGTCATAAATTCTTGCGTACCTTTTTCCACTCCCCTCTCATATTCTTCCTCCATCCTCCCTCCCTCTTCCCCCAGCTCTTCCCCTGTCTTCAGCTCTTGCACAGGATCACATTAATATTCCTTTGAAGCCTGTTTCAACTGCAGCCAGATCTCCCTCTCTTCCACTCTAACTCCTCTCCCTTTTTTCCCCCTTACTTTATGAGTCTTTTCTCTGCTATTGTTTGTAGAAAGGATTGTTTTCCCACCATTTCAACTAACCAATGCAGCAGGGAGGGGCAGATCTATTACCTTTACTCAGGAGTTCTCGCTGTCCCTCCCCGATGTAAGTCGTGAGCAGTCACTTTGCGACAAGTAGCATACAAGATGCTAACGAGAGACTTCTGTAATGTCAATACAATAAAACTGGCCCTACATAACAAAATTGGTTCATTGCTGGCTACAAGCTAGCAATCAAACACAACAAGGTTGCCAGTTTAATGGTGTTTTGAGCTAATGTTAGCAATCAAACAAACATAGATAGCTAAAACGTTTTTGAAATAATTTCCATCTTCTGTTTGTAATGAGAAAAGTTTATTATTTCATGGATTTCAAAAATTTCAGTATGATAAGTTATGCCGTAAACCATTTAAATCTGAGCATGCGCAATTCAAATCTGCACTCGACTCACATTGGGGAGTGACACCCCTTGTTGCAGACAGAACATAGACACACACACACACACACACACACACACACATATAGAGGGGTGGTGGGTACCGATGGCTTTGACAGAGCGTGTTGATTGGTTCAGAATGGTTGCTGCCTCTTGTAGGAGAGTGGAACGGCTATTTTTAGATCAAGGGGTAGCTGGGAGAGAAAGACTGAGGAGGGCTGTGTGTGTGTGTGTGTGTTAGTGTGTGTGTGTGTGTGTGTGTGTGTGTAACACTGCAGTCTTGAAAGAAGTTCCCTCTTCACGAACATATACACACATGCACTAATGCAGCAGTGCCCCTTCTAAAGCCAGGGTGGTGTGTATTCCATGTGCTTGCTCCCCTTTTTCTCTCCTCCCTCCCTTTTTTCTTGCTACATCTCAACCCCCTGCAGTCTTTCTGTCTCTCTTGTTTCCCCCTCTCTTTCTCTATTTCTGAGCTTGCTCGGTGTGCAAATGTCAGCACTCTCCCATTTATTTGTCAGAGCCCAGAGCAACGTCCTGCACCCTCTGTTTACCTCTGTCTTCACAGCGCTGCCCCATTGCTACTGCTTTTCTCTTCATAACCCTTCCACTCCTCTTTCCCTCTTTATAAAATCCTTCCATCCTATATCCTTTCCATCTTCTACACCTCAATCTCCTATTTTCCTCACCACCATCCCTCACTCTCATCCCTCCATTCTCCAGCTCTGTTGCATTCCTTTCCTTCACATCCCTCCCTTGCCATCCCACTTCCATTTTTTACACCATTCTTGCTTCACCCATCCCCTCACCCTATCCCTCCGCCCCTCCTCTCGTTCATGGATCATGGCACTTCATTGGAGTAACATGACATTTCCAGTCTTGTCTAAAACTAGCATATCAAGTTTTGTGGATTAAATCCACTGCACCACAACGACCACCACCATTGTAAACCCTCCGGTGCTTCGTTTTGCATCTATTTGAAGAAACAAGCATGTCCGTTCACGTTTGGCCCCGTCAGATCACAAAACACCTTGTCCCTCTCGTCATCCTTCTCGTCTGTCTCTTTCTGTCTCCTCATTTATTTTTTTTTACCATTTTCCTCTCCCCATGTCTTTGTCTTTCTCCCTGTCTTGCTCTATCCGTCACTCTATCCGTCTGTGATCAACATTGATGACTCATGTGGCTCGCACCTGCTCTGCAGTTGAGGGGCTGCCGTGATTTCATAAGGAGAGGTTGGAGACAATGAAGGTGTGGATTCATATAGGCTCAGTGTGATCAAAAAGTGTACAGGGTGAAGGTGATGTCATTTGATTTGCAATATACTTTGGGAGGAAAACATGACACAGAAAACACAGCAGCAGTTACCCCATATATACTTTTTATATACAGGTACATGTGTGTTATTACATTAGAAACTGACAAGTGGGACTGCAACAAATAAGAGCATCCTATCCTACCTAGCTTAGATAAGTCTGTGATACATTTTTTTTTTAGACAGATGTGAACTGTGGATCAAAATGTAAGAATGAATACAGAAATGTTTCCAAAACAGCACAGAACTATTCAAGGTGTGCTTGTATTGGATCACCTTGGATGTTGTCATCTAGTTTTCATCATCTGATCAAAGAAATCATTTTGGTGTGTTTCATCATTTTCATTGTCTGATAATCAGTTCGGTCTCCTATATGGAGTACACAAGGGGCCAACTATGACACAGTTTAGACAATTAGAAAATAGTCATTCATGATACCTTTTTGCTTGTAATTGCTCTCAGTTATGAGAAAAAAAAATCATTTACTATTTGGAAAATGCCTGTGATGTAACAATAGCAATTTGTGCTGAAGCCCTTCGTGCATTTCATTTTAGATTGCTTATCAATTTGTGTGCTAATTTAATTTTTCTTTTGTCTCTCTCTGCCTATCTAGTGAGTGACAGCTGTTTTCGGAACCTTGCAGAGGACCGCAGTGGCGTCAACCTCAAAGATCTCATCCATGATCCCTCCCTGTGAGTATTGGCCTTTTTTTAATGACAATTCAACTTACAGAAATGACAAAAGAAAACATCAGGCGTTACTTTTAGGGACACAACCGTTTATTCCAGAGTTAATTCGATCAATTAACTTTAAAGCCACGACACTGAGAAATATGTACAGGCTTTCGGTTTGTGTTTGTGTGCACTTGAGTGTGCAAGCCATCTTCTTTTTGTGTAGCTAAGAAACTAAAAATATCTCTTCAAGACAACATTGCGGGGCTTGGTGTCGCCCTATGGAGAGAAATTCCCAGCATGCATGGCAACAACAAAAGAGCTGCAGCACTCTGTTTAAGGATGACTCTCAGTAGCTGTAAGAAGAAAGAAGCTAAAGGAGGTGAAATCAACATTTGTTTCCACAAACAGGGATGTGAATAGTGACAATAGAGCACTAAGAATGCGCAGGAAAACAATCATCTCCATCACAATTGACCTTTTAAGTGTATGTCCAAACAAACTAAAATCCTGAAGAAAAACTCCTTGTGCTAAATGCAATCAAACATTGTTTTTGCACATTTGAAGAAGGTTTAAAATATTGGGTTCTCTCTATGCTCATTTGGCTTATTTCTGGTCTAAACAACTCAGGTGGTGGTTATGGGATTTTCTCTTTGCTCCAGTCATAAGAAATAACAAGTGACCAAATACATTCTTTAACTTTAAAACAAAGCAAACTGTCTACAAATCTATGAAGAGTGTGAAAGTAAAAAGGACAAGCTATTTACTAAAATCCATTAATTACCTTAAACCATAAAAAGAAACCTCACCTATAAGAGTCAAAATGTGGCCATTGCATCTTAATGTGATTGCTTAACATCCAAAACTATAGACACAATAGACTGCTATAACAGACTCCACTCCTCTAGGAAGGCTCTCATTGAGATATTGGACCCTGGCTGCTGGGATTTTCTCCCATTCAGCCACAAGAGCATTAGTAGTGAGGTTAGGTACTGATGTTAGGCAATAAGTAAGTGGTTCACAGTTCCAGTTCATCCTAAAGGTGGGATTCGATACGGTTGAGGTCAGGCTCTGTGCAGGCTAGTTAGGTTCTTCCAAAATGGAAAACTACTTCTTAATGGACCTGGCTTTGTACATTGGAGCATTGTCATGTACCAACAGGAAAGTAAGGATCCTCCACAAACTGTTGCCACAAAGTTGAAATCATTCAATTTGATTAATTTTATCTTAAGCATTATTACTTCAAATGGAACTATGGATCCGAGCCCAAACCACAAATTCACACCTGTGTCCACATACTTTTGGCAATATAATATCAACTGACTATTTCAACCATAGCAGTTCACAGCAGAAAAGAAAGGAGGCCATGTTTTATGTCATGTTGATTTTGTCACTAAGATTTATCAGAAGAGCTCGAGCGATAACTGTTTTTTATGTCAATGCACAGCACACGTTGCCATTCGAAATGCCGCTTCAGCCTGTGACTCGAACACTACGAACTGTGACACCCAACATGCAGCCTCAGACCCGCTTCTCTACACATTCGAATCATTCTCCATACAGCCATTGATTTGCTGAAACTCCCCTGCTCCTCTCTCACAATATCACCCCAGTCAATATCACTGTGTGTCACCAGTTCCCCCGCTGTGGGACCCTGGACTGATCCACGCTTGTCATGTCCTTTACGGTATGTTTATTTTGAGGCTGATGTGTAATGTACGTGTCAAGTCTGTGTGAGAAGGCTTGTGCAATTATGTCATGTGCGTCACGCTAGACAGAATTCCAGTGATTAAGGATCCATCGCATGCTTATTTGTACAGTATGCACACTGGGGAACATTTGGAGTTGTTCTGTATTATGTTATTTTTTTTTTTGAGTATCTGTCCGTGCACACATAAACAAGCTTCAATTCATGTCTGTGTGGCTTCTTTTTTTTTTTAAACAGTAATGTATTCTATAATGTCATGTTTGAAAAATCTACTCTTCAGGTTGTCCAGTAAAATCTGTAAGGACTAAAAAAGACCAGCATTGATTTGAAGTAATGTCAAGCTTGTGATAACATTATTATGGCACTTTTTTGCACATGTAGTTGTGCTTGTGTATGCTTTTATGTTTTTTTGTGTATTGCAGTTTGCTTTATTTGGACTGGTATTTGACATTACTTATGTGCAACATTGCATGTATTAACATAGTGATAGATTACATTTTTACCAACAGAATAAGGAAGGTTTTTAAAGTATCTGCAAAGTCTCAAGATATCTCTGCAGCATTTCAAGAAACATCCGTTGACAACATATTACATTTCTTTCCTCACAATACTGGCTTAATGCAACTAAAGCATGATAAACAGATTTATGTTTATGTTTAGGCAACTCAAATCACTTAATCTTGGTTAAGTATTGAAAAAGTCTGAAAACACGAGACAGGATGAGTTTACATTTTCAATATTTTTTAGTGATTAGCCCCTAACCCACCTTTAACCTAATAGTGTCAAATACCTGGAATTCTACCTGTACACCTACTGTACCACTCACCCTGAATTTCTAGGATCACCAGCCTATGCAAGTTCTCTAGTACTAATCTCCACTCTCATTTTGATTTACAAGTTTCAAATCGCCACTGGAAAAAAAAAGATGGAATTATATAATTTAATATTTGGATACAAGTCATGGCAAGGTCTGCATGCTTTGGATTCCATGTTAATGTCACCACTATAATTAGTTATAGGGAACTTTTGCTTTATCGAACAGCTAAAATCAACTTATTATCAATTTTACACTTTTCCTTTCTCTCTCTCATGGGAAATGAATACACTTCCAGTGATGGCTAGTGGTTTTGCTCAGTGTGGATGCAGAGTTAAGGACTCTAGAAGGCACTCTGGAAGACAGTGTTGTATAGCAGTTAACTGAGAGGGTTGCTCTCGGTTTAAACAGAATGCTGTTAAACATTTAAATTGGACATTCAGACAGACAGGCAGGCAGCGTTAGCGTCCCTGTCTGCTCTGCTGTGTTGCGGTGATGGTAGCTGATGCAGATGGGCTTTGGCTGACCCCCTCTGGCCTGAAATCCTCCATGCCATGTTAATCCACGCCACACTACAAGTCAGCGGCTCCATCAGGTTGACCAGCTGGAATACTGTGCCCTCAATGTGCCACCGCTGCTGTGACAGAGATACATAGACAGAGACAGAAAGAGAGAGAACGCGGAGGAAGGAAGGGAGGGAGTATGGGGCCACAGCAGGACACATAACATAAACTATAATCACAGGCACACAAACTCGCACACACACACATCGGCACATGCAATCAATCAGTCTGCCCAGTTTGGCCTTCAGGAGCATCCAGAGGTGTGTCAGGTAAAAAGAAAAATGATATGTGGCAAAGCAAATGATACCCAGCCTCAAGGACACACAGATGAGGCAAGGGTGGATTTGTGTCTATTAGTTTGTTGTATGCATCTTTACCTTTCCAGTGTGAGCGAGTTCTATTGTTTAAATTGATATATTGTGGTGTGTCATGTGTGTGTATCTCTGGGTGTTTATGTTTACTTGGTAAAGGCTGAACAATCCTTCCCCCCCGGGTGTATGTCTCTGCCTTTTAGCAACTTCTGTTGTAACAACCTTTGTCAATTTTACAAATTGTCACAGTTAAGAATAGCTAGGAGTCAATCAGATGGGTGACAGTGGGCTCAATTTTACAGTCAGGACCCAGTCAGGGGAGGAACACACACACACACACACACACACACACACACACACACACACACACACACACACACACTCACTCACTCACTCACTCACTCACTCACTCATAAACCTATATTGCCAGAGATCCAGCACCAATAACCATCTTATCAGCACATTGCTGCTTGGATTGACTTTCTTATCACAGACATATTTTGTGCTTACTATGTGACTCAGTTGTGTGACAGTAAAGTCTCAACAATTTCTGAGGCTCTACCGGCAGACCTAAGCAAAGGTGTTGTTTATATTGCAAGTAATTGAACCACATATTTGAGCAGTGCTTGCTTTGCCACTGATGTTAACTGTGTTGTTTAAATATATAAAGTCCATTTGATATGTGGTGTAGCTGGGACGGTTTAGAATAAGAAATGGGAGAGGGACTTTCAGCAATGGCAGATCTGAACCAGGATGACATTTATTCTGTAAATAAATAGAACGCTTGTGGGGTGGAGTGGTCTGCAGAATACTCAAGTGTGTGTGTGTGTGTGTGTGTTTTTGAGGCGGTGTGCGTGTTTAGTGGCTGTGAGTGGAATCATAAGAGTGGAACCCCTCGCTGAGCACTCAGAGCTCTCATCATGGTAGGTGTTTGAAGAGGTGGGCTAGTCCATCCTTCTCCTCCTCCATCCTTCCGTCCATCCTTTCTTCTATTAGCTAACATGTTGAGAGGTGACCCCTTGAAAGCTTTTCTACATATGGACAAACCAACAACCCAGCTGTAATGGGCTCGACTCCATGCTACAACTGTGTGTGTGTGTGTGTGTGTGTGTGTGTGTGTGTGTGTGTGTGTGTGTGTGTGTGTGTGTGTGTGTGTGTGTGTCAAAAGAAAGAGTGGGATTGAGTGCCCTGTACAAAGAGCTTGTATTATTAATGAAATCACCCTTCAGATGGGTCTTATTTTGGAAGTGTCCCACTACCACCGAGATTTGCAGCTGGCTCACAAGCACCAACGTACACACATACTTTTCCTCTTTCTTGTTAAGTATGCCCCTGACAGTCTATCCCTCCTTTTTCTCACTCTTTTCACTCTGTGCCTTGCTCTCTCATCCCGTCTTTCTCTCGTTATCCTCCTCTATGTGCTCGTCTTTTATTCATAGAAAGATTTGGCTGAGGCATCCAGGCTTTCAGGCCAAAACTATTGCCATGCCCCCCCCCCCACCCTCCATCTCTTCCCCCTTTTCATTCCTTTCTCCGCCTGAATCAGGATTTGTCCACACCTCAAGCAAAAAAGCCTTTATTCCAGGCCGACTACCTCTGGCCTGCTGTTTGAGGACATGCAGTAGAAATAGACATAGATGGGTGTTAGAGATTAAAATGTCGCACGCCCTTTCCCCTCTAATAGGCTTCCCTCAATTCAGAGCACACCCACCCAAATACAGCCAAGCACTCTATCTGCAAAGAAGCCAGTCATGCTGAAACACACATTTATGCACATACTCATATACTGTATTTAAATTTTCCCATTCACATCTGTACATGGATACATGCAAATATGCTATATGCATGCATGTGCACACACATGCACAAATATACACACGTGTGGATACAGTGTGCATGTACGTTCAGGTGACGATGTGCAATCAAGGTCCCCCGGGTGCAGCTCAGCCAAGCATGTTGCAGTTATATGGAAAGCCAACTTCGTTGTAGTTATTTCTCTAAATCAACTACAAAAACTTGTGTCAATTTCATCAATTTTTCCGTCGCTATTTTATTTTTTACAGATGTAGCTATGTATCTAGTAGCTATGTAGTAAAATCATAATTCCATTCTTATTTCGCCTACAGAGCTCTGATAGGTTGATTGTTTTCCTGGGAAAGTATCTTTCATCAGTGGTAACAACATCAGGCTTATTTGAATTGCTGGACAAATTGAGATTATGAGGTCTGGTACCTGACTTTTACAGTACACAAGCATCCACATACAGTGTATGTTTTTGTGCATGTATGATTGCACACAAACATTATTTTCACTCAATTATACATATTTGAGTTTCTACACAAACACAATTTATTAGGTACACCTACCAAAATGTATTACAGTCTAATTCAACAGTCTTTCAATAAATCCTATTTTCATGAAGTTATGATGTTCAGTTTTTTTTTGAGACTGTTATAGGGAGGTGTTGATTTAATATAGTGTTAATTTAGTCTTAGTGGATGCTGTAGTTTGTGCACCTGTTAAACTGTATTGTGTTATACTGACAGGTGTTTCTGTTGTTTTGTCACCGTCTTGTGAAACACTTTCCTGCTCTGCACCCACATACAGTACATGCGTTTACCTACAATGATTCATATGGTACTATACATGTAGTACATACAATATATACACACATATACATATATAAATCCATAAAGATACATACATTCATATGTAAACATACATAAATAAGAATACCATACATACAATACATACAGAAATATACACACGTTTGGCCCCATTTGTAGTGTGTACCGCAAAACTCCACATACAGTTTGTAAATACTGCAGCTCTTATACACCGTATAACAAACATGTCACATGTGTTGGACATACACAAATCAATACACAAGTCATACCTCAAAGATATTTCCTGAACATGCAACACACTCAAAAATGTCCAGGCAACAACATATTGCTGTCTTTGCACAGAAATGGCATCCCCGATAGTGACAAAAAAAAAAAACACAAACATCACTGGCACACACAAACTCTCACACACTCACAATGAACAACACAGCAACTAGAGGCTTCAGGCAGAAGGGGTTGCCTAGGATACGGTGGGAAGGAACCCTAGTTATTTGTGTTGAGCATATTTTCATTTGGGCTGAAACAGAGAGGCATAAAAACCCCAGGAGAGGGAGAGAGGTGATTTGTCCTGACAGCTCCTTTACTCTCCTGAGGTGTAACATAGACACACACAAACACATAAACGGACGAATGCACATGCATGAACACAATCACAGACACATACAGAGATGCCAAAATCCCCCCTCCCTCCCAAGCACATCAAGAGAAGTAAATCACTCGTGCCATCACAGGAATATCAGCAGGGGTTTGTGTGTGTGTGTGTGTGTGTGTGTGTGTTTCATGAGAAATTACTTCTTAAATGATTCTTTCTGACTTTTCTGCCTTTTTTGTCAGAACCAGACAACTTTCCTCATCTCCATGCATGCTCGCTGCAGTATTTTGGTGTTGTCCTGCTTAGCATGTCTCTCTGCTGCTCCATTGCACAGTTTGAAAACCGAGCAGAGTCAATGGATTTGGTGAATGGTGTTTCCACAGTGAAGCATCTTCTTCTTCTTTCTTTTTTTTATCTCAGTGTGTGAAGAGTGAGAGTTTGTGGAGAAAATCATCATAGAAGCAGAAAAAAATTGTGGATGCTTAAATGTTCACGTAGTTCATGGGTCTTTGTCTAATGAGAGGGTATCATGTTGTCTAAGTGGCTGAAGCGGAGGGGAAACATGATGCAGTAGTATCCCAAATCTAGTGATTCTTTAAAAAAAAAAAAGGTTACATAAGGGGTGTCTGTGCAGAGCCTTCACCTTGAGCCTGGGGTTGTTCTTTTTGGGGTGTCATACCTGATCTGGCCACAGGAGGTTGCTATGGCTCAGGGTTCAGCAGCAGAAGCCGCTTTGTCCTTGTCAGAGCTCTCTCTTCAGTGGGCCATCCTGAGGAAAATCCTTTCAGAAAGGGATGTTCAAGGGCATTCACTCTCACTCTTCTTTACTTGCTGTTAAACCTCAATATCTCACTCTATTTCCTGTCTCTTGCTCAACTGTCTTTATTTCTCTCATACTTTTCCGGTTCTTCTTCATCTCTGTCATCTGTTTTCTTTTCTGTCTTTCAGTGTTTTCACTGGCCTGCATTGTCTTAAATGACAAGTGTAGGGTTGTTTCCTGTGAGACCAGGAACTGAAGAACAGACATTTTTTTCAGTCAGACAAACGTCACTTTTACAAGCTTTTGGATGCATGTCTGTGTCTTTTGTTGAGGGGTATTTTCTGTTTTATTACTTTGAGAAATATAGAGGTGAGCCCACAATATCCAGGTCTTTTACCTGCTAACCCACTTGGATACTCCACTTGTGGCAACAGGACAGTGCATATGCCAGAGAGAGACTTTCCTTTACCTGGTCATCCTAAATTTAAGCTCTGCGCTTCTGCTGTTTTTTTTTAAAGAAAACACTGACTGAAGGTCCACAGTTCCTTAGTTGACCTCTCTGTAGAAAAGTAGCCAAAAGAGGATTTCTTTTTTTACTACAGGGATCAATGATGTAGCTTGTCAGGAATGTAACACTTTAAAAGTGTATCTGTAAATGAATGGCTTTTTTTCCTTTCTCAGATTGGGGGGTATGATCACAGCCTACAAGATAGTGCCAGATGAGATAGACGAAATCAAGGTATGTAATCTATCTATCTGTGTATACTGTATCTGTCTGTCTGTCTTTCGGCCTTTTTTTATTCGCAATGATGATTTTCCTAATTATAATTAATCGCATGTGTATGTGAGCAGGAGACTCTGGTGGATTGGTGCGATGAAAAGGAACTTAACCTTATCCTAACCACCGGAGGCACCGGCTTTGCCCCAAGAGACGTTACACCAGAGGTGGGTTGTTGAATACGTCAGGACACACTCTAGTGTTGGAACTGGCTCAAAAGAGTGACTGCGAACAGTGTCCTGAGTCACGTTTTATTTTTTTCTGTATTTCAAAATGATGCAAACTGTGATAATGAAGCTTGAGAGTAAAATAAACATGTTACATAAGAATCAACAAGAAGAGCTTGGGGTGAAATATGGGCGCTGTTTTGTTAAGAGGTCAAGCGGATGGAAGTTATTTATACAACTACAATAGAAGAATGATGGCTAATAGATCTCTCTCTTTGCTGCCTGTGCTTCATTCAGGGAACCTCAGCCTGTTTTTGCTGATTACACACACATGTTGCAGCACTGATTACCACACAGTGTAATAAGCCCCGTGGTCACATGGGAAATAAAGAGGCAGAAGTTAGATCCTTATTGATTCACTTTTATGAAAAAGATATGGGTAGCACATGTAACAAGCTATTAGGAGATAATGGGTGGCAGGTGTGATGGATTTATAAATAAACTACGAGCGAGGTCAACACACACTCAGATTTCCTATTCCTTTATTGTATTGGCACATTTCCAAATTGTTCACGAAATAACTTTTTATACTACAGATCAGATTAACTAAATATTTCAGACTCAGATCATAAAGGTTGTGTACACTGTTCTATCTTAACCAAAATGATTGTAGGGATTTTTAGGTATTAAAACTGCAATCACCCCATGTTTTCTACTATATTTTAATTCATATTTATAAGTTACATACCATATTTACTTACTTTTTATTTTATGAAGGACAACATACATTAATTAACATCTCTATAAATGTGTAGGTGTTAGCCAGCTGGCTAATTTTCAACTGTAGTCCTTTTGGCCAGATGTTTTTAGACCAGAGCAAGAGAAATAAGAATTCATTGTTTCTAGTTTATGCCCCACTAGGTCAGTGACAGGGGAAACCCAAGGGTACATTAACATGAACGTTTTTATTTTGAAGTTACATTAAAAAAAATACATTGTAATTTCAGGCTTCTCAAACTGGATTAATGCAGTTGTGATCTAGTTTCACATAACTTTAGATTAGGATTTTTTGGGGATTTATACAGATATATCGGTACAACCTCTCTCTCACACAGTCACACACACACACACACACACACACACACACAAGCAATTTGGCAGGGGATGAGCTGTGGTTCTCAGCAGTATCATTGGTCCTCATCAATCATGGTAGACAGCAACCTTCCTGGAAGGGGGAAGACACATACACACTGTAGTCACTGATAATACCTGCTATCTGATTCAACCCTGTGTGCTGGAGACAACGATATCGCTCTGTCTGTCCCTGTGAGTTTGGAGACCATACAAGACACATATGACTGTCTTCTGTTTAGCTGAAAGCAAACCGATTATGTGTCATCTCTTTACTCTAATCAAAGAGCTCTTTGTATTCTATCTGGAATATAAATTTTACTTTAACTTAATTTGCCTTATTGTTCTATTACAGTAAGTACAACATGTTGCTGTATTTGACATTGCATCCATTGACAAACCATGTTGCAACTCTCTAAAAGTCCTTATCTGACCTGTGTCCTCCCTGTCTACATTACCAACCAAGATTGATTTCATCTTTGAAGTCAGTATGTAATTTTCTTAGTCACTCCGTGCAATTTAACAATTTAATTTTAAGTGCTTCTGCAACTAGGAATTTCCCGTAAAGACCAGTTGTCAATCGTACCATAATTTTGTATATTACATACCAACCAGCAGGGATACAAAGGGTTCAGAGGTGGTGGTTTTGTCTATTTCACTTTCTTCGCAGGCATATAACCAGCTCAAATGTAGTGACTTACCTTTAATTAATATTTGAATGGTTTGCAGATTACTGAAGTTTGTTCTTGTGCTATGTTGCTGTGGTACTACAACTACAAGTGATAACGTCTATTCCTACCACACATCAAAGTTTCTCTCAAAATTGTATGAGATCATGTTGGTTATCTTCACCTCAAGACTCCGCCACACGGCCACGTGTTTATTTCTTTAAAAATAGAAAAAAAGTTTTAAAAGTTTTAAAAAGTTTATTTTGGTTTTAAGTAGCAAAGTTTCATACAGCTTTTACTCTGATAAGAGTAAAATTGCTCTTGTTTTGGTCAGACATCAAAGCTGCACCCCATGTAAACCCATAATATGGCATTTTAGCTTAATCTCTTTTCGTTAGTTGCCATCCAACAGATGTATTCTCAGATGATTGCTTTTTTCATGCAAGTACTTTGAATTCTGATGATTAGCCCATGGCAGAAGAAAGGATGTATGGGAAATGTCTGTTCCAATGAACAATTGAATAGAACTAAACCCCCCTACTTCCTTTTACATAGGTGTAGCATGCTTTCAGAGAAAAAAAACAAAAAAAACATTGTCGTTCTGAATTTGATTGCTTCACTTGACCAGTGGAGGACTTTTTCTGATCATATTTTGTCATATTTCATCTCATACACTCACAATCTTCTCCCTTCTCTTACCCTAATCATACATATAATAGATATCCTTTTTTTCTGCAATAACCCAATCATATTGCCCCCAAACCTAGTCTATCTTTTACACTTTGTCCAAATGCATGCCTGTTGAATCAACCCATCTCCTTTTTCTTCCAATCAGTGACTTTGTATGATGAGGTATAAATCCAGCCTTACCACTTCCTCTCTCTCCCTCCTTCCCTTTTGTTTCTCTCTCACCCCTCCTCACTCCCTCCCACACGCTTTCCCTTCTCCTCATCTCTCTCCCCTCCCTCCCTCCATCTCTCTCCTCTCCTGAGTCCAAGCCCACGATGCTCATCAGTAGCTCCTCATCTCTTTGAAGTCTTTTCTCTCCTCTCCCTCGCTAATGGTGCGTTTGAAGTGTCACTCAACTCAAGGACACCCAACACACAGCTGGATGAGAGTGCTCTATCTTTTCCGCTATCTATCTGTCAAGAAAGCGCAGCTTCAACCGCAGTCCTACAAATGTATATACACTCACACCCAAACAAATGGATTTGTTGCATGTACCTGCAATTGGCAATTCCACCATTCCTGGAAAGCATATGTACCTATTTCCAGGCCGACCAAGAAAAAGACATATTTCTATATTGATTTCAAAGATTAAATCAATCGTGATTGTTGATGGGGGTACTGAATGGGGAGGAGACAGGTCAGATAAGTATTTTTCAGCCTTCAGACAGCCTTCAGAGATGGATTGTGCAAAAGGGATTGTAAATCGATATTTGAAGGCCAGTCCAGATGTTTAGAATCAAGGCATGTATTCAGTATTTCCTGGTCATCTGCCTGACAGCTCTTTACCTACCAAGATCTTATTAATGAGGCATCCTTCTAAGGTGTTCATTTCCTGTGATGTTGTTAGTCAACTATGTTACATTGTTTTTCTCTATTGTTGTAGTCATTGTAAATCATTATTTTACATACAGTTACAACATAAAACACTACTATTAATACAGTACAATACATTAAAATACAATACTGTACAGTCACAATATATACAAATGTACTTGCGCTTTGTAACATGCTTCTGGACCCAATGGAAAAATTGATGTCCTGTTGTTCTATTGTTTATATTGACATTTGAAATGTCACTTGTAAAAACATATATATTGTATGTTTATTTGTTTTGCTTTTATTGTAGAAAATGCTGCTGTAATAAAGGAATTTCCCCGCTGTGGGATGAATAAAGTATAATCTAATCTAATCTAATCTAATCTAATCTATCTATATACCAGAAATAGTCAAGACTCATTTTATCATTTTAGTCTCTAAATTGTTTTCTTTAATTCTAGCAGCAACGACTTCCAAATTTAAAGTAAATTTAAATGCGTCTCCCTGAAATCACAGATACACTATTTAACTTTCTTTCATTTGCTCCCATCTGCTCTATGTTTTGTCATGAATATCTTCTAAATGACTGGGTCAAATATAAATTTCCGCACACACTTGTCACTTCTGCATTGGTTGACTTGGTCGTCAATTTTTCGCTCAAAAGGACCTTTCTCATAACATGTAGTTTATGTAGTAAATTAAAATACCTGTGTTCATTTTGTTATAGTAGCTTGTCTAAGCATGAGGAATTGCTGTCCATCAAATGTCAACATCAATCTCTATATATGACCCTGCCTTGTGATTAGGGTGACCAGATGAGAATTTTACCCATGTGGGGGGGGCAACAAAATGATTTATTACTTTTATTCATAAATTAAACTGTCTGTCATGTAAACCCAAAAATACAAATACATACGTTGGTTTGTACAGTTGTGCTGTTAGTTATGTAGTTTACTGTTAGCATGCAGCCTGACGTCTAACTCCAGAACTAACGTACAGTAAAATCTACAGCTTTACAATAAATTGTTTCAAAAATTCTTAAAATGGACACTTGCTTATTAGACTATGGTCACACTAATGACCCTCCACTTTATCTCTCCTACCCCAGGCCACAAAGGAGGTGATAGAGCGCGAGGCTCCAGGGATGTCTCTGGCTATGCTGATGGGATCCCTCAACGTCACACCACTAGGCATGCTTTCTAGGTCAGACACACTGTCATGTACAACACAACCAAAGCACACATACTATTATTGACATCCTTTTCATTGAATTTCTTTATTTAATGCTTTTATTTGAACAGGCAGCCTCATTGAGATCAAAATCAAGACCCGGTGCTCAGGATTAAACATGAACTGTATAAACATAGACAAACATACAATCTACATAACATGCCGTGTATGCTAAAGTTAAAATGTCCTGTGACCTGACATTATAATCATTGTGCTACTGCTGCCAGTTATTCCAGTAGAGCCTCATAGATAAACAATGTACAGTGTGACTTCCTTCTGTTGGTTAAAGAGGACCATCCCACCTTTTGGTGTTAGACAAAATGGTAAGTTAATTTAAAACCTGTGTAGGTATTAATGCCGCGCATTGTGATACATTGAATCAAGGCTTTAAGGTGGAGGGAGAGGCATATATTACCATAATCAAGCATACTTTGTCGCACTTTCTTCCTCTCTATTAATATAAACGTTCCTCTGTGTTTGTGCGTTGCAGACCTGTGTGTGGTATCCGAGGGAAGACGCTCATCATTAACTTACCTGGAAGCAAGAAAGGTTCCCAGGTAGGAAAAACTGCAAAGAGATGTAACAACATCACTGTTTTTTCTCCTGTGTATGTGAAGATGTAGGTGAAGTTAAGATAGAAAGAAACTGACCCCCTACTTCTTTTCTCTCTCTTCTGGATAAATAAAATTGAATTGAATTAATAGATTCACCTTCTGACTAGTCTCGCATTGCCAGACCAATCTCCACAGCGCTGTGTCAGTGCTGCAGTATGGTCTGTCTACACCATCTTTCTATTCCCAGATAGGGGGTGGGGAGAGACAGAGAGAGAGAGGCTTGTTTTATATCTTTAAACCAATCGAAATCATCCTGGGTGGAGATAGCGACAGGTAGGAAAATTTTGAGGGACGCGCCGTCATGCTTTATCCCAGCAATCCATTAAAGCCAGACTACCTGATGACAGCTCAGGCAATGATTTTTTTGTGATTCAAATAAATAATAGTGCTGTCAAACGATTAAAATATTTAATCGTGATTATTTGCATTAATGTTATAGTTAACTCGGAATTAATCGCATAATAATGCTCTTATCAACATGGAAAAGTGGATCGGCTCACTTTGTGCAAATGTTTTTTTTAATTGTAAACACCATTGGCATATAGCCTACTGTAGTGTTCAATTTCCATTTCCATTCTCACTCAGCAAATAACCTCTCACACAGTGTAACACTGTCCATCAATAAAAGGGTGAAAAAAATACTTTGACATGGGGGGGGGGGCATCAGCTGTGTGATTGGCCATCAAGTGGTATTTCAGACAAGACGTGCTGTGACGATAGCTCAGTTCACAATGATAAAACACACAGATCACTGTGGTCTTGTCAATGAAACCATTTGGCAACTTTCAAAAAGAGTTTCCATCCAGAATCGTATTGGCATCCATTTCGGCGTCATGCGCTCGCCATCCACTCAAAACATAACGTTACTACTCTTTGGCTGGCTCGCACGCCCAAACAAGTGTGTGCAGCGTGCCTGTTGTTTTGTTTCTGGTCTAGCTAGCGCCGGTGTGGTGTTGTAGTTTTTCTAACGTTACTAGTTGTTGCAACAGCATGTGAAAAAAACTTTTGCTAGGCCAAAAAGAACATTAATCTCGTGATGAAAAGGTGGGAGTGCTCCTGTGATGTAGCAGCAAGCCATGGAGTGGGTGCGAGACATTGTCCAAGATGGCATGTAGTTTGGACAGCATTTTCCTCTTTGACACCACCGACAGAGAGTCCAGAGTCCTGTATTTCTTTCTGTGCAAAAGCATAGATGCAGGGTGGGTTTGGGTTATTTCTGGTATATGTGAGCATCTTTGTGTATGTTATACGTGTGTGTGTGTGTGTGTGTGTGTGTGTGTGTGTGTGTGTGTGTGTGTGTGTGTGTGTGTGCGTGTGCGTGTCCACCCACTGCTGTCTCTGCGTCCCCCTCCATCTGTCTACCTCTCTGCTGCGCTGACCTACACATCTGTCTCCGTCTCGTTACGCGCCTGCTTCTCCTGATCGATTTTAGTATTTCTTTTAATCAATTACGCCACCTCTCCCCCATCTGCTGCCATATTATTGTTTCCCTCATCAACCCCCAGTTAAAGTTTACTGCACAAGCCGTCCATTGCAGGCTTTTTTTTACGATGATCTCCTGTCATAAAGATAACGGTGAAGTCCAGCTGATCCAGGGCCCTATGTCAGAGTGTCGGCTGTGCATCTTTTAGCTGCTAGTTTGTCTCTTTGGCCTCATTTACACTGCAGATAAAATACACTTTATATCCATGTTGTTTAAATCAATCACATCTTTGTGTACGTTTGGCATTTGATATATGTCCTGTTTTTTTGCGTTTTGTCTATATTGTGATAAGATCTTAGTTTTTAGTAAAGGAGTCCTTATATATTTATAAATTGTGTGAAAATTAAAATGGAAAGCAATTTTTTGGGGGGCATTTTTGGCCTTTATTTTTGCCAGGACAGCTGAAGACATGAAAGGGGAGAGAGAGGGGGGAATGACATGCAGCAAACGGCTGCAGGTCTGAGTCAAACCCAGCCCGCTGCGTCGAGGAGTAAACTTCTG
This sequence comes from Percina caprodes, assembly GCA_013375575.1. Taxonomy (NCBI): domain Eukaryota; kingdom Metazoa; phylum Chordata; class Actinopteri; order Perciformes; family Percidae; genus Percina; species Percina caprodes. The sequence continues at coordinate 1,848,312 of JABXJD010000054.1, read as the reverse complement.
TATATGGACGCCCGCTCTACCAACTGAGCTATTTGGACGTACAATTGAAAGCACTTTTAAAGGGGTATTTCAGTGTAGAATTATACAAACATAGCTTAATTTTACTGTTGGGACTCACCAGAGACAGATTAACACATAAATGGTCAAATCGAAGCAGCAGAGGAAGAGATAGTCTGACCTTTTGTCAAGGGTCGAGTTTTGCAAATACTGGATCCTACATATCCAATAATGCAACTCAATAGCATATTTTGTTAAGCCTTTGTTGCCTGGTTAATGCTTACATCTTTCAAACTCTATGCCCCAAATTCACAACTCAAACTATCCGTTAAAAATGTGAAACCTCAATCCCAATCTAAGATTATTCTGATGACATTATCCAGGTTTTTAGTACTATTATTATACTATTTACTGTTAACAATGCTTTGTATTACATTATATATTATATACTGGTATTCTAGTTCCTAATCTCTGATTACTGTTGCAACTAGATAAAAGGCCTAACATGTGTGTTATAACCTTTATTTAAACCCATTACACACACACACACACACACACTCTCAGCTGGTCCATAATTAAATTGTCAATTTGAAAACGGCCCTCTGGAGCCTTTGATGTAAGGGCTTTAAGGTCCTGACTTTTGCACTTGTTATTTCTGGATTCTTACAATGTTAGTGATCTAGAAATTGAAGCATGTTACCGGCTATTCATTTTGTTTTTTTCTTACTCTCCAATGCCTATTCTCTACTGTCCTTGTTTCAGTATTTTTCTTTCTTTCTCCTTAACTTTTTATGTCCATCTCACTGTCTTTTTGTTGCTGTTTCTTTTTGCTCTCTCACTGAATCTCTCCGTCTCTCTCCAACTCTCTCTCTTAATCTCTCAATATCTTATCCACCCTCTCTCTCTCTCTCTCTCTCTCTCTCTCTTTCTCTCACTCACTCTCTTTCTCCACGTCTCTTTCTCTTTCTGTCTGTCATCCTCTCTCGTCATCTCCTGCAAGCCCCTCTCTCAGAACAGCAGTGTCTTCCCCTTTTCCTCCATCCTTCTCTCTCGCTTGGGTTTCTCATCCGCTGGCAGTATATCCAGGGATTCTGCTCTTTAGTGTTTTTGACAGTTACTCTCCTCTAGGACAAAACAGAGAATAAGAACAGAGATGTACCTAATAAAAAAAAAAAAAATTCATGGCACGCAATGAATGCACAAAACAGGAAAGGAGGAATGTCCCCAGGCTCTTGACACCAGCCCCACTCATTTTGCCCAGTCCTTTCCCTCATCAGCCAAACATACCTGACCCTCCTTTCCAGCAAAAAGCATAAACAGTCAACTGTGTGCTGATGGGTTTGGGATGTGTATGTGTGTGAGTGAAGGGGGAGGTATGGGGTGGAAAGGTTAGCTTTCGGCTAAACAGCAGGGCCAACTGATGTCCTTCTGCTCCCGTTTTGGTATTTTTCATGCTCACTGGTGGAGGATGCTATTCCAGCCATGCATGCATCCATAAAATTCTGTTTATAATAGTATTCATTTCTATATTTATTCAGTACATATCCATCCTGCACCATGGAACCATTGTATATCCTGCACTTAGGTCTGGTTGCCTTGTACCTGTACATGTGTAATGACAATAAAGTTGAATCTAATCTAATCTAATCTAATCCTAGTGTGGATCTATGGGATTTTACATTCTGTCAAATCGAGGTTAACATCATCATATTAAAGCCTGTTCTATGCACACATAAAACGGGATGGAAAGTGAAGAGGTTGCTCCGAAAGCCAGTTCGCAGCCAGGGTAGATACTGTAAAGCGTGGGAGCGATTAATAATGTATCTTCTCAATGCTTAAAATACACAGGAAGATAAATAATTTCACAGATTAGCGCTTGTCTTGGGAGTGAGGAGAATGGAGCATTTAGCATTGTTGAGGAGCCCGCAGGCACACAGAAAGACACCAGAGAGGGAAACACAGATGGAGGAAAGAAGGAATGAGCACAAGCCAGAATGCATGTGGCCAGAAGGAGGCACTGTGATCTGCTGAGGTTGAGGAGGAAATCTCTGCTTTGATTTTACTGCCTCAAGCAGGGTGTATGTGTTACGTAGAACTGACTGAGTGCATGACAGCATTCGTGGTTAATATGCATATTAGAGAAAGTCCTTTATTTCTACCTGTATTAAATATAATTGAACATGTTTTTGTGAGACAATGTCCTTGTTGCCTTGATAAATTCAGCATAATCTAAATTTCCTAGCACTTATTCCATCAGTAGTTATGTCATACTCAACAGTTGTTCTTCTTTTTTCTCTTGAACTGAAATATATTTTTACTCCCTAATTATATCTAGTTCTTCAAGAGAAGGGTTTTGAGGCTTTACATGTGAAGCAACTGCAAAAAGCGTTGAGTTTCACTGACAGTATCTCTACTTCGATTAAAAAAAATAAAAAATAAAAAGGGCAACGTTGAAGAGTTATAAATTAGCCTGTGAGAGAAAACAACTTTTTTTTGTCAAACAGACACGGAGTGGTAAGCATAACATGAATTTTATGGAAGACGTGCAGTGGAAATATACATTGTTCTAAATTTAACTTGTGATAATTACTTGTAATAATTAGTAATAATTTATTTTGTTCATGCTGGCTGCTATTGCTTGAATATCAATGTAATCCCTCTTACTGATATTTTCTCCTTCCTTGCACTCCTCTGTCCTTCTACCCTTCCAGGAATGCTTCCAGTTCATCCTGCCGGCGCTGCCGCACGCCATCGACCTCCTACGGGACGCAGTGGTGAAGGTAAAGGAGGCGGCCGATGAGCTGGAGGACCTGCCGTCGCCACCACCACCCCTCTCGCCACCGCACAACAGTTCACCCTGCCGCCAGACAGAGGACAAGGGCGTGCAGTGTGAGGAGGAGGATGAGGAGAAGAAGGACAGCGGTGTGGCGTCCACCGAGGACAGCTCCTCCTCACACATCACCGCTGCGTCCATCGCTGCTAAGGTACTGGGGCGTGGGAGAGGAAAGGGAAAGGAGAGGGTGAGCTGTCATCTGACGCCATTCTTTTTCAACGGTCATCTATACACGTTCACACATGTCATTCACACAAACATATGTTAAAGAAGCTGTATGGAGTATTTTAGCATAAATAAATAATTTCCAAAATAGTTTTAGTCAAGAGTGATGAAGACTTGCAGCATGTACAATACACAACCAAGTGCCCCTCCTCCTGAGACAAAATGTTCTACTTGACTTGACAGTACATCACCTACATTGAAATTTACAGTTTAGCTTACATGACAAAGCTGGACAATAAAAATATTTTCACAAAGAT